>OZ026602.1:7568187-7613187 GCA_964020085.1 Micromussa lordhowensis
GGTACGTCGGTTGCCTTTGTGTAGTTTTGGTCAATTCATAATAATCGATTGTCTCTGTAAATCTACGGAGTGCAAGACTCGTAAAGTGGAAGTCAAATGCAACGAGCTTTTTTGTCCTTGCACATTTATTTGTAGAATTTATATATAGAACTTGACATACCATAATTATTAGCCCTGTCAAAATGTACCGGCAGTTTTGCCGACTTCTGCGAATTATTTGCTGCCTACTGCACTCTGGAGTTCACAAATCAAGTACCTGTTGGGCTTTACTACAAACAGGTTGCTGTTGTACGTACACATTACGGACCTACTGGTATCACACTATTGAGAGTACTCGTCCTATTACTATGATTATCAGTTGGGTAAGGCGCGACGGAGCTTTGGTGACGATACTATCGTCGCCTGCAATTTCGCGCCAATGCAATATCGTCCCTTGCAATTTCGCGCGCTTTTCTGTCAATGACCAAACGGACCCAGTTGCCCGTGACAACAACACAAGTTGAACGTTAAAACCTGGTCACCAAACTTGTGTCGCGCCTTTCTCAACTGATAATCGTAGTAAAGCACTTTTGTTGTTTGATCATCGGATTTTTTTTTCAGTCTTTAATGGTACGCGATGTTGTGCGAGACTGCTTGGAGAAAGAGCCATCAGATCGCACAGAAAGTGACATCCGTGAGTTGTCTTACTCTAAAATATATTGGACATTTGTTTATATTTTTGTAGTAAATGTGTTACGAATGCATTTAACGAACTCTGTTGATTTCCTTTCTTTTGCAGAGGCTTTGTTGGATTTCATGCAACATCTGCCAGTAAGTTTTTGTATCTTTGTATTAAACCATTTTGTAATCAAGGCTACAGGTTACATTCAAACGCATTCCTGACAACCAAACAGTGTAGCTATCACGTATTATATTAGACCAAAGTTGTTGCAATCAGGAAATACCTGCCATCTATATAAATCTTATGTAAATCCATAATAAACAGGATAATTTAAGGTAAAAATGCTTCCTTAAACCCCCCCCCCTCCCCTCCCCCCCCCCGAAGAAAACAAAGTTAGAATCGCAGTGTCCACGATGACAAATGGTTCCTTGGCACATTCTAAGCATCTTCAGCCCCAAGTTTTCAATCATGACATTCTTTATCCTTAGGAAACGAAAGTCATTACTTTGCGATTCTCTTCGATTTGAAAGATAGACGTCTTTAGCTAGTTGTTTTTGGTTAGGAGTGGACATTTCATGTATTTATAAGTCATTGTTTTGCGTTTAATCCCGAGGATATTTACTGATCATGCTGCTGTTTCCACATTCAGGCTTTTGCCAACATGACCATGAATGTCCGGCAAGAGTTGTGTGCTGTTATGGTGTTTGCCGTTGTAGACAAGGCAGGATCTACTGTCATGGAGAATGAAGAGGAGGTTTGTAAAGTTCACATTCGAGAAATCGACTGCTAGGCGTTTTACCTTAGTTCGGAAGCGAGAAGCCTGAAGAAAACAATTGAGCGCAATACGAAATATCCGGTACGCACTAAGGAGCGAGTCGCATGTACCCTAGTGTTCCTTGTTGTACAAGGACTAAGAAGGGCTGTTTGACAGTGTCTGCGTACAGAAACGAGTAGCCTATGAACAGGCTCCGACAGGAAGGGTCTGACCGTGGCTTGAAGGGCCGAGAGGGAAATGGCTGAGAGTGAAGCGGCCGAGGGGGAATGGGCTGGGGGCTGGGGTGCCTCCCCTTCTCTCTCTTCTATCCTCTTTCTTTCCGCTTTCTCTTCGCTCCATCCACGACTAGAGAGCCTGTTCACAGGCTACGAAATGAGAGACGTCTGCGCCTAAGCTACAAGTGTTTAGGACTAATGCCACAACCGCCTTCTGCATTCCTAGCCCGCTGTAACACTCATTTTATGTCTTCAGTGCACGTAGTTTGAACGTTTTAAGCAAACTAGACCATTATATTTAGGTTCCCATATTTTAGGTTTTGGCCTTTCGAAGTCATACACATGTAGTACCCCTACAAGACTTCCTTAAACGTGTGAAGAATAATCCCGGGTTTAGAATGTACCTAACTACAGTTCCCCTCTATTTCCTTGATATACTACTAAGTTCTCTAGCCTAGCATTAAAAGAAATGGAATAAACTCAGTGAAGGGAATTGCTGTTTACATCCATTCATGATGACCTTGCAGCTGGACTCCTGGTGCGTAATTCTCAATGGCTCAGTGGAGATTCTCGTTCCTGGGAAGGAGCCACTTACTCTGCATCTGGGAGACAGTTTTGGCGTTGAGCCTACCCTGAAAAAGATGCGTCATGTAGGAGTCATGAAGACCCGCGTTGATGACTGCCAGGTAACTAAAGATGATCAGCTTTGAGAGTCTGATGGCAAGCAGTGGCTTTAAGAAGATCAAACTTGGTTTCATTCCACTGTTCGGAGTTGATTACAAAGCTTCGCAACACGCTTCTTAAGTTGACCAGGAATTTTTTTTTTCGTTTTCAGTTTGTGTGCGTGGCCCAGGCAGATTATTACAGAATTCTGACTCAAGGAGAGAGAAGCATTCAGTGCATCGAGGAGAATGGGGCAGTTGTCATGGTAACAGAGTTTAGGAAAACTGACGGAGGAAGCAGGCAGGGTCACGTGGTCATCAAGGTTGGTTAGTGCTCGAGGTAAACCCAAAATTCTGCGTACCGTAAATTTTGCAAAATTCGGCACTGAAGTTGAATTTCTGAAGTACGTCGCCTTCTAAGATAATACCAAAGAGGAAAGTACATGGTGTGACGTGTGAAAAAAAGGCTTGGAGCGTTTTAAAAAGACTTGAAAAGAGGGAGTTGAAACGACTTGTCGATAATATCGAGAGATCTGCCATTGTTCTGGGTGCCCGTCTCCACCCTTCAGTTTAAACGGTAACTCGCAGAGAATTAGCGAAGAGCAAGCTGGTAAGATGTAGGGGTGATTAATTTGCATCACGTCCAGGAGGGAGTTGTTATGCTGCCAGCGTCATGATCCACCAGGATATTCCTCCCCCAAAAAAAATCTCCTCTGGATTTGAACAGAACGCCAACCCTGAGATAAGACCAGGTAATGATTTTGATGATTTGTAACTTCTATTTTGACTGTTTTGACCAGGCAACCCCTCAGAAGCTGATAAGTCATGTAGTCGCAGACCACTCGGCTATCGACCCAACGTACGTGGAGGATCTGTTACTGACGTACAAAACCTTCTTAGATCGCCCGTCAGAGATCTGCAGTCAGCTACTTAACTGGTTCCTTGAAAGACGATTCAGAGACAAGGTAAGATTTCTTTTAAGATTTCTTAAGCGTGCAAACAGTTCGGAGGAACCAGCTCTGGATTGTCCAGTAGGCGGAAATGTTGTTGTTGTTGTTCATAATTTGATTTGATTTGTTGACACTTGATGGGTTGACACTTGATTGGTCGACACTTGATTGGTTGACACCTGATGGTTGACACTTGATTGGTTGACATTTGATTGATTGACGCTTGATTGGTTGTTGATTACAGGTGACGCGTGCAATGCTTCTCTGGGTCAATAATCATTATGGTGACTTTGAAAGGGACGCTCTTATGGAGGACTACCTTGAGACCTTCGAAAAGGGCCTCGAGCAACAGGTGAGCAGGAGAAACATGCCTTGTCTTAAGGAGGGTTCCTTATTGCGTGTAACTGGCGAGTCACGGCGTTAGCTGAGAAAAGTGTAAAATGAAGTGACTTTCATTTAGTCAGTCAAGTTCATCTACGTTCATCTAAAGTTCCTTTTTGTTTATCCTACATTTTATTGACCTTTTCCGAGAGTGAAGCTTCCCCTGTCAGTCAAATCGTTCTTCGCAGTGTCGTTTGAAACCGCTAAGAAGATCATTTAAAGCTGAAACAAATCGTTTTGGGATAGACCTTAGTTTCTTTTACACGGGACTGCCAAGCTTATTGTTTTTCGTGATATAGAGTAACCAAGATTGGAACAAAGTATCGTTGTAATCGCCTTCTCTCTCATCTTTTTCGTTCAAACAGCAAATGAGTGGCCAGCTGGGACTCTTAAACATAGCATGCGCAGCTAAAGCGAAGTCTCGCCGCGTCACAATGGTAGGTCTCTTCTTTAGTTTAGTTGCCAATGGTAAAACTGACAGGCTCCAAATCCCCCAGGTGTAAGTAGTGTAGTAACCTTTGCTTATGTATTCTTCGTGTCTTTTTTCAGGATCGTTCCTCAAGAGATATGCCTCTCGGTTTTACAATTGCCGGCGGCAAAGAATCTGGTTTTGGGATTTTTATATCCAAGGTAAGAGAATCTTCGTATTTATTGCGTGCTGTTGTTTTGTTTGGGATACAATGCGGTTTAACCAATTAAAGAACACGTGATATATTTTAGCCAATCAGGAGCAAATCTAAAACCACTCGTGACTTGGGTAACGTTTTCCCGCGCTTGGCGCTGGCGTCAAGTTTTTACTTTGAGTTCTGATCAGCTTATTGCGCTCTTTCAGTTAGTCATGATTGGCCAAATGGGATGAGATTAGTTGTTTTTTAGAGTAGTTTCAATTGAATGTCGTAAAACTAATCCAATTACATTTATCTACCTATTAGACTACTCATCCAATCTCAAACCGTAGTAAACCTTAAACCAAAACCAGAGTAATTGCCTGATTACTTTCGACACTCAATAAGCCACGTATTTCAATATTCGAATATAGCTTCGAGACTTTCAAGACAAACTTCTATATTTGTTGTTGTTTTCTTTGTATCCAAGCCATGCTAGAATATTGATATATCAAACGTGGCCCATTGAAAACCGCTCTAGTTTATCGAAACCATTGGAGACAAGACATGAATTACTACAGCAAAACGAAAGAGAACTTATTACGAAAACGAGTGACTGGCCGTTGGCGCTGGAAATGTCACGTGACCACATTCGCTAGTGGCTTTTAGCATCTGATTGGCTGATTTAATAGCGCCTTAGATGAGTGTTATTTTGTGAAAGGAGAAACAGATATAGGTCATATAGAGGTGTCATTCAGTTTGTAAAAGAAATTGGGATGTCACTCTATTGGTAACATTAGTACCTGACGTAAATTCCTTGGCTGTATAAATTTTGTTTTGATGTTTTTTTCTTTTTTTCAGGTGGAGGAGGACTCGAAGGCGTCAGAAGCCGGTGTCAGGCGAGGTGACCAGGTTCGTAACGTTTTTCTAACTGATTCAATATAAAAAGGCGTTCTCTGGTTTAGAAAAAAATTAAAATCGTAAGCTTTCGGCTTCCACACTAAAGCCTTTAAAAATTAAAATGTAAATGCGCGAGATGGAAATATATACAAATTGGAAGTGTGAAGAAAATTGTGGAAACGGAAAAATGCACTAGTCTAAACACAGGCGGTCCAGACGTGGAATATGATTATGCTGTTGGCGATTACGTCACAATTTTAGCCGTTTGTAATACAATGTATGCGTGAGAATGCTTCGAAAATTGCTCTAAGTGCTACGAATAGAAAATAATTTAATAAAAGTGGCTTACCTTATGTTTGCATTGCGTTTTTTGATGTTTCTGAGTTCCTGGAGGCTGTTTAGAGCCACATTGGCGAGTTTTACTTTCTGGCGGTTTGAAACCAAAGGCTGGCAACTCACTGCCGGTCACTCGCCAAACGGCCCGAACTCAAAGCTCCGTAAATTCCACAAAAATGGTCTAATCTCGCCAAAATTTCCTCGTGGTAGCCGTCGATACCTCTTCTTTCCATTCGCTTTCTCTTCATCTTCCAAGCAATTTTATTTCGAAGCATTCTCATACATTGTCTTATAAACGGCTAAAATTGTAACGTAATCGCCAACAGCATTATGTCACACATTAATTATATTCTTCGTCTGGGCCGCCTGTGGTCTAAAGAATAGAGTTTTGTTTTGGCAACGGCTTGGAGTTATTGTCTGCTTCATTAGTACTATTAGTGTTAGCGGTGTGCCAAGATTCCAAAGTTTTTCGAATTTAGAAGTTTCCCTTATCAATTACTCTGCCATAGTTGAAGTAAATAGAGTGATTATTACGCCAAGCATGTACTGAAATATTAGAGCCAGTTTTACACATTTTTACATTTTGAATGTGTTTCCTTTTTCCTCCTTTTTCTAACTGTTACATCAACGATGAAAATACAGTGAAACCAGTATTAAGCGGACCCCATATTAAGCGGACACCCTCTATTAAGTGGACACCAGCTTGAGTCCCTAAACTTTCTTCCCACATTTACTGTAAAATAAACCTGCGTTCAGCGGACACCTCTGTTAAGCGGACGCGGACACCAATATTAAGCCATTTTGTTGCACAAAACTGCAATAAGCGGACACTTCAAGGGCTTTTTACTTCTAAAAGCACAGCTCAGACACCGTTAACATTGTTCAGTGATATCGTTTTAAAGCTCAGTAGATAATTCCAAATTGATGCATTGACTGTCTGGACATTATGCTAAGAGCAGTGTTTGATCTTACACCGTGTTACAAAAGGGTTAATAATTAACTATTATTGCTGAACCTGTTTAGAGCGGACACCCCCCCTGTATTAAGAGGACACTAGTGAGGGTCCCAACGGTGTCCGCTTAATACAGGTTTCACTGTACGCTTTTGTCCATTGTAAAGTAAAGATTTATTTTTCTTTTCAGGTTCTTGAAGTTAATGGAACTAACTTTGAAAACATCTCGTATGTAAAGGTAAGCACTGGGGTAATTCGTAAAAAGATATGTCATGAAATAAAATATCCTATTTTTTAATTTTCCGACGGTTTTGCTGCAGTTTCTATTACTTTTACAAGATACTTCTACGTGTATATTTCTGTCTTTTTAGTGACATGCGTTGTTGTCTTAAAAAAGGAAACAAAACTGAGACCTGAAATTAACAGAACAGGGACCCGTTTCTCGAAAGCCCCGGAAACTTTTCGGGCCTGCAAATCCATTTTTAATTAATCTGTGTCTAAAAAAAGAGAGGTGTAAACGACTGAAACTTTTTATATGAAGAGAACCTCTCTTCATACTTGTATCAGGAATATGTGAATAGAACAGCTCTGAAATCATAAGGTTTGAGATTTTGCTATGACTTTCCGGGCAAGAAAACTTTTCGAGACCTTCGAGAAAGGGGCCCCAGGTCACCAAATAAGGAATGTTAAAGATAAAAGCGAGTGTGACGGTTTATTTGTCAAGATTCACCGTCCCTGGCTAATACTCTTTCAAGAGTACATTTACACTAGTAGAGACGTTTTCCGAATTGATCTTATTTATTTAACAACTAAAGCCTAAGCTGTGTATTACACTGTGATAAAACACGACGGGCATTTGAGAACACGAGGGAAATGTAGAAAACACGAGCCGCAGGCGAGTGTCTTCTACATTTCTCGAGTGTTCTCAAATGTCCGGAGTGTTTTATCACAGCGTAATACACGGATTAGGCTTCTTCATTTGCTTTATGATATAGATTTTACGCGCGCAAAACAATAAAACACGCTTTTTCTGTGTTTGGGGTTTTGGGCACATCTCGTGTGGGGGCGGTTACCAAGCATACAAAAAAAAAATTGAGATTCATCTGGATGTGGATTATGTATCCTAACTTGTGTATACTACTAAACTTTGCGGAATTACAGTATCTGTATACAAAGATCCAAGATTCCAAATCTTGGCCAAACTGGGACGCTATTCGTCCGCGAGTGTGAAAGCGGCAATCCGGTGCCAAAAATAGATCTGCCACGAACCCGGATAAACATCCTCTAGTGTGAACCTAGTCTAAAGTGGTCTGGCCAACTTGTTTCTTACTTCATTCGTTTCTTTAGTTTTCTGCAGCCTCGATAAGAGATACTTCTAATCTGATCTTTTTAAGAAGGAAAGAATGTGTCCGCGTAGTTGTCTGTACAGTTGAGTTTTGTTTGTTTCTTTTTTTTTTTCTAGGCACGAGATGTTCTGTCCAGCGCAATTCACGTGTCGTTGTTAGTCAAGCAGAATAAGCCAGGTTGGTGCAACGCTTTCCCTTATCAGTGTCATGATCAAAACATTAATTCTCTTTACTTTTTGTCATGAATTTATATGGCTAGGAGAATTTCGTAGTACATAACATATCTTTCATTTGCGGAGATTAAACGCATCGCAAGTTTTCCATCTGAGCTTGATTCGTGCTATTTTTACGGTTGAAGAACTCTTGAAAGTAATGTAGGATGTCTTTCCCACGGGTAGCAGTTTTTTCAAAACAATTGAAATAGGTTTCCTGTAATATTAGCCTATCGTGCTAAAAGAGATGTTAACTAATTTAACTACGTGAGTTACCACGCGCACATGATTCCTGGTGCATCTTTGAAATAATTCTTGTTTGCGACGCGCGTTTTGTACAGTCGATTTCAATGAGCGCTGATTTCAATGAAATATTTTGTTGTGCAAACGAGTCTTAGGTTTCTCTTCCGGTGCGGAGTAGATAATTGTTCTTTTGTTTTTCGCGGTGACATAGATCAGTTCTATAATTATTTCTGTTCAGGTTGGTTTTCAAGAATTGCTGTGATTTCAAGCACCGTTCTTGAAGCGACTTGCTGCGATTTTTTTTTGGTATTTCGTCACTTTAAGAAAACGTCGAACAATCTCTTTTGTGTGTGTGTGTTTTTCTTTAATTTATTCGGTTGCGCAAACGATTTTACAAAGAAGAAAGTGAAATATGCCTTTTCCCCTTTTCCCTCTCGGATGAATTTTCTGGAAGTGTTTTGTCACGCTTGAATGAAGCCAGCAGTTGTCTGTGTTTTAATTTTATTGTTCTTACTCTTGTTTGAACTTTTCATGATTGCCAAATTGGATTCAATAAAAACTTTCATTCACAAAGAAAGCTTTGCCACCTCGGAAGTTAATGAAACGTTCCGCAAAGCGCGTGATCCAACGAACAAAGAGAAACCCACATTTGCAAGCGAAAGTATTAAGTCCCGCTTATATCTTGTTCTTCCCACAGCTTTTAAAGAGATGCTAACTACCCCACATGGAAAGGATAACTTGAAACTCACGCAAGCCAAGGTAAGGGTGCTTTTGTTCGAAGCGTTTGTTTGCATGGCGTGACGTGTGTAGATGTGACTGTCAATTTGCTTCCTGATTCGTGTTGACTCAATCATGTTTTACATTCCCCGTTTCAACGCTAAAGTTTACGTGCTGTAAGTTGCATGTCTCATTTCTCGTTTCAGTGTTTTCAACCTAACCGCATGCGATACGTGGTCCAAATTCCGCGATATGGCTTCGTTGACTTTATTAAGTTATGTTGGACTGCGCGAACAATATCAGTTGCTTTGTGAGCAAGCTTAACTCCGCTGTGATTTCATATACAGTGTTCGTCTCCAGCGGAAATAAGAACCATGTCTTTGGAGGTAGCGAGATTTAGCTGAAAACAATAAGACAAAACACATTGATTGATTTGGAATTACCTCGCAATAGATTCACATCACGTCTTTGTTAATCTTCATTTAGGACACAGTTCAACGGAGTTCGTCCGACTGCAGCGAAAGGCAAAGGACTTTACAGACTCGCCTTTCCGTTCCCGAAATTTCATCAGGTATGGTAATTTAAACGGAGTCTGAACTGCAAAACGTTCACATAACGTAGTCTTAAGTTTCAAACTGACCTTTCATTGATGATTCGTATGTCCAGAGCTAAGTAATTCTAAGTAGGATACTTTTGTTGTGACGAAAGTATAACTTCGTGATACACACACTACAAATTCCGTTAGAAGTGCGCGCATTTTGTGATAAAAGGATTGGTAAATGGATTCATGATTTTGTGAGTTTGTTAGCATTGTTGCAGGAAAAATCATTGTAGAACCTATTTTAGCCGATTAAACTGAGAAGAAAAATCGCACCTAGTAGAAAACAGCCGCTATTAATATCTAATTTGGAAAGATAGCTCTCAATATCGTAGGTCTTCTCGAATAATTGTTAAATATGTTGGAAAGGGAATTTAGAAAGATCATTTTCAAGTTGAAATTCAGTGCAGTGAGCAGAAAACGTTGATTGCTAGCCTTGACTTCACTCCGTTTAATCTAACCTCTGTCCGCTTTTATGTTTAGATACTGTCAAGAAACCAATCCAGGTAAGTCTATTTTAGTTTTGAATAAATTAAGGTCTATGTAACTGATTTGAAGCGGATTGGAAATATTCCTTTAGAAATTCTTGGTTTCTCGAGTTTTATTCCTCTACAGAGATAGTTTGTTGTAGTTGTGCCTTAATATGAAAACCGCAGCGAACAAAATTGACATAGTTTGGGTTGCGTTTGCAAAAAAACACTCAATACCCCCAAAGCGCTTTTTTCGGTTTGGTCAACATGTAGGAAAACAAAATGGTTACTTTAGATCTCCGTGTTATTCAAGAACTTGCCTTTCATTAACGGCTGAGTAAAACGTTTTATTGAGTTCACATGACCTTACAATTAACCTTAATTTAATGTTTTTCTTTTTTCGTAAACCTAAATTTAGACCTGCAGAACAAAACAAAACAACTCGATTGTGTATGATGGATAGAAAACACGTTTTATCAAAGGAAGCGGCGGAAGAGAGAATCGGTTCCAATTCTACCAATAATAAACCCCTTGAAGTGCCGAACTCAAGGTAACCCGGCTTCAACGTCTACACTGAAATAAGCGCGATTCTTTTCAAGTTGACGGAGAAGAAAAGATTTAACGAAACTAGATTTCGACAAGTTTGTTCGTAATAGGTCTTGTAGTAATGTTGAAATTATTCATTGCTCCCCCACCACAGGGGAATGATTCCGGCCGGACAACATTTTTGCCGGTTGGTCGGAAAATCTGTGAGTTCATTGAGTCTTCAAGAGCAAGACTTTTCAAAACTGCTGAGAAATCAAATTTATTACTTCTAGAGATTTTTCTTAAGCGACTGATGATGTTACCTTTGAGACAAAACGTCCTTAAGATCTTAAAACCTTCCGTCATCATTTGGAAGGGTATGATCTTGTGAAACGTCTGTAATTTTTAAACTTTTAAGAGCAATTTATGTGCCGATAGATACGTCCAGTGTGATCTTTGTGGCGAAATTCAGTTATGACTATGTGTCGAGAACTTCTTTATCAAGAAATAGTGAGCTTAAAACAATTTTTGAAGATAAGAAAATCGCTGAAAGGGAGTCCAAAAATGTGGACCAAACTTGTTATGGTAGTATGTTGGTGACGTCAAAGGGCTTGGTGTGATGTGTACATGACAACAGTGACGTCATTTGTGTGATATCGCTATGCGGTGAACAGAATGCGGTCAAGTTAAAAAATCTGAGAAAAAACCTTTGTTAAAACACCCCCTAGCGCGAGTGTTTTTTTTTAATTTGAAGTCTCCTTCGGGATATTAACAGAGATTAGAAGATTCCATCTCAGTGTCCATCGGTGGTCGAGAATTATTTCGAATTGAATTGTGAGATTTTGCTACATTGTCGCTGTTCTTAGGGGAAAAATTTGTAAGCACGCGGAATTCGCTCACATAACAATATTTCGCTTACATTTGGTAATTGTTATCAATTGATTTGCCCGCGCCAAATATCTCTTTATATGATGAAAGCAGAAACAACTAGTTTGAAAACAGATCATTACTAACTTTTTTCTCTGGTGGTGTTGAATTTTGAACCAATATTACGTCTTTTCTTTTCAGTTTGTTTTGTTTTGTTTTGTTTTTTGCTGTATAAATTCACTTTTTCGCTTTCGGTCTAAGGATCTTCGAGTGGAAATGCTAAATTTCTCGCGACTGCAATTTGAAGCCGTTTGCACAAGTACTTTGAAGTTGGACCCTTGGAAAGCAAAGTGTAAATGGCGATGTAGCTACGTCGGTATCTTTTATTGCTGTTTCGGGATGATTCATCATTCAATGGTTTTCAATTAAAGAAAACGCACTTGTCTCTCGTTTAAAGCTGTGGTTTAATTGACCTGCAACAGAATAAGGCTAATTTCCTCGCTGTGATAATCACCTTTTGTTTTCCAATTGAAATTACAATACGGCTCTCTTCACCGCGTTATAACGCCTAATCTGCGTTCTTAGCTCTGATTTCCGTGGTTCGTTGCGTGATGGTAATCATCTTTCGTGTTGAAAATATTGATGGTGTTTTCCCACGCTATTAGGAGAGTATTGATTGTGTTTGTAGGTAGTTTTCTTCTTCTTGCCGATGTTTTGGTGGAAAAGGTCTGGTCACGTGGCGTTATACATTATAATTTCGACACGATGAGTAAAGATGTGCGATATAGTCTTTAGTTTAGAATCTTAAAGTTAGACTGAAAGACGTTAGGTACAAAGGTCCTTGCTGCTAATGTTTAAGAAGATATCGACCTTTTGATTTTTCCAAAGATTTGGCACTTTTCTGTGAAAATAATTTTTATACAGCCAAGCCGCTTTTTTTCGAATCTCCGTCTGAGGTCTGTACTTCACTGTGCAACCTGGGCAGCGAGGCCTGCTGGAATTCTTTGTGTTTGTTTTGTATTTTTAGTTCAACTTCCTCTCGTGAGGCATCAAGAGGGGCTGCTGCCCTTTTTTCCTATAGAGATTTTACCATTAACTTCTAAAAAACACGTATTGTTAACTAAAGAAAGACCTATGCGCGTTGTCAGAAAAAAATCTGAAAAGCTACTTGAAGTCACGCCCGCGTGTTGGCCGTTTGTCCTGGCAAAGTTATGCCCCTGACGTACCGATATGTTAGCGATTTGCAAAACTCATCAGCACTTGTTGCCTGGGAAACTTTGCTGTCATGGTTTTCGCGCCAAAATGTGACGTAATCGACGTAAGCAACGCGCTTCCGCTCGTCTAGGCCTGGCGCCCACGCTTTGTAGTAGCGGAAGCTGAGTGGGTGAGAGAATCCGCTGACTGAATGTGTTTGGGAAATATGCGATTCGCTCGCTCGAGTATGAAATCCATTGGGGTGACATTTTAACTGGTTTTCTTGTTTCTGTGTTTATTCTTTTTTTAGCATCTTCATTCCTCTACTCCTACTGAGAGAGTAAAGAAGGCTTTAAATCGACTCAGCGCCTTTGGAACACTGTCAAGGAACAACAAGTAAGTACAGAAATCTTGTTCGCGCTTTCAGATGCGTTCGATCTCAGATAGTTTTGTTGTTTATGTAGCCCAGGCGGAGAGGTCTGTGCGAGCAATACTGCGATCTTTTGCTGTTTCTTGGTTTTCCGATTTTCTTTCTCTCTTACTAACTTATTTCTTTACACAGAAATCACTACCGCGAGCAAAATTGAAAGTTAAAATTTTGAAACTTCTACCAAGGGACAGTTAGTCTATTTCTGTCACCGGAAATCAACGCATGGAAGTTGGAATAAAGAAAATTCCAGACAAATTATTCAGAGGGAATTTAAAGCGCGTACGGATACGGCTTTTGATAGCCATCTACGGAAGTTAGCGTAATTCATGAGAAATTGAGATATAACCACTACCTAATTAGCTGAAGATATTTCTAACATTGACGTGGTTTCGACTGAATTCATTACGAAATTTCGTTTTCTAATGCAATATGCTGTAATGGGCTTTTTAGCTGCGATCATCCAAGTTTTGACTGAAGCCTTGTCATATTCCAGAAATACTGTCCCTTAGACGAAAGGCGATTGCTTAATAAGTTGAATTTTAGACTGTTCCCGTTCAAAAAAGGTCTTTTTAGTGCGTATATCTGTTGAATTTTATATACAATGCAAATATTTTAAGTTTCGGGTGACCTTTCGGTTGGAGTTCATAATATTCTTGCCAGAGTCGCAACAACACTTAATCGGGTTAGGACATTCGAAAAACATAATTTCCTTCAAGACTTTGGAATATAAAATGTTGTTCCTGAGGTAATTTTGAACTTTGACGTTCTAAGGATCTTGAGCGGGTTCTAAGTCGGCGTGATTTCATTTCTTTTGTTATGTAATATTACAAAGTACTTTAAACTATAGAGATATACATGTATGCGCTTTAGGCCTGAATAATATTATAATATTCTTGTTAGTGTTATCGAAACGAAGTGCTTATATCATCCAGTTGTTTTGGTGTTGTAGCATCAGGTTTTTCTGAAAAGAGGTTAACTTACATGTAAACATCAGTTGTACTTTCCATGTGGTCGGGAGTTGATCACCAGATTTTGTCTTTGAGACGGTTTTACATTCCTGTTATCTTTCTCAGATGTTTAGCACTTAGCACACAATGATATCATCTCATTGCACATAACGATATCACGTTAAAAAGATTATGCAATGGTTGACCATGATTTGAACACCGCGAGATCCGGGAAAGCTAAGCTCCTTTACGTAATTCAATAGGATTAGATCGTGTTTGATGACTAACATTCCGTCCTCCTCAAAACTTTAGCCTGAAAGACTTATTTATGCTTGTAACTTAGCTACCGATTTTCAGCCTAACGGTTTGTGTATTGCTATTTCAAAGGCTCATTTCTCGGAGTGAAAGGGACCTTTTAAGCGTGGATCACGACGGCCCTGCAGATGACATGCACGCGGTGGCCCGGCACGGAGTTAAGAGCCGCACGAGGGGCAGTCTGCCTAGAGGATTTGGTTCCTCAGAATGCATCCACACCAGCGATCAATCACTGGAAATGCCGGACAGGGTTATCAAGGTTTACAAAGCCGATCAGACGTGTAAATATTTCATGGTGTACAAGGTGCGTGTTGAAATAGAAACCCGTGATACGATAGACGACCCTCTACAGTAAGATATAACGTACATATATTGGCAGTGCGATTCTTACACAATATCTACTGCATATCCATGATTCTCCTGCCAAAAGCCAGATCATTTTCCAACCTTTCAGCTTAAAATCGAGATCTAAACTCCCTTAATTGATCTTTATGTATTTCTTGTTAGTAATATCACTTGAGTCTATTTAGGTCATTTAGTGTCAATTTTTCGTTGGCGGGTTTTAGGTGGGGAAAGTTAAAGACATGGAGACCTGTATAGTGTTCATTATTAGCGTTTTGATTAAAAGTGCAAGCAATTAGCTCTAGAAGACCCTATAATACGGTGCGATCCTGAGAACAGACGCTAGGAGAAAGCATAAGCGAGAAAAAGCGTTACAAAAATCCAGTGAATGTCTTTCCAAAGACATTCACTGGAATTTTCAGTAACGTTTTTTCTCGCTTATAACAAACAAATTCAAATTTTTCTGAAAAAGGTTTATTGTGGATTCACTTAAATATATGTAATATTGAAATTTGGCGAAAGAATGCGTACATTTGTTATCCCAGACATGTAAAAACTAACGCACAGCTTGGGCCGTGTTTTCAGGAAATTGAGACGTTGTGATGTTTAAGTCAAACGGAAAACAAATCCTCAAAGATTTTAAAACTCGTTATCCAGTGGCGTGTTTTGGCGAGAATCGAATAGCGATCAGATTTTTAACACCAAGTATGCCCTTTGCTAATAGTGTTCAAGTATGCTTGAGATTTATCCCTGTAATGAGATTTGTTTTGTTTTCCACCGTTGTGACGATCTCTCGAGCGGCTTGTTATGTTGTAAGCGGCTTACAGAGGATTTCGTCCTACTGTCGTGCCCGCCCGGAAAGAAAAACAGCCGAATCAAACTTCACATGAGTTTGCCGACTGAATTTTCGTGATAAATAGGCCGATAGCTTGTTTCTTCTGTACATCTTAGTAGTGCGACAAGCAGCCGCGAGGAATTCGCATTCAAACTTGTATAGATCCTTCGTCTTCACTTCAAGAAAAATCTAGATATAAAGCAACTCTACTGCTTTACTTGAAGAGGAGACTTGAAATAGAGATAGCGTGAGACCAGCATTGTTAATATCACGGGGAATAGTCAGTGTTTTGTGCTACGTAAGGGTTCTCATATCAGCCTTTTGTCATTGTCTTGCAGGAAACTACGGCAAGGGAGGTGGTCAATCGAGCCGTAGATGCATTTGGCATTCAAGAACTTCCAGGGTAAGGAGTAGAACTGGATTGGAGGATATGCATGTATTAAGCCAGTATTGCATCAATATTGTGTTAGTATTGGTAAAGTGCTAAACAAAGTCAAAAACAACGTGCAGAATAGAAGCCTTTTTTTACATGGAAAACGTGTAGTCGAAGGTCATTTTCCAGTTTTGAGACAAACGTTTTGAGCGAGTCCACGTAACGAGAAATGTATGCGTATGGGGTTTTGCCATTGTAAGGCAAACTGTGATTTTCCCGACAAAAAGAGGAGACCGAAAATCTCGCTCTCATTTTGCCCGCCTTAGATGATAAAAAAAAAATTGAAAACGGAGATTTCACACTGAAAACGTCCACACCGTCCGGAGGAATTTAAAAACGCAACAATCACCGGTCATTTTGGATTTGTGTTTGAGGAAAACTCGGTTAGGGAAATCGTGACGCCATCGTTTTCGAAAAGCTCTGTTTTCTAGTTTTTCTTCCACACGAAAACGAAAAGCCGGCGTTGTCAAATTCCTCTGGCTCGATGAGCGTTTTCGAAAAGCTCCGTTTTCGTGAGGGATTAGTGTGGACGGAATGCCTAACCGGACAGCTGCGGTTTCAAATTCCATCTGTGTAGTGTTCACAAGGCCTCAGGCTGTCGGCAGAGAAATTCCTTGTGGGTGGTAACCTTCTACCGAGTCACAGTGTCACGCAATCGCCCGTTACAAGGAGTGTCGCATAAAAGTCGGGAAGCAATTTTTTGACCAACTATTGGGAGATGACTTTTTTCGATTCTTTTTCTTTTAGCAATTACTCACTGTGTGAGATTACTGTAGAGGACGGAGGCCTCATCAAGCAAAGAAGACTTCCCGACATGCTCACAAGTTTGCCCGAAAGAATTCATTTGAATGGAAGGTCAGTGAACAGTCTTAATTCAGTTCCGGTCGAACCTCTCCTAAGCGACCACCCAAATGTCAAGCCTGGCTGGTCGCTTTCGAGAGCTTTGACCACAATGGGTCTCATTAGCATATGTTAATTTTAAAGGTTGTCTCCTTTAAGACTGATAGAACACAGTGTATGTGGATTTTTTCTTTAATTTTTTTTAACGTTACATTCATACCGATGGATGTTATGGGCCGCCTATATAAAGCGTTTATTTTACCGCATTTAGAGTATTGTGCGCCCTTATTGCTTGGTGTGGGTAAAACCCAGGTTAATAAACTAGATGTCACGAACTATTACATTCTAAGATCGATTTTAGGTTTCGGCAGGCAAACCCCTTATGAGTTCCTTTTGAAGACTGTAGGCATTAGGTCGTTAAAACAGCGTAGAGAATTTCAGGCCTTAGTCCTTGTGTATAAATGTATACATAATCAGGCTCCAAGCTATATTCAAAATCTCTTTAAAATTAAGTTATGCTCCTATAATCTAAGGGGGTCTGGAACAATTTTGGAGATGCCTAGATGTAATTTGGAATGGCGTCACAAATCTTTTTCTTTCATTGCCGCCAGGATTTGGAACTCATTACCTTCATTTATAAGGGAAGCAGAGGATCTTTCAACTTTTAAACGTTTATTAAATGATTATTATAAATGAAATAATGTTTTTATACATCTTTTATAAAAACCTAAACGGACCCGCGGGAAATTTGTTAGTAGGAATAAATTCATATTTTTCCCTTTTTTCGTGGATTGGAGGTGAGCTTGACATGGTTGAATCTCCGTTACTACCCATTGCCCAGTGAGGAGAAAGTCGCTCTTAAATTGCGGTGTCGACGAACCAGCAAAGCTAAAAATATGGACAACCAAGTAAAGGACGCTTTGTTTTATCACAATAAGTCGGGCCGGGATAAACTTAGACATAAGTTAGAAGTTGTGTATCATGGGATATTGTGGCGTTGTGTAACCTTCTTATGCTTCTGCTACTTTCCTTTTCCCAGATATTATTTGAAGAACAACAATGTTTCGAGCCAACTGCTTCCAGACGAGGCTGCCCAGGTCAGTGAACGTTAATTCAGTTCTTATTAAAAAAAAATCGGGAAAATAGTGCTCAATACAATTACCAGTGTTATTCCCTCGCGACCTAAATGGCAAAACTAAGTCACTGAGCGTCGAGAAAAGAAGTATTTCAGTGGGGAAATACCGAAAAAAAAGTTACCAAAAAAAACTATTAAGAAAACTAAACCAAAAAGCCAAGGATGGTTGAGATTGGGAACGATTGTGACAAATTACGAGCAGATAGATTCTGAAAAAAACAATTTCAGTTAAGATGAGCTGTCAGTTCATTATCACCTCTTAATGTATGTCTGGTGTTGAGTGAAATTCTCATTCTGGCATTCTTTCTATTTGAATTTAGGAGCTGGCCAAAGAGTCTCACTCTACTTTGTTAGAAATCAAACCACGAGACGTCGCTAAAGAGCTAACATTACAGGTAGGTCAGATGAGGCAGTGCGTGACTGGTTTCTGTTAGCTTGCGTGACGACCCAAATAAGGCTGTGTTTTCTGGCGTGACTATCGTTGCGAAAAGTGGAATTCTTGCAGTTTGTGACCAAATTCTGCTTTAAACTATTACATTTGCACTATCAGTTTGCATCGTTGTTCTCATTTGTAGGGAAAGATGAAATGCCTAACTGTTACTGATTCTGTCACGGGTTTTTGTTAGTTGAATATTGAATACGAATCTTCTTATTTGGGTCGTAACGCTAAATGCACAAAAGTCACGCAATGCAAACGTGACAAGCTAAATGACGGCTTCTAGAGAGCCAACGTAGAAATCGAAGTGTTATCTTGTGGTAATTTTTAAAACACGATAACGTTAACAATCTGGCTAACTCAGCTTGGATAATTAATTATCAATGTAACTTGTAAGCCACCTATGTCACCTTATAAGCCGCCTGAGTCGGGTCGACACTTACCGGAAGTCAAGCCGAGATATCCAAAACGGAAGTGAATTCGAGTTACCGGAAGTGAGCTTGTCAAGCTTTTGGCTGTTGAAAATTTTGACTAATGTACAAGGGAATTTAATCATCTATTGGAGAAATGATAAAAATCCATTGGTCAAATACCAAAAGGACTACTGTACTCGCTCAGTTTCTCTTGGCTGTTGATTCACGACCGATCCACACGTTTTTAGAACATCAACCCTTTCTTTTTCTTTGCAGGATTTCGAAGTTTTTCGAAGTATTGACCCTCGTGAATACATCTACAAGCTATGGAACTTTGGCCCGAAACTTACGGAAAACTTGAGAAAATTTTCAGAGGTACGAAGAAATTTTTAATATTCTGCAGCAAAACTTGAGCGCAAAACCGGGAACTGCTGTTTCGGGTCTGGTTGCTCTATTTCATTTTCACGTGCTTTTCTTTCGTTGCAGATTGTAAACAAAGAAATGTTTTGGGTTGTGACTGAAATCTGCAGCGAATCAAACTTAGTTAAGAGAATGAAGTTGATTAAAGCTTTCATCAAAATAGCAAGTGAGTAAAGCGTGGATGTCTTTTCTTTTCATTGATTTCCACTGATCTGGTTTAAGACGTTATAGTTCTCAACTAGCCTTGCTCATTTCTCTTCTTTTTTCCCTTTTTTAGGACATTGTAAGGAGTGCAAAAACTATAATTCGTTGTTCGCTATTGTCAGGTGAGGTAGAAGTTTCTAAGAACTGATTTTTTATTTATTAGCTTGTACCAAGAAATGCCATTTGGCGGTGAATACGATGAAGTATAGTTTATGTCAAGAGCAGTTCCTAGGCTCCCTCGCAACCGCTCTGGTCGAAGTCACGCAACGCGTGAGGGGCGTTTTGCGTGACATCTATTACCTGGCGCCAACTCAAGATGATTTTATTGCAATGCACACTTGTTAATGTGCATATCTTAATTTACGCAATATTAAGTAGTGTTATTGTTTATTAATATTATTGTTGTCCTCTGTTCCAGCGGTCTTGGCCACTCAGCGGTACAACGCCTGAAGAACACGTGGGACAAATTACCCACAAAGCACAGCAAGGCATTCGAGGTTAGCTGTACGAGCAAATGGTGTCTTAAACTTATGTAGACTCAATTATATCACTATTAATTACTTTCCTCGCTGAAGCCAACGTTGACTGTGATTAATAGCGCTTTTCACCGTCCGTGCTTTTTACCCGTCCTTTAGAAGGACGTTTACAGAAGGCAATCTGGCTAAATCCGTCTGGTTATTTATTTACAATATATAGATCTTATATCTTATTTCTCTCAGGATCTCCAAAGTCTTATGGATCCTTCAAGAAACATGTCCAAGTACAGAAACCTGCTGAACGGAGAGCACGGGGAACCACCCTTAGTAAGTTGAACTTAAGTATATCTTGGGTATTCGTTATGTTACGTCTGCTGTAGCTAAGTGTGAAACGAAAAAACAACTGAACTCGCCACCAGGCCGTGTGTCATTAAAATCGCTTGATGTTGAAGTGATCTTAGACTTCTTTTATTCGGTGCTTTCCCTTTATCTCCCCTCGAACGAAAACGGAAAAAGGTGGTATGGACGAGAAGGGACTGGTGCGTGCCCCTGTCTCGTTGCAATCCCTTCTTATGTAAAGCGTCTCGCCCCATACTCCCTGTCTGATTTTGAGAGAAAAAAACAGTCTGCAAGCTGTCGATCAACATCTGTTTTCTTATAACAATATCGATACATCGCCAAACAACCAGGTGATGGGGATATCGGAAATCACCTACTAAGGGAAGTTGTGATAAACCACCAAATTCTCAAAACTAGTGATACGGGAACGTGCAGCATTGAATAAGGAGAATTTCTTTGTGTTTCAGATTCCGTTCTTTCCCATTATAACAAAGGACCTGACGTTTATCCACTTAGGAAACGATAGCATTGTGGACGGACTCGTAAGTCGCGATTTCTTTGTAACATTTTGTTTTCCTCGCAGAATCCTCAGTTTACACTTAAACAATTCTCTTCTTTGATCTTCAGGTAAACTTCGAAAAGCTCCGTCTAATTGCGAGAGAAGTCCGCCAGATTTCTAAATTCAACTCCATCCCTTATGTAAGTGTATAAAAATATTTGCGCGCTTTAACCTTGATTGAAACAACTCTTGAATGCACGTGTAATTGTCTTTGTCGATTCCAGGATCCTGACACCATGTTTGAGGACGAAATTAACAGTCAAGGTGGGCCTGGGCAACAGAAAATGACGTCATCAGTGGTTGGCATGGTGACAGGAAGCACCACGTGGAGTCGAAGATCCTTGCGAGACCAGAATCCGAAGAAGATGTATGAGGAGGTATGAACGGCCGGAATAATTTTTAACCGCCTCAGTTCGAGAGATTTCTTCTCTGACTGACGTTGTTCAAAACAGAATCTGTGTTTCGTTCTCTTATGGAGTTTCTTTTGTTTGTCACGCAGTCCATGATGTCACGGAGGGTGAAGCAGTATCTATCGAATCTAACCATTATACAAGATGAGGAGAAATTGCGGGACATGTCACAGGTCTGCGAACCCCCTCAGGGGTCTGGTAAGTTAAGCCCAGTACTTCTTTCAATTCCCCTCCCCTTCCCTTACTCTCACGACTTGACGCTTCCCCCCTTCGCCCTGTTACGTGAGGTGAATGTCAGACTAGTATAAATAGAGTTAAGATAATTGTTCCTTTTTTTTCGTGTTTTGTAGCTCCGCCCAGTGTACAGATGCGCAAGAAAAACTCGCCCACGTCTTCCCCGACCGCTAACAAGAAAGATCGTAAAGCTGGCAAGCCTGGTGAGTTAACCGCTGGACAGAACAGAACGAGCCTCGTTCCCGTGCTGTGCCTGTCTTCTTTCCGCCTCTGCCTCGCTCCAGAGGACGGGAAGAAAAAAGAACAGCCTGGTTACGAAGTTACTAGACCTAGAAGTAGAACCTTAATTTCTAATATATTTTTTAAAAAAATATATATATATTTCTAATATAAAAAAAAAAGATTTTGGGCGCGAAATTGAATGCATGTTGGACTGTGTTAATCTCTTTGTTTGTTTCTTAGTTCCTTCGCCGTTGGCTCTCAGAAAGGATTGTGCAGGTTAGTCAAACATTGATTTACAAATTAATTTTGCGTTCATAACAAGTGTTAATTTCCTTTATTGTTCGTGAAAAGCCCCATTGGGGAGGTTCAATTAAGTATGTGTGTATGTATGTAAGTGTGTTTTTGTGTGTTTGCCAGAGTATTACAACAGATCTGGATTAGTTTCTTGAGTTTTGTGTAGCGTTGAAGAACTGTTTTTTTTTTGTTCTGTGTGTGTCACAGGTGACCGCATGTCTGTGTCTTCTACGGCGAGTACGTCATCGTTACCCGACATGCAATCACCAAAACAACTCGGTGAAGGTAAATTCATATCTGATATTTTGTGTTTGAGAGTGGCGAGGCAATTAAGAAAATGTAGAAAAATGTTTCACTGTACAAGAAATTGGACGAAATACAACACTTCTTGTTGTTTGCACTTCCTGGTCCTCGTTGTCGTGCGAAATATTCCTCGAGTTGCAAGTTGAGACTCTAGGTTGAGCACGTGATTGGGAATTTAAATCACGTGCATTAGTCACGTGTTTCCGAGAAAACATGAAACAGGAATGTGCGAGAAACTTCTTCCAATAACCTGGTGGATGTTTCTTTTTAGATAATGCCATATGTCCTGGATTAAATAGTCCTTGATGTTTCACGTCATTGTTTTTGTATCTTAGAAGACATACATGTGTTCCCGGAAGGGGAGAGAACGCATTTTCCAGAAGACACCGTTCACATGCAGGAACTTAGAAGACTTCACATCAATGACGAGCACCAAAGACCACATTACCGTCACCCTCCAGGTTAGAAAACAATAATCATCAAAACTGAATATAAAACAAAGTTTCACACTTCCTCGCTTCCGAGCCAGCATGCACGGGTTTCATTAGCGTTTTCCGCAGGAAGGCAACTGGTTTTCACCGGCGGGCAAACCCTTTTTGAACTGAAGTTCTTTGTAAGAAGAATGTTTTCTATATGGTCAAACACGGTAGGAAAAATCGTCCACTGCTGGTGAATTTGCCCTGTTGCCAGCTCTTATTGAAACCCTTGCAAGTCTGTCAAAGCAAAGGAAACGTTAATCGTTTAGTTCAGCTCTAACTAAGGTTTATGCAATTACGAAGTAGAGGAGTATCTGTATCAAACGGACTGAATATTTAAACAAAGCTTCGTGAGCGTATTTAAGCGAGTCTTGATGGTTTATCAGTCAAAGCAAAGAAAACGTTTAGCGTCTTTCTCCTTTCGTTTAGTTCAGCTCTAACTAAGGTTTGTGCGATTACGAAGTAGAGGAGTATCTGTATCAAACGGAGTGAATATTTAAACAAAGCTTCGTGAGCGTCTAAGCAAGTCTTGATGTTTAAACCAAGTTTAATACATGGTGTCTAAACGTTGTCTAGATGGCGAAAACTCATCAACTTTACGTTGTTATAACGGTACAAATAAGGTGATTTTCAGAAACCTGCAATAATTTTCTCAATGTTTTTTTTTTCTCTCGTAGGTGTTGAAGTAATCAGGCCGATTGTGTATTCAGGTATAAAATCTTGTCCATCTTTCAGTAAGAGCGTGCAGTCGTAATTTTGATGCAAGCGATTCCGCGACTGAATAGTGCGAAAAAATAATCTCACTAATTGATCCGGTTTGTTGACATTTTCCATTAGGTTCAGCTGAAAGTTTACCTTACAGTCCTACTCACTCTACATCCACACAAGAACATTCGTATCACCCTGGTATGTTTATTTGATTTGACGTCTTTCATAGATACTTAGAAAATCAATTGTTTTTTCGTCAGAGTCCGATCCCCGTTGGGGGGGGGGGGGTACTTAACAAAGCTTAATACGGGGAGGCTCCGCCCCGAGGTCCAACCCCTTACCCTTTTATATACCATTTTGGCAGAAAAGGTGCCCCTTTTATATACCTTTTATTGAGAAAAGGTACCCCTTTCACATACCTACGTTAGAACACTGCACCTCCTTTCTAAGCCCTTCTTGTTGTCATTTTCATGTAGTGCTTAATAAATAAACTGATGCAGCCATAAGTGCGTCTATTCGAAATATTTTAATTAAAGGTCCGTGTAAATACCTAAATGACCGATTTCCCTACCCTTTTATATATCTCAACTTGTGAAATCCCTACCCTTTTATATACCTGAAGCCTGAAAAAGGTACCCCTTTCGGGCGGAGCCTCCCCGTATAGGCCTTTTCAAAATGTTACATATCTAAAAGATTAAACACCCTGCTCCTAAAGACGTCGCTTTGCATGTCAGTGAGAAACAGTATGGGTTATGTGGAACCTGCGAACAGACTGGTGTTGATGGCCAAGAGTTAACTCGCAAATCACATTGAAGCCATTTCAATGTTTACCGTCTGAGGTATTCCTCTATGCGGTCAAACTAAAGTAAACAACGAGATCTCTTTTGTGTCTACATGATGATTTGACTCAATTGACTCGTGGGACATTCCATGGAAAACAATTCGACCGGGTGCTATAACTAGACAAGCATGGCTTCGTTTTACGACAGCGCTTACCCACGGTTAATGAGATTCTGCTGTATTGACCATTCATCGGGTCCTAATTTCAGTTTTTATCTCCTTTCCAGGGGTCACGTACCAGTATCCTGGTTACCATTACCCAGTTGACCCATACAGCAGAGTAGAATATGTAGACAATTATGACGGTAGGTTGTTGTTCTTCGCCAGTACCGGTCAGCGGTAGTTTTGTCATGCTCACGTGCTCACCCTGTGTGTGTTTTTTCCTGGGTCTACCATCTTGTATTGTAACTCGACTCGTGTGTTAGATTTGCCCATTAAACTACTGGCGCTTAGTACTACAGCCATTTAGAAACGCGCTTGGCGAGAAATAGCCCATTTCCGAGTTACCTTGTGTCTCTGTTTGAAAACAAGCCGTCGTGCAGAGGTGAGCTTGTAGGCGGAACACATTTCCATATGAATGGTTTCGTTCGAAGACTCGTTTTCGTTGAGGTTATTGATTTGAAAAACGTTGTCTTCGTCTTCTAGCCAATTACAAAAGTAGAATTTTGGGCCTACCGACGTGATACCCAATGAATATTGATAAGCCTTGCAGGAGGTTTTCTACCTTTTTCATCGGTTACTACAGTATTTGTTTCAATTTCAATTAGGTTATTATAGTCCTTTTGGGTTATTTTACGAAACCTAGCGATACATACAGTTTAGTTCGTAAAATACAGTGTTATGAATGAATGAAAAAGACCGCTGTAGGGATGTGGTTTGATAAGGTCTTTGGTGCTCTCAAAATGGCTCCTTCCTTGAAAAATCCTTGTTTCGTTTCTTTATGAAGCACTGTGTAATTTTTATATTTACATGTTGATTTTCACAGATGAAGAAGGTCAAGTTTCAGCTGTTTAACTGATCGGTAAGTGGAAAGTTCAGCTAAGATTTTTAAACAAACCTTGGAACTGAAAGAACTGTTTGTGAATATCGCTAACCCATATTGGTTGAATTACGATTTTTATATAATATCAAAACGGTCTATTTCCTTTATTTCATGAAACAAAAAGTCATCCTTTTTCGTAAGATTTAGCTGATCAGGTTTTGGGAATGTTTATTTGTCGGCGTTTTCAAACTTTTAGTTTTACTTTGCTGCCGGAAATTTTCAAAAATTATAGTCTCGTTAAAATTTAGTTTCCGAGCTAACAGCATCACTTTTATTTCCTTGTAGTTCCTTAAGAGACCTCTTCGCAGCTTCATCTCTCGCTGAGAAGATATATTTTGTTTTTAATTAATTGAAAACTTGTTTTCGACTTTTATTTTGGATTTTTTTAATCTTAGCGGGAACTTTCTCGGGAAAGCAACTGTAGTGTTTCCCGTCGTGATGAGTAGAGATTATTGAACTCCCGAGAAGAGGATTTTCTCTCGTTGTCGCGTAAAACAAGTTCTCCGTCTGTGTAGAGCGTAAAACAGGCCGTGAATTCCGTGATTGAAAGACAATAGGCAGAGCAGGTCATCTGCCTAATAAACCTGTGTAGATAAATAGTTCTTACTCTTAGCTCTGATCCGAATCGTGATAGGGAATCTTATATACTCAACAAAAGGTAAATACCGCTAGTTGGAGCACGTGGCCTGGGGAAGCATTTGGCGGTATTCTTGTCGCGGGCCTGTCCGTAAATATAAATAGAGATATTTAAACCGTATATTAGTCTAGGTAGGATTTTGAAGAACTCGTTATTCAAATAAAGCATACATTTTTATTTTAATCTCAAAAAAAATGAAGAGATGTACTTACTGCTGAGTTTACGGATCTTTTTCTATCAACTGTAAATATATTATAGGCTAAAAGACAAGTACAAATTATTAAACAGATCTTTTTTTAAGTGTGCGTGTGTTGCTTGCGTCGCGAATACATCGTTAAAAGTAAGTTCAGTCGAATATCGCATGTAGGACCATTCGCGTAGCACCATGTTCTGCTGTGCAAGAGTTTTCGCGCGAATGCACGAATGTTACGCGTAATCACACTGGCCAATCACAAGTGACACAATGCAGTGAACCAATCAAAACTCCAGGCCAATACATGTAGCTGCGAGCGAGTGATGATTGGTTTTGGTTTATTTCTGATTGGATGAAAAAGTGGCGCGAGTTTTCGCTTGGCTTGGTAATACAGAACCAAAGCAATAGACACTGAAGTGAAAGCTGCTCTATCGTTTAAGTGTAGTATTAACGTGTTTTATTATCGTCTCGATCTGTGGTGTTTTCATATAGAAAGATAGAAGTCATGGTGGCGGTGTAAATTGAATGAAGCATGTCCGTGCAAGTTGTGGCATTTTTTTCTGCATTAATTTCTTAACTGGAGTTTCCAAGATGCCAGAATTTTGCGGCGTTTCCGGCGACTTTACGACCTCACTGGCTCCAACAAGCGATGACATGAAATCTTACCGTTGTAAGAAGGTTCTCGATTTGATAATTAAGAAATTGAGCACTTTTTCCGTGTTTATATAGCCTCATCTAAACACGAGGAGGGTTGGGAGAATTCGAGACAATTATGCAAACCCGAGACGTAGTGGATGGTTTGCATAACTTTAGAGAATTCTCCCAACCCTCCAAGTGTTTACACGAGGCTATATAAACACGGAAAAAGTGCTCTATTGCTTTTATAAATGATTCTAAAAAATACGCCCGAATCTAAAACGTCACAACCGTGTTTACATACTCTCATCTAAACACACCTATCGACCAGTGAGAGCGCGCGTAGTGGCTCAATTGTTTTATAATTAATGTCATTGTTCCTTAACAAAACCCACCAACTGCGGCGGAATGTTTATTTAACGTGCAGGCTACTAAATAAAGACAAAGAACAACTCAAGTTGGCGTAAATGGGGGAGCACTGCCTTGCGTTAGGTTAGCCTGTGCGACTTCCGGCTATTGCTTGACAAACGAACCTCACTTATCTCCCCAACACTACGAGCTGAATGCAAAACAGCACGTGCTGGATCGGACAAGAGTATCGGTTAGCAGGCGATATTCAAAGGCAACGAGGTCAACAAGCTTGGGGGAAGTCGCTGCGCAGACTTAACCGAAACACGTAGGAGTGACCCTTGTTTAATAGATAGCAATATTGCGACCAACCCCGTCTCCAAAGGGAGGGAGGGAGGGAAAATTTGCAATAGTTTACAACAAGTACTAACTGCGCTGTACAACAGAACACTAAAGTGAACTCTGACCAGTCTGTTTGAGCTTATATAGCTAGACTAACGTCTACAAAATAGCCAGTAGAAAGAGCTGTACTACAGAACAGCTTGGCATTACACGTGAAAAAACATCGCCATGAATAGTGTATTTAGTATTTTCGTCCAATGCCATGAATCCTTATAAACTACTTAAGGTAACAAAGCAATAATGTTCAAACCCAACAAACAATGAGTCTCAGAGTTAGGCGACCTTTGGAGCTTGACTACACAATAGTTTTATTGAGAGCTTTGCCGCCATGAAAGACCTAAAGATACGCGCGTCACGTTCCATTAACTATATTTTACTGGCGTGACAGTAAAATGGCATTTAATGTCATTGTTCCTTAACAAAACCCACCAACTGCGGCGGAATGTTTATTTAACGTGCAGGCTACTAAATAAAGACAAAGAACAACTCAAGTTGGCGTAAATGGGGGAGCACTGCCTTGCGTTAGGTTAGCCTGTGCGACTTCCGGCTATTGCTTGACAAACGAACCTCACTTATCTCCCCAACACTACGAGCTGAATGCAAAACAGCACGTGCTGGATCGGACAAGAGTATCGGTTAGCAGGCGATATTCAAAGGCAACGAGGTCAACAAGCTTGGGGGAAGTCGCTGCGCAGACTTAACCGCCACTGATGCATGCGAGGCAATGCATCCCCCCAAGCAAATGAAAAACCACTGAGAAGCTAGGTTGGCGAGAAGCACCCCGAAACGGCAGCCATCCTAGGGGCAACAGACACTAAGGTAGATTGAGGAGTTCTAATATAAAGCTGGTAACAATCTGAGGACCAACGGCCCAGAACTTTGATGAGCCAATCTGGCACGCCTGCTGCGGCGGCCACAGATGCTGCTCCTATACGAAAGCTATGGCCCTTAAGGCTCCGATACGGGAGACCTGCAGCCCTCGAACTATCCCTGAGGAGGTGCGACACCGTGCTACGGGTCAGGTAACGGCCTGATTGGAAATAAAACAAGGGTCCCTGTGCCGGCTTCGCTAAGAGAAAGTACTCTTGCATGGCCGTAACTGCACAAAGGGTGGACGAAGTGCTAGCTATGGTAAGAGATTGCCCTTGCCTGAATATATCGGTTTTCGAAGATTTAAGTTGCACCGACATAACCTGCGGGCGTGCCAGGCTTGGGTGAAAAGCTATGCAATCGATACTGAGATCGAAAAGCGGCCTAAACTTGCGTACCCCGGAGCAGGTGAATTCGCTACAACGTAGAAAGGCGAAAAAAGCTAAGTTAAAGGCGGCCCAAACCATGGAAAAATCCCGGGGACTCAACCATGACTGCAATACGGGGCGGATGGCTAAGAGCACCTGAGGGGTAACTGGTTGGCGACGAATGCGCTGTTGGCCCTGGTAGCGGAGAATTCCGCGTAGTACCTTACGGAGGAGAAGCTTTCCCTTAAGGGGATCGTTGTACCCTGCAGTAATATGGAGGTTACGAACTGCTGCTAAATAAAGTTTGATAGTGCTATGACGTACTGTTCTAGCTAGGTAAGAAGCAAAATACACCAAGGTACCCTCGGAGGCAGGTAGGACATCCCCGTCTGGGCCCAGCAGGCGATTCATCAGGCAAAATTCTAAAAAGCGTTTCTCCCCACAGCTGTACGCTCGATTAGTGTTCTTGGCAAGACCCCAGTTAGCATAGTTGAGGACTTCGTCCCTCAAAGGGTCATTAGTGAAGGCGGGATGATACAGGGATTCTGGTCGGCGTCGGGAGCGAGGGCCCGGAAGCGCTGCATCTGAAAGCGGGAGAGTGCATCAGCTACCTCATTTGAGACCCCAGAGACATGGCGAGCTCGAACCGAAAAGTTATGTTGCATGGAAAGGAGAACGAGCTTTCTGACCAACTCCATAATGCGGGGGACCTTAGAGTGCCCGGAATTAATTATGGATACTACAGATTCGTTATCGCACCAGAACTGAAGGCGTTTCCCGGTGAGAAGTGGGTGCCATATGGAGCAGGCGACAACAATAGGAAAGAGTTCTTGCCATTCAATACTAATCCCCCGTTCCCGGTTTAAGTGCATGTGGGGAGGCCAGTGACCCTGAAACCACTTTCCCTGCAAATAGCCGCCAAACCCTATGGAGCCAGCGGCGTCGGTGTACAGTTCTAGATCAGGGGTTGGGGTAGGGGAAGACTCGAGAAAAAAGGAACGCCCATTCCAGTTTGCTAGAAACACCTTCCACATCTCGAGGTCTTTAAAGAATTCCTTGTTCAGCCGGATGTGGTGAAAGCGACTGGGAACCCCCCTGGTTAAATTGATAGCCCGCTGGAGGAAGGTCCTACCGGGAACCACCACCTTACAAGCAAACTGGAGAGTTCCAATGAGTGATTGTAACTCTACCAGACGGACTGAACGGCGCGACTTAAAAGAGTTTAACATATCATGGATTCTGGAGAGTTTATCCTGAGGTAAGCGCGCCTCCATGCGTACGCTGTCTAGCACGATACCCATGAATTCAATTTCCTGGGAGGGGCCTATAGTCTTGGAGGATACTACGGGGGCCCTAAGAGACATAAATACGCGTAACAGGGTGCTAAAGCTAGTTAAACAAGCCACTTTTGACTTCTCAGCAATGAAGAAGTCGTCCAGGATGTGAATGACATGCTGGATGCCGTAGTTGTGTTTAACGATCCATTCGAGCGCATCGGACAGCTGGTTGAAGAGGAACGGGGCACTGCGAAGCCCAAAAGGTAAATACATGTCCACATAGTATTGAGATTGCCAATAAATGCCCAGCAAGCTCCAGTCAGCAGGGTGAATTGGAATCAGGCGAAAGGCTGATTTGAGATCAGTCTTTGCCATGAAGGCTCCCCTTCCCAGGGACTGAATGATATTAATAGCGTCGTCGACCCGTACATAGCTGAGAGAGTAGGGGTCTTTGGGAATATGGTCGTTGATGCTGTTGCCCTGGGGGTAGGAGAGGTGATATATAGTACGCCAGTCAGATGAGTGTTTTTTGGGGACAACGCCCACCGGGTGACACTGAAAGTCGGGCAGAGGCGGGGAGGGGTAGGGCCCAGCTACCCTTCCCAAGGTGATTTCCTTCTGCAGGTTTAAAGAAACGACGTCCGGGTGCTGTGCCGCCGAAATTAGGTTAGGGGAAACCCGGACTGAACGCGGCCCAGAATAGCCTATACGAGCGCCCTCCTTAAGTGTAGTAAGCAAATTAAAAACAAAGTCTCGATCGGGGTGATCTGCTAATTCTAAATTTAAGCGATAAATGTCAATAGGTGAGGATACAAATGGCTTCTGATGACGGCGTAGCTGGTTAACTTTACTTCTTGCCTCGGTCGCTAGGCTTAGAAATCTTGCTGGCGTTGCTGGACTGTTGCTGGGGGCAGTTGGCGACGACGTGAGTACCGGAATGGCAGCGGCGGCATACGTGCGGGTAGCTGCAGTTACGGCGTCGGCAGCCGGTTGACTTGTTGAAGTCGAAGCACACTGTCTGGGGTCGACGCAGTTTTCTGTTGGGGTCAGCAGATGGACAGACATCTTCAGCGTGGTATGGGCTCGAACAAACATTGCAGTGAGGCTTGGCTAGACCCGCAAAAGTCACTGTCCAAAGTTCAAGGTCTACCTTGTCCCAGCTAAGGGACAAGTCATAAGCTGCACGGCGACGAAATTGCTGGTCATACGAAACCCAAGCCAAGCCTTTGAATTTGGTCACTGCTCTGCTAATTATTTGTTGGTACTTAATCAGTTCGAGCGCCCTTCTCGGGTAAGCGGTTACTAACACTAGCATGTAGACCATATAGGCGTCGAGCCATTTCTGGAACGTGTCAATGACGGGTTTTGACTTTCTAACCATGGTGACGGGGGAACCCATGGGGCCTGAGGACGAGTCATCCAAACGGAGCTGGATCTCAGGGGTCTGGGACTGATATAAGTTGTCCGGTAATAGTAAAGCAAAATCAACGTACTCACCCCTGAGTATTTTGTCCTCCAAACGACGGTCAACTGGTCTTGAAAGGCCCAGAGGGGAAGCCGTACCAGGAGTACAAGAGGACGGGTTAGATGCGAGTGGGTTGAGAGCGCTTGTTGGAGTGGAGAAGGCGTTTAAGGCGGTGTGGACTGATCGTGACACAATTTCCTCGATGGCGGAGCGCTGAGCTGAACTGAACGAGGTGTTCTGTTGGCTGTCGGTGTCGATCTCGAGATCGGACTCGATCATTTCCTCGATGGAAGACAGCGAGGCGTGGTCTGACAGGGCGCTGTCCTCCTGCTCTTGTTCCTGGCTCGCAACTACGGCGCTGTTTTGCCGGATGGGGAATGTTTCGATCTCTCCGGTGTTACGCCGATCGACGTTATTTTGTCTGGTTGACCGGCCAGGTCGGGCATTGACGTGGGGCCGGCTTGATGTCCGTTTCTGTCGTTTGCTGTTTCCTGTGCTGCTGCGTGGTTTGGCGGAGTTACCCAGCAGGGCCCGCTTTAGACGGTTTTGAAGCTGCCCTTTGGAGCCCGTGACAGGAAGATTTAGAGCTCCAAGCCGAAGTTTTAAGACTTCGCTATTGAGCCCGGAAAGGTCTTCGCCTCTGGGGATTCGTTTCGTCTGGGACGCACGGCGAGGGCGGTGGGCCATGACAAATTTGCAATAGTTTACAACAAGTACTAACTGCGCTGTACAACAGAACACTAAAGTGAACTCTGACCAGTCTGTTTGAGCTTATATAGCTAGACTAACGTCTACAAAATAGCCAGTAGAAAGAGCTGTACTACAGAACAGCTTGGCATTACACGTGAAAAAACATCGCCATGAATAGTGTATTTAGTATTTTCGTCCAATGCCATGAATCCTTATAAACTACTTAAGGTAACAAAGCAATAATGTTCAAACCCAACAAACAATGAGTCTCAGAGTTAGGCGACCTTTGGAGCTTGACTACACAATAGTTTTATTGAGAGCTTTGCCGCCATGAAAGACCTAAAGATACGCGCGTCACGTTCCATTAACTATATTTTACTGGCGTGACAGTAAAATGGCATTTAACAATTATTCCACTCGCGCTTGTTGGATATGAGATAATAGATAGCCAACGAGGCGCGTAGCGAGCGCCGAGTTGGCTATGATCATCTCATATCCAACAAGCGCGAGTGGAATAATTGTTTTATTAAAAACGCCCCCAGAATATAGAAAACTAGACTACAATAAAACAAAAAGGCCCAAAAAAATCACGCATACGCTCCCCATTTTTGTAGATCATGTTATAATGGCTCATATACCATGATGGCTAAGCCAATGAAAACTCTCGAATTGCATTATCCAGTGATCCAGTTTTTAATAATTCCTGGTAGACCCTTTGTAGGTACAACCGAGTCCAAGGCTCGATTAAAGAGGAGCCCGCGTTCGGTGGGACTAGAGAGAGGAGTAAGAATCGAGCCTAACCAATCAGGTAATAGCTAACTCAAAAGAGTAATTTAATTTAATTTAATTTGGTAATGATTAATTCAATAAATAAGTATGGATAATCAAATGGTGAAGAGTGCAGTTAGGAAATAATTTCACGCGGGTTTTGTCAAACTTCTTAATAATTTCCTGAGCCTTTAGGCGTGGGAAATTATTTGAATTTTGGCAAAACGCAAGTGACATTATGTCTTTTAATTTCACGAGTTTTGCTATTTGATTACCTTTTAATATTACAGGTGAAAATTTACACTTACAATCGTTCGTTGGTTTTGACTTGTAATTTCGCGCCAATGATGTATGTGAAATTAAATTACAAATTTACGCTGAAATTTCGCGCTTAAATTAAGGAGCAATTTGTCCCCCATTAAATCATTAATTTAATTCTCGTTCACACTGAACTGAATCTTTCCTAGGTGGACTCGGCTGGCTATCATTTGGGTCACACTGTTTTACAAACACGATTTCTTATCGTTGACAGTGTGTCCTCGAGTTATCTCGCGGTCACTTGGGGCAGCTGGTTTACTACTGGCCAAAAGAACAATGCTGATTTATCCATGGGTTCAACAGCGCAGTTATCCATACAAAGTGGACGCTTATCTCAAAAACTGTTTTGAGTCCTGTCAAACTTTCAGCTGGATTTCACTCCATACTTATTAAATTCATCTTTTTTTTAATCATGAATTTAATTACATACAATAATAACATTATTTACACTACTAACACTACTTACAGTACTAACATTACTTCCAGTACATACATTACTTACAATACTAATATCACTACACCATTGCTGACGTCATTACTTACAATACTTTCTTAACTTACACTACTAATACTATTCACAATACCGTTTACAATATTCGTTTTACTTATACTTGACATTCATTACATATAGAATCGCATAATTGAATAAAATCTTGCATTCTGATTGGTTTACGAAGCGAGGTATTTAGCGCGGAATTGCGAGTTGAAAACGAGGCTCGGTGATATTGTTTCGCATCTACGTCATCTATCTCAGGATAAAACCAAACTGCTGTTTTCTTTTTTTCTCATTTTATTCAATTATGCGATTCAAGGAAAATTCATTACCTGACTCGTGAATTCCGCGTTAAATTGCACTTGAAAACCGATATCGCACTCATCGCTTCGCGATTCGTGCGATATCGGTTTTCGCGTGCAATTTAACGCGGAATTCCCTCGTCAGGTAATGAATTTTCCTATAAAATCGATAGAAAATAGCATGCTATATATTAATAAGAATCTAAAAGCTCACGAATACTCGAGTGCTTGGTGACTCCGTAGATAATTTGTTTTTTTAACAATACTTTGAACGCTGTTATACTAGAAGATTCACTGTCTTTGGCTGCAGTATAGATGTAGTAACGGGCTACTATCAGGTTAACAGAATAACAGCGTGGAAAGATCGCTTCTCTGGGTGATGTGCACATATTTTAGCATTGTTTGTCAGAGCTACAGTGCCCAAAAAAGAAATTTTCATTGTTTTACCCTATCTAGGTATTCAAAGTAAAATTGTCACTCAAAAGCTCAAATCATGTATCTACAAGTTCTATGGTTGTTTTAATCTTAAGATTATTTTCCGAAACACTCGCCGAATTAAGTCTTTTTTCCCCTATAAAGACAAACTCAACCGCTCCCTTAAGTCTAAAGTAGTTTATAAGGCTAGCTGCTGGGATTGTAATGATTACTATATTGGGAAAACAAAGCGTCGATTACATGACAGGAAAACGGAACATTTTAAAGCGCTGACGAATAACAGCCATTCTTCTGCCATTGCGGATCATATGACCCAAACAGGCCACAGGATAAAATGGGATCACTTTGACATTTTAGCCACTGGACAGTCCGATATTCATTGTAAAATTAAGGAAGCCTTGCTCATTCGTGATTTAAAACCAGCGCTTAATGAAAATATTGGCAGTCAGAAACTTCTTCTCTACTAGCCATTTATATTTTTCCTAGCAGACTTAACTAGGTCTGTTTATTTTCATTGTCATTACTTTCCTTATTTGGTATTAGTCTTCCTGTTTAAATTTAATTGTAGTTTAGGTAACCGTTACTTCTGAAGATGTATGTTGGAGCATACGAAACGTCAAGATAAATGAAGAATTTTACAACATGCGTTGTCTAGTTATGTTTATAACCGCAGTTTGTTTGCTGTTTTTACCTTGGGCAAGCTACAAGACTTCCACCCAGAGGCAAGAAGGTTCCAGAAGGAATTAAGGAATTAATAATTCATCAAGTTAAAACAAAGAAAACCACACCGTGAAGGAGGTTTGAATAGCCGGTCTTAATTAGCATAGATGTTGGTGAGTTTACTTCTCCGTTTACTCCTTAGTTTTAGTTTCCATTGAAAAGATATATCAAACACTCGAGACTGACAGTGCTTCATCGGTCATCGAAACACCTCGAATTTCGTTCAAAATACTCCGCGGCGCGCCGTATTTTCACAACTCTCTTGTCGGTGTTTGGATATTTCGATGAAACACTGTCTCTCGTGTTTGATATATCAGAGCAAGAGAAAATTTTCTCTATAACTAGTAATAACCACAGGTTAGGAAGTGCGGGCGAGGGCTATGCATGATTTGTTTCACGGAGGTTAACGAATTCATTGTAAAACAGTGGCGTTGTGTTCTTTTTCCATTTTGGGCATTTATATTTGCAGGGCAATAAAGGGTTGCATAGTGTGGGTGATTGTTTTCCCTAAAACGAGACAAAGGGACCTAAGAGTGGTTTTACTGACCTTGTGAAACAGTAACACCAGTTTGATTATACACTAGTTCTATTTTGTGTTGGGTTTGACAAAATGGTTATTTTTTCACGTTGTAAATAAAAACACTGTTGATTATAAAATGGACATATTGATTTAGTCAAGGTCATTTGATGTAACCCGACAACAACAGACACGGACAGGAAACGTTCCGATCACAAGTTCACACGCTCGATTTTGATTGGACGGCGCGCCAGCTATGCATGAGCTGCACGTGATTCTTCGACGAAATAGACGTCGTCCACGTGATCAAATTGTGTTGTGTGCATTCCAATTTATCATAGTTAGTAACTCTGAATTTATGGACCGCCACTTCTGCATGAACTGCACGTGATTCTTGACATTCTTAGCTTCAAGAAGGCGAAATTTACATATTATTTGACCCTTCAACTACATTAAAGATCATTGACTATAGAAGGTGAAACAGCTTTGGTGAGAATTGTCTTCTGCTTGGTGTTGGTTTCTAGCGGTCAGAACGCCTGTGCTCAAATTACTGCTGCTTCGTGTTTGTCTCGCGTGGTCAAAGCGCCTGTGCTAAAATTACGTCCTTTCATTTCATTGGTTCTTAGTGTCCCTAAGGACAAATATTTGGAAGGACGACTTTTTTTGCTAAATTCGAGTCACTGCAAGGCTATATAACTGCCGCGCATGCGTTTGAAACCAATGTTGAGATTAGGATTGCGGGCTCCGCTGGTCGCCCGCAATTAATTACCTCTATAGGCACGCGAAAAATGGCCGTCTTTCTTCTGTGCTTTCGTGTAAGACATTAAAAACACTTCTGTCATTTAGTCCATGAATTGTCTCACAGTAAATATTGAGTTCGGTAGAGGTAGAAGCTCGGTAACTAGAAAGCATATTGGCAGAGACGTTTTCTTACATATACATTTCATACATACAAGGTTATTTGCTTGGTGGCTTATCAAGACACAGGTGCCTCCGATTTTCATATTGTTTCATCTTTATTCTTATCGACGTCTACTAAAAGAAAACTTGACTGATGTTAAGCACTTCAGAATAAAAGCGTTGCGAAAACCAGAGCTCCGTGTCTATGATTCTATATGATTTTTAGCTCTGTTATATTTTTTGGCGCGGCACTGTACAGATCAGCTAGATCCCGAGAAAGTCATGACAAATTACATTATTGATAAAATGTAACCATAGGATCAGTTTGAAATTTTGTTCAAATAAGCTCAGTTGTCAGTTCACTCTCAGCCTGGTCGCTACCGTATGCCGGGAAAATACCGCTCAGTAGAACACGGGCCTTCAGCTGCTGCTTTGGTTTAGTCCGAAATATAGTTACAGGAAATATGCTTATATCAGTTGCACACATTTACTTGACCATGGCTGTGTTTTTTCAGCAAGGCCGTGCAACGACACCATGATCATGATCATCATCATCATCATCATCATTATCACCATCGTCATCGTCATCGTTGTCGTCATCGTCATCGTCGTCGTCATCGTCATTATCGTCTTCGTTGTCGCGTCGCCGGTGGTGATCATCATTATATCTTAGGTGACGGCTGGTTATTTATTAGCTCTGTTTACGTTATGCGGCATTATTACTCATAGCTGTTTACCGCTATGAGGGCAACCTATACCTAATGAAATTATTTTTATTTCATTTAAACTCCTTGGCTTAGTAGAGCCAGCGGGGATCATTGGTCAGCGGTGTTGCCTCATCCGAAGCGAATCGCCTGTAAGGGATCACTGAAGGGAACACTATGTTATCCAAGCTGCGAGAGACTGAGTACAAGCCATCAGAGCGCCGACCCCGGCCCTCAGAAAATCCCGCACCCAGTCGTCGGTGGCAACAGAGACCTGGTGCAGAGAAAGTAAAAACAAGGACAGAAAGGAAGGTTTGACGCTGATTTGACACTGAACATTTTTTTCCAAGTTGGTAGAACTGTGACATTCTTGGCTATTATCCAAAAGTGCATCAAATTTAGCTGTTTCAAAGTACGCAATTATTTTTGTAGACTACCAGCCATGTGTAAAGCACTTCCGCGATACCGCTAAGTCTAATGAGTTAGAGAGCTAGACAAACACTTTCGCCTTCTTTTAGAAATGATTCGGACGACAAACGTTGTTCGTCATATCTGATTTCGTTGAACCGAGATTACGCTGTAACTCATTCTCAAAACTTAAAAAATACGTAACATCGGAACCGGAATACAGGCATTAAACCTTGGTACATACATTTTGTCCGTCTGCAAATATTCCATCTGTCAAACACTTCGGCTGCAGACACTACAGCAGAAAGTAGACTCGACACCAGGGCGAGGCCAACCACTATGTATAGAGCCCGGATGACAAGTTCAAGGGTTTGGATCCCTGATGAAGGTTCGCGGCCTTTCCTGGGTACCATGTCACCAAATCCAATAGTGCTTAACGCTGAAAAGGAACGAGTTAACAACATAAATTCACTTTACTCTTTGAAAGAAATGTCAGAAGATTGAATAATAGTTGTAAAATTAAACGATTTTATCGACACACACTCTTTACCGCCAACATATCGTTTACCTTTGATTCATGACCATGATCTTACATAACACAGACACAGTGTTTCTATGATAGGGAATAAAATCACGTTGTAACTGAACACCATCCGGTTTGCTTCACCTTTTTTTCACCGGGGTGGTTTTTAGCCCGATGCTTGACATTTGATAGCGCCTTGCACGTAATGAAGTCCCCCTCTGGTGTGTCAAACGTCACCACTGTGTAACATGAATAGCCCCAGGGCAAGAGGGGGTTTTAAAAGATAAGGCACTGAAATCCGTGTTAGAGGTAAGCTATACCTATAAAACAATAGTAAACGCCTTCGAAGTAGCTCCAGTCCTCTGATAAATACAGCAGTCCACCGAGCAGGAGAAGGACTAAAACCAACCCCGTGGTGCTGAGCATCACCTTGACCTTTGTACTTGTGTCTCCTCTGAGCTGGCGTTTGGAGCTGATCAAAATGAATCCAGTTTCTAACAACTCGTTGATTCGCTCGCCTATCGACTTCAGCGCCAACACACACAATGGTATGCCGAACAAGGCATAGAAAATACAGAATAACCGCCCACCAAATGTCGAGGGCGCCATGTGGCCGTAACCTGAAAACACAGCGTAACAAGAAGCTTTACAAGAAGCTGACTGACTGACTGACTGACTGACTGACTGACTGACTGGCTGGCTGGCTGACTGGCCGACTGACCGACTGACTGACTGACTGACTGACTGACTGACTGGCTGACTGGCTGACTGACTGACTGACTGACTGACGGACTGACTGACTGACTGACTGACTGACTGACTGGCTAACAGACACAGACAGACAGACATACTGAGATAGACACTGGCGACTGACACAATAAATAGAGGACTGAAATAATATTGCAACTCAAAATGTAAACGTGACTCTAGCAAAACTCAAACGTACCACAAACTTTCCAGACTGTCAAAGCAATACGTTCACAAATGAAAAATTTCATTATTCCAGGTACTCAGAGAGGAAGAGAAAGAAAATGAATTTACACACCTCTATTCTACATCTCACGACAAAATAAGCGTAAAAGTGAAAAACGCAAAAATCAAACAAACAAACAAAGGGAAACGGAAGTCGATTGGAAAAATATGTTATAATAATTAGAATTTTTCTCAGTTTCTTTCATTCTATAATTATATATATTAAATTAAAAACTTTGATATTTAGTTTACCATCACACAATAGACATGAAAGGAAAGCTAAGTTATTAAAGAAAAATGCAAATAATGGAATTAATAAAGTTTGAAATTTTCAGAAAAATACGGACATCAAATTGTGAATTATCAAAAACGAATAAAAGCTTTGTTGTTAATCCAAAAACTCAGGCAGAGTTACATTTTATAGATTTATCATGTAAACCCTTCCAAGACCGAGATCCTAGGAATAATATTGCTTCAAATAATTTGACTAAACAACTTGGGCTGGTAATCGCTTCAAGTAGAAATAATTACTCGGTATTCAATACCGCGCAATTTACTGTCGATTATATGAGAAAGAGAAACATTATTAAGCTCTATATATACCTACCGATTGTGGTAATAACACTCGCTGAAAAATAAAGCGATGCATAAAACGTCCATTCATAACTTGAAGACCTTTCATGGTGGTCTTGGTAATATTCGTGAAGCTTGTTCACCAAGTTGTCGAATTCTTCCTTTGTCATGTTTACTCTCAAGTTCATGCGTAATTTTTGCAAAGTAGCTTTGTCGATATCTTCATCTGCTCCATGCTCGTGGTAGGTCGGACCTTCGAGAACGTGGAAAATTCCAGCTCCCGTTAACAACAGCAAACCGACCAAGCCACTGCGAATTAAAATATCTCTTGTGTTAGATTTCATGATTTGGAGCGTGAAGATAACATAACATATGGCCTCTGAAAAGAGCCGAAACTTTTTTAAAATGTTTGTCGGCCCTGACAAACCTAAACTCCCAACATGTACTTTGACATAAGCTTCGTGAAATGTTTCAGATTAAGTTTAGTTCATTTTTATGACTCTGCCGCAAGGTATCATATGTGCTTTGCTTATTTTAATTGGCTTTTTTTCCTGGAGATATCTCGGTTGTTTTTTTAGTGCGTACCAATCCCTTTGTGTTTTAAATTAATTGCTAACGTTGTAAGCCATATATCTTGTCTTGTTGCCATGGTACCAGTAAATTAAACTCTGTAAGCACTGGAAAATTCTTAGCTCAGCTTAGAATTAGGTCTTCCGATGTTTATAAATTAAACATAGTTTTGTGTAAAATGGGAAGCTAGGTTCTTCAAAGTTGTTGATAGCGTATCATCGCGTTCAGAAGGCCGATCTCCAAAACACCATAAAAAATTCATTATGTTCATCAAATGATACCGTTGTTGTCGCTTTACCTCTTTTCAAAGAACAGATTATCATAACTGTGCCATAATGCTACTAAAATGAAACTAAGCGTCATAAGATTCTTTGACGCCCGCTAACTATCTGTGTAAGTAAATACATGAAATATTTTAAATTTGAAAGATGTAGAAACACGAATGAAATCGTCGTAGTTATGTATGCGACTTAAGCAGTTGTGGAAATAACGCCTGAAACAAATTCCGGCTTAAACAGGATTCGAACCCGTGACCTCTGCGACACCAGTACAGTGCTCTTCCTATTGAGCGAACTCTGTCGTCCCTTAAAAAATCAAAGGCTCCCTGAGCAGCTCATGGATGAATAGCCCAATGCCAAGTTTACTTTTGCCCCCTGTGGCAAAACGAGTCTTTGAGCGAAACTATTGGTATGAAAATATATGTCACCTGCGCGGTCATTCGCATGAAAATCAAGTGATTTTCATGGGAAACGTTTGGCACAAGCACTCGTTCTGCAAATAGAAACTCAGACGGTGGAAATCAAAGTCTACATATATGCCCAGCGGCCCATCAGGCCAGCACTGATAAAAAATAATCTAACAAAAAAACAATTTACTATCTTCTCGTGGTCTGTTTACAATGTCCGATTAAAAGCTTTAGATATCAAGAGGGTCGTACAGGGAAGTCTCTGGCACGGTTCACGAACCTAAAATACAGGGCCGGGTTGTTCAAAGCCCGATTAAGCTAACCTAGGATTAGCGAGAATTTTGATTTTATTTTTGTAACCTTTCGTTGAGTTTGTCTGTTTATATTGTTTGTCCCTCTGTTTAAAGTTTTAATAATCTGAAACTACACAAAACATAAGCAGTGAAAGACATTTTTAAACAAGACAAATTAATGTTTCCGTTAACTTTTTAATCCTGGGTTAGTGTTAACCAGCTTTCGAACAACCCGGCCCAGAGGATCACGGTTCACGGATAAAAAAATTTCGTTTTCCCGAATTACGAAAATAAGAAAGTAAGATACTCTTTTTAAGGACCTGTTCTTACACTAAAAACAGTGTTTGTAGGAAGCAAAATCGCGAATGGCTAAGTCAAGGCTCTGTATTGCATATTGCATGGCTAAGGCACTCTCGATAGACCACTGTAACTATTCGGAGAACTTGTGTCTCAAAATCACGTAGAGTTGTGTGGTAAAATCACGAATATCGGTTAATAATTCAGGTTCTTCACGGATCACGCAAAACCTTCAGGTCACGAATCAGGAAGAATAATTTCCTAAATTCACGTTTCACGGAAAATAGAATGACCTAATCCCGCATCACGACCCTCTATCAACACTGAGGCTCGCGTGAAGCCACCTGAAGTAATTTGGCATCAAACAATTAAGGCTTTAGCTGTAAGCTACTAGAATGTGTGCAGAACGTTTTCTTTGAATTAAAGAAAAAAAAATCAGCTAAAGAAAAATTTAAAAACCTTTTCGCTGCTCGCCATCTCTACAAGTCTTCTACATGTACTTTCTAAAGTGCTCCGGCTGCTCTCAAGATAAACTATGTCACAGCTCTTCCTCGCAAAAGTAAAAGAACCGCTCACATTCTCGCGAATACCATTCGATAGCCCTAGCAAATCCTATCCCTTTCATTAAAAGGTCAACTTTTAGCTTACATGTTTTACAATCGCATGATTTCATCTGTGACATATGATGACAAGTTCACTTAACAACTTGTTATCCCCCATAAAATTACATAACACAACAACACATGCGTTCTTCCCAAACATCTCTGTTTCATCAATTACCTTATTTCACCAAATACAAAAGAACTCCACTTCTTGCATATTACTCCTCTGAAAAAGATCTAACAATTCTTATTGCTTTTTAGTGGAAATTGGCGTGATGCGTTTATGTTGCCAAAAACACACCTACATGCCGTTCTCTGCACGGTGACATTAGAGCATAGCAGAAATACTCACGCTAAAAAGATATCTCCAAACACGACATAATATTACTTTGGCGTGGTTACGAAAATAACTATCTTGTCTTGTTTCAACAAACGCTCGGAGCTGCAACACTTGCGTTGCTTTTAAATTATGATATTTCTTAGAACATGTTATCAAATTTAATTCAACAGCAGTGGCTTAACTGCCGAACGGGAGAACTGTTTAAGTATGTCAAAACTGTACGATGAATAACTGCTTTGTATTTAATACATATCTGAAACTTTATGGAGGGAAATTAATTAATTTAAATTGTTATGGGGTAGCTTGTTAGTTCGTGCAAAATACAACATTACAACCCTTCTATTCACCGGAATTTCTCCAGAGCTCCGTTAGCTTTGATAAAGACTTGATATTTTACACCCCTACCCCTGTGCCCCTCAAGAAGTGAGTGAGCGGGAACTAATATTCCCACATGTTTTAAAACGGATATCAAGAACTAGTTTTCTATATTCCAAGTGACAGGTAGTAGAGATATTTAAATGGCTACGTTAACAACAAAGGCTTATACATAGGTTATATTTCCGACTGTAATATGTAACCAAGCTTGCTTTGTCACACTATGAACTTTACAACACTTTCCTAAAACAAGGCCAAGTGTATCCCTAACAAATATGCCCTGCCTTGCAGGCATAAACGAGGAAAGGGTAGCACGGGGGCCAAAAATGTAAAGAACTGAAAAGGCAAGAGACACTGACCTATAGCGAGAAACAGACTGTTTCCAATAAGCAATACCCTTTAATCTCCTTCACCCGTAAAAACTCTTTTCATTCGCCTTTGCATTGTTTCCTCCTCCAGGTAACATTTTACCAGGCACTTTTTCGGTCGTGACATCGTCGCCTTTTAGCATCGTAGATTTCGAAGCGAGCATCGCAGCTTTCAGGATTTCAAAGTCCATATCGCCGAAGCTAATGTTCCTTAGCTTTATAATTTTCAATTATAGCACTCCGCGAAAGGTCTCTTCGTTGCTGCAATACGCTATGCTGCCGCACGTCTTCTTGTCTTTCCATGTCCATTTGTTACAGCTACTGCTGCTTAGCTTGACAAATTTCAATTTTACAACTCCACGAGTTGAACCAAAAACCATCTTCGTGCCGCGTTAGCCGCCATATGTACGAACTCCATGTTGTCGGACAAAAAATTCGTCTTTCTAGTACCCCGCTAAAACCTGCTGAACCTACCCCACGAAGTGCTTAAGACAAGAACCACACTAAGCAGGGGAGGGTTGGGAGAAACGATTTAATCCGGTTTAATGAATACATTAATCAGAATCGAGTGAGTGAGTGAGTGATCGAGCGCCATCCGATTACCTCCTACGCTCATGGATGTTACGTAAACATCCATGAGCAATGAATTATATATTTTTCCATGATATGAAATCGGTTATTAACCGAAGGGGCTTTACTGGTAGGCTATCGACCCAGGCCATGACTCCACTTGACAGAGCGGTGAGCTGTGGCAGCTCAATGCTCCCCTGGTAAGGTCTCGAGCGAACTTGTTTAATAAGAGATTCATGATATGCTGCTGGAAACTCGGTTCATATAAAAACGCCTACGATCATGACTTGTTGATGGTCAAGATAAATCTGGTATGGAGTCTCTGGCATTTCTTCACTGATAAAATCATTCGATGGCTACCTCTATGCAGATCTCCGGCTGTAGCTCTACCTAATCTGTCTTTGTTTCATAAACGGTTTTTTTGGGGGGCGGGTGGGGGGGTGGGAGGGGGGCAAATAAGCTTAAGGTACGCCCAGATTGATGTCCTTTAATGTTTTAATTCAAAATTTAATTCCTGGCTTATCCTTACACAAGAAAGTCCACCACGGGCTTCGTCTGCAGAACTTTCAGAGTAACACAAAATCTCCTTCTCATCTTTTTCCTTGCAGACATACCGTTTAGTTCCTGTAGTATTCATTGCTAATATACTGATAATTACCTTTGACCCAATCAAGTATCGGGCCTGAGCTCATGAAGAGCCTGATCGCAGGCTAAATTGTCTTTGGAATAAAAATCATTCAAACCAGGCGTAGTCAATCGACAAAAATCGATACCAGAAATCAATCGATATCAAACGCCGATTGTTTTCGACTGATATCGGCAATCGTTAACAATTGATAACTCACAGAAAAATTTCTTTATCGATTGCTATCGATTGGCAAAATCGATAATACCCGTCTTCAGGAATATCGATTGTTATCGACGGATTTAAAAACTAATCGGCAATAACATCGCAGACTATTCAAAGATGAAGGGAGTAAGTTTCTAAAGAAGCTGTGGTGCTGCGTCGGTGGGGAGTATTACAAGAGAATTTGGTTTCATCAACTAAGTTGATAATGTGAATTGGCCACCGTAAAGAGATTCGATGACGTTTCGAGCGTTCGCCCATGAAACGTCAAA
>OZ026602.1:7615687-7620687 GCA_964020085.1 Micromussa lordhowensis
TCCTATTTATAAATTCAACTTGTAACGCTTTGAACATTAATTAACTGAAGATGACAGAAGTTTCAGTCGAAACATGTCTTATAAACTTAAAAGTGTTGTCGTTTTCTTTAAAGTACTGACTTGCCTGCTAATATCAAGATCATTTGGAAATAATAATAATAATAATATTATTATTATTATCATCATTATAAATTATTAAAAACAGTAAGAATAGCAAATTATTAAATCGGGCAATATTATAGGTTATAATAATAATAATAATAATAATAATAATAATAATAATAATAATAATAATAATAATAATAATGTATCGCTTATACAGCGCAACGCTTCTCAGAGATCCAGCGGCGCTTTACAGTAAAAGTGATATAAATATAAAATCAATTGAATAGTAAATTTAAATTTAAAATAAAACAATCAATAAAAGAACTGCCTAAACAGACGAGTTTTAAGTTTGGACTTAAATGTTTCTAGGAGGTCCACTTGCCTAATGTCATCGGGTAGGGCATTCCACAAAGTGGGAGCTCTATGAGAGAACGCTCTATATCCATATGTTCTAAGATTATATCTAGGTACAACTAAGAGCTTTTTCTTAGCAGATCTTAGGTTTCTATTAGGAATATATGGTTCCAACAGTTCACTAAGATACAGGGGACCCAAACCATTTAATACTTAAAACAAGAAGAAGTATCTTAAAGTCAATACGGGCGGACACAGGTAGCCAATGTAAGCTTCTAAGTACAGGAGTAACGTGATCATATCTGCTGGTGGCTGTAAGCAGGCGGGCAGCTGAATTTTGCACATGTTGTATGTCTATCAATTCGTGACTGCTGTAGGCCAGATAGAAGGACGTTACAATAATCCAGCTTCGACGAAATAAGAGCATGAAATAAGTATGAACAAGTATGAAACCCGATATTCCTTCGTGGCTGAAATTGTTTTACTGATATTGAAAAATATTTCTCACAGATGCACTACATGATACGAGATTTTCCCTATTGAAGCGATCTATTATATTCCGAATTTATTTCAAGTCTATATCAACGATTTTTCTACTCCAACTCGACCTTTTACCGCTAGTCTGTACACTGAACTCTGAAGGGAAACTATTTGACCTAGAATGGGCAAGTCTTTGACTTTATTTACTAGCAGCTTATGTATAACATAGGATGGTGATGTAGTGCTTGTTTGACAGAGTTCAAATCTTCCTCAGAACCAGTTCCGCATAGCAAAAGAAGCTTTAGCGTTGGGAGGCTGATGACGTGTGGCACGATAGATAACACTGCGTGACCGAGTGGATTACCTGACAAGTCCAGTTCACTCAGATTAGGAATGAACCGAAGGTTTTCCAGCAAACCACGTAAGTCATGTTCATCCATGTTTACGTTGCAAAGCTCTAAGTTTCTCAATTTGGGGAAAGAGGAAAAACTTCTGGTAAGTGGAGCAAGACAACCCCTGACGCTGAAACCACTGAAACAAAGATTCCATAATGGCAATGCTTCGTTAAATCCGTCAAACAACCGTTCCATTTGCTCGGCTGGCACAACGCTTCCATCCAGCCCAGTTAACTCAAGCAGTGTCAAGGACGACAGTTTAGGAAGTGATCGACCAAGCATCGCGGCAACTGTTGGTGTCAGGCTTATTGCTTTCAGTTGCAGTTCCTTGAGAGTCTCGTGTGTAAAACTGAACACCGTGTTTACTTCCGCTGAGCTAGAATCTGCAGGAACCAGTTGTTTGCCCTCCACGCACAGTCTCTCGAGATTAGGAAGTAACCTTAAACTCTCCAGCAAACCAAACAAGTTCTGTTCATCCATATTGAACTCTTCAAGACGCAGGTTTCTTAAATTGGAAATGTAGCGGAGGCTATTTGTGAGTGGAGTAAGGCAGCCTTTCACATTCAAATCACCCAACGCGAGACTTGACAACACAATAGATTTGTTAAGTCCACCAAAGAGCAACTCTATTAACTCAGCTTGCAGAATGTGTCCATCTACCCCAGTTAACTCGAGTCTTTTTAAGGACGACATTTCAGGAAGTGACCGACCGAGCGCCAAGGCTGCCGCTGGCGTCAGACCAATTCCATTCAGCTTCAGATTCTCGAGATTCTTGAGTGTGAAGCTTGCAACTGTGTTTAGTTCCGCAGTGTTGCAATGTGCTCGACCTGGATTAAGACCTAGTACTATCACTGACCTCACATTAGGAATGAATCTAAAGCTTTCCAGCAAATCACACACGTTTTGTTCATTCATATTGACATTTGCAAGGTACAACTCTTGCAAAGGCAGTGTTTTGTTAAATCGGCCAAACAGCGCCTCCATGTCAACAGATTGCAAGCTTTCTTGATCCCGCGGCGCTTCTAGACCGAGTTTTTCTAAAGATGACATTTCAGAAAGTGACCGACCGAGCGCCGCGACTGCTGCTGGAGTCAAGATTATTCCCACTAGTCTCAGTCGCTTGAGAGACTTGTGAGTGATGCTGGCTATCAGCGCAGCTATTTCTGCATTATAAAAGCGAAGGCCAAGATTACTGATGTTGTTAAATCGTGGTAACAAACTCGCAAGCTTCACTGCTCCTGCTGATGTCAGGCGAATGCTCGTACCACTAATCGAATCCCAAGATCCAAGTTTCAATGAGCACTTTGTGGGGTTTGGTACTTGTTCCAAAAGATGACATACAGAGTCATTGCCACTGTTAACTTCGATGTATCTCAATTGTTTACAATCTGTAACGGCTACACCAAGACTTTCCATAGTTTCATCACTAACATGGGACATACCACCGTTCAATCGTAGAGATCTTACAAATTTCAGACAAGACTCTTCTGAACACAAATTTGTGGCGACAGATGGAACAGAAACTTCAGTAGTTTCCGTAAATAATCTGGCATGGTCATCACACGTCAGAACCAGGTCTGTTATGTAACACTGAACCTGACCAGTAGGGAAACGGAGGATGAAATCTAATGAGCACCCCCCAAAGATCGAGTAAGCACAAGCTTCACTTACATTCAGAAACTTGTCCAAAAAGTTGCCAACTCTGTGAACCTCAGTACTCTCAGTGGTTCCTGGGATATGGAAGCAATTGATAAAATTCTCCAACGACTTGCATGGCATTGCGTGCAAGAAGCTTTTCTGATAATGAAAAGCAAAAGTACGAGAATGTGCTGATGTAGATACATCTTTGGCATTTGGCATAACGTGAGAACGTAGTACGTGTTCGGGAACAAGAACGATCTCACCAAAGCAATCCAAAAAACGACATAACAGTTCAGTTTTTGAATAAACCTCTCGAAAGCAATTGAAAGCGAGGACACTGAACCGCCAGTGCCTCTCAGTGAGGTCATATAGAGGTACATCTGTCTGTTTGTCTGCATCAGGTATTGCCACTGATAAATGCTCTGATCTAACTGATGACAAGTGCTCAAATACCTTCTCTGCTCCTTTGTCAGATAACCCAGAGACGAACTGAAAAACATTCTCTAAGGCATAACAATCCTCCACAGTGCATGCGTGCTGTTCAATTCCACCGAGATTTCCTTCTGGGACACATCTGTAGGTGACGAACCACGCCGCCAAGTATTCTTGAATACTCTTGTGGATAAAAGACACTATCTCCTTTGGTTCTACACTTGGCCCGGACTCAGAAACTTGAAGAAGACCAACAATGGCACTCTCTTCACCACGAACTTTCTCAGAAAGTTTACCAAACGTAAACAACAGATCGCCTCGAAGAAGACCTTCCAATGCAACTTTACCTATATCAAGAAGGATCTCTTTGTAGTCGGCTTCTTTCAGCTTACAGGCATTTAAATGAAAATGCCTTTTGTGGCTGTGCTGTAAAATGTGTTTTAAAACTGCTTGAAACAGTTCAGTTTTACTTTTCAATCCTTCTTTCAACTTTTCTTTTTCTTCCTTCCAAAGCAAGCAAAAAAAGAGATTCAATAGCGGAACTCTTGCTAGGTCTAGTATTTGACTCCTCAGTAAGAAACGTAATAGACCAATCACCTCAGTTTGGCTACCCAGAAATTTCATCATAAAGTCGTTTTGATCACAGAAATTAAACCCAGTAATCTCGGCATGTATGTCAGCACACTCTTGCAGCTCATCAGCACGTGAGGATCGAGTAGTCACGAAGACAGTACAGTCTCTCAGGATATTCCCGCGAAATATTTCGAAGATTGGAGACTTGCTCCTACTGCCACACTTTTCTTCTGCTTCGCTGTCGGTGCGGTACTCATCATAGCCATCAAACACAAGTAAAATTTTGTCTTGATTTTTACCAATGTAACTGAGCAGATCGTCAATTGAAGATGTTTTATCGTCTGGAAACAAGCGAGACTGACTTAAGACATCTTTAAACGTCTGGCACTTGGATACTTCTTTGAGACTGATAGAAAGAACCAGGTCAAACTTCCTTAGTGCATCTTTTCCTTCCTCATCCATCCTCGCCTCTTCAAGATTTGACCAATCCACAAGTAGCTTCTTAACAAAAGTAGTTTTTCCAATCCCAGTCTCTCCTTGCACGAGAATTCTCTTGGCTAAAACTCCGTTCCCTGTCTTGTTAGTGAAAATTTCAGTGTAATGGCTCAGCTGCTCTTTTGATGACCCAGTTGGGGTTTGTTCTTGTTTCACCCAGGACAGTCGAGTGTAGATCTGTTCAAGGTCAACCTGTAATACTGAGGACCAAGCAGTGGTGGGCACCTTGGCAGTTTTTTGATAATGCTCTGCAAGTTTCCTCTGACAGGTTTTCACATCAAAGGTGTCGGCAAGGCAAGCCTCTGGTGAGAGAAAACATAACGAACTGAGAAAGCTTCAGGAGATACATAGTAAAATACAAATTAAAAGCCATTGATTGAACGACACAAAGTTTCCTGGTTTTGTTGTGATGTTTTGCAGGAAAGGTTAACAAAAACCTGACCTTAGGAAACAAACGGCCTTAAGATCGCGATCTGTCAGTAAAACGTCACCAGAACGTACTTTTATCTGCAAGTACCGTAAAAT
>OZ026602.1:7623187-7668187 GCA_964020085.1 Micromussa lordhowensis
TGCCATCTGTCTTGGCAAACCCTTGCTCCAGTTGTTCTACTTTGTCACCTGTCTTGGCAAACCCTTGCTCCAGTTGTTCTACTTTGCCATCTGTCTTGGCAAACCCTTGCTCCAGTTGTTCTACTTTGCCATCTGTCTTGGTAAACCCTTGCTCCAGTTGTTCTACTTTGCCACCTGTCTTGGCAAACCCTTGCTCCAGTTGTTCTACTTTGTCACCTGTCTTGGCAAACCCTTGCTCCAGTTGTTCTACTTTGTCACCTGTCTTGGCAAACCCTTGCTCCAGTTGTTCTACTTTGTCACCTGTCTTGGCAAACCCTTGCTCCAGTTGTTCTACTTTGCCATCTGTCTTGGCAAACCCTTGCTCCAGTTGTTCTACTTTGTCACCTGTCTTGGCAAACCCTTGCTCCAGTTGTTCTACTTTGTCACCTGTCTTGGCAAACCCTTGCTCCAGTTGTTCTACTTTGTCACCTGTCTTGGCAAACCCTTGCTCCAGTTGTTCTACTTTGTCGTCTGTCTCGGCAAGTCTTTTTTCCACTCTTTCAAATCGGATCAATAATTCTTCACTCAGCATTTTCTCGACTGACACAAGCTTTAGCAATATTTCTTCATTGTCTTTCATCTGTTGCTCTTTCCATTCCAGCACTGCTGCCAACTGCTCATCATGTTCTTTCAGCTGAGCTCCTATTGCTGATTGCTGATCTTGGATGAAAGTCGCAGTGTTTTGCATTGCAGTTAGTTCAACTCTCTGTTGAGCTAGCGATTCTCCTGTTGACTCGTAGTTCTTAACAAGTTCTTTGACATCTTGTTGCACGACCAAAAGAAGAGTTTGATCCACAGCATGACCCATACATAGCTGACAACCTACAATTAAATTAACATGAACGGCTTGATAAAAAGGATTGTGAAAGATCTGGGTCTGGTAGGGGATGTAGAGGATGGGTGTGGCAGGGGATAGGGTTGTAGTTGGTGTGCCAAGGGATAAGATCCAGTATGACTAGCAGGGGTAAGTTTTGGTATGGGATGCAGGGAATGTGGCAGTTTGGAGGCAGCGGTGTGGAAGGGCATTTTTTCCTCCTTTAAACTTTTAAAGTTTGCCGCATATTTTGTGGATCAATCAGACGAATATCACCTACATCAATCACGATTACACTCAGTAAAACACTGATTGAAACAGACAAACTGTAAAACATTTACATTAAAGAACCCTGATTAAGTCAGGATCCATATCTAATTATAATGTAGATCAGTCTGTATAAGATCTATTCTAACAAATAAAACTGTAAGATAATGGAATCTTCCAAACAATGAATAATTATTCATATAATTAATGACTAGCAATTTTCTATTTTAATTCCATTTTATTACTAATTAGATGTCAAATTTCATCAACTTGTTTCTTACTATTATAACTTTAGCTTTATAGTTATTTTAGTTAGCAAGTTTTAATAATTAATCTTTGTAGGACCAATTGTAATTAGTTTTTAATTTTAACGACGACTTTCCTAAAACCCACGCATTTTGAAGGGAGCTTCCTCAAAAAGATTAAAGATTATTATTATTATTATTATGATCATCATCATCATCATCATTATTATTATTATTATTTCGACAAGGAAATGAAAGTGGCAGTTTGTGACTGTAGTCATTTAAAAGCTGGGAAAATTAATATGCAGCAAGTCAAGTGTACATAAAACAGAGTGTTTCTTTGTGTATACAGCCCAGGGGGGAGGGGGAGGGAGGTGCTTGATCGACGGAAACTTTAAATGAGCCCAATCTGGATGCGGCTCAAGCTTTAGTTGACCTCTTATATCACTTTCAAAAGAAAGAGTGACAATTTTGTTTTTGATGAAAGCATGTTACAATGTACTAATCCTTACCATTTGACTAAGATGAGCAAACTAGTATGGTAGTTTTTTATCTTCACTGCTAAAAGTTTAGAGTTTTTTCCTGAATACCTCAAATAAGACCAAAGTTTGTCATTTGCAAGCCTAAGTGAGAGCAATGAGCATTATTGTCACTTTCATTTGTATGGGAGACCTTTTGTCCCCAAGATGTACTGTACATGTACAGTTAACAGCTAAATATTTATATTTCTTTTTGACACTAAGAAAAAGTGAACTTAACATGCATAAATAATTGAACTTATGTATGAAGCATGTTTAGGTATAATTGTGATGCAGTTACCTAGTACTTAGTTACCTTTTGTTTCCCAATCAGAAAGTTGATCCAGAGTCATCTTCTCCATATGACGAGTCAGTCCCAGGCTTCTCACCAAGGTCTTCAGCTTGGAGAAACAATCACTGAAGAAGACCTCAGTCCAGTTAGTCACATTACAATGGCCCCAGGTGTTCCTGACATTTTCCCTGACATCATCAGCTGACAACTGAATGGATATCAATGGATTTGGGGAGTAGAAAATTGGTGCTGGGTTGTTAAATCCCAACAGGCGAAGGATGGCACTCATGTCCAGTGACTCGTCAAAGCCTGAAAACTCAGCGAGATAATCTGGTAGAAACAACTTGGCCAAGTCTACTGAACTGTTGATGTTGTAGTTGTACTTGTGTAGGTCGTTCTTTTTCATGCCATACAACTGAAGATTGTTGTTGACATTCTGGAATTTCAAGTGTTTAAAGCATGGATCAGTACTTACGTGATGGTAAGTTAGTGTCTTCAGTGTACACGGTGTGGCCAGACCACTGCAGTGGATGTCCAGGTTTGTATAATGAGTGTCCATTCCTTGTTTGATGAAATCTCTCAATACTGGGGCTGCTACTTTGATCATGGCAATTCCAACAACAAGCCACCTCTTCTCCTCATCAGAGACCACCATCTTGAGTTCACAAATTTGTTGCTGTTGTTGTCATAGGCTATAAATGTGTGGTTACCTTACATCTTCTTATTAAAATGCTTCCTGGACAAAGAGAAATTAGAAATGAAGAAACAGAAAATTATGAATAGAGTTATAATTTAATATATACATGTATTAAAAATCACTTTTAGGATCATAATTATATACAAACACACTGTAAGCAGATGTAAGAAACTGATGATACCAACTGACATGACAATATTCAAATTATAGCAAAGAATGGAATAACTGTTAAGTAGCAGATGTCCTGTATACTGTAGATATAACAAAAACATATTTTCTAATACCGAAATCCTTCAATTAGCGTCTGCCCTCAAATAAGCACCCCTCCTATCGGCCAAAATTTAAAATAAGCACTTCCTGTTGAATAAGCACCTGCCTATTTTATGGAAGAGTATTGAGACAACAAAGGATTGTATAGTTTTGGTCGTGTTAATCACAAGCAAGTGATTATCGACTCATTCAAGCAGTGCAAATTGACCGTTGTAATAGATGACAGTGAAGATCTCCTTATTCATTGCCTAAAGCCCAACCAACCTTGTGCAGCAGGCCTAGGCTGGCTAAAGGAGTTATATCATGAACCAGTTCTTCAAGAGAGACAGGATCATTCTGAGACTTCTGAGGGACTGACATGTACATACACTGTATATTACAAAACACCAATCATACTTGACCATGATTTGGGAAAAAAATTAAATAAGCACACCCTCAATTAAGTCCCTCCCTCGAATAAGCTCCCTCTGTCAAATAAGCGAAAGAAGTGCCCCAAGCGCTAATTTAAGGATTTCTGGTATGCCTAATACGACACAAAGGCATGTGCTTAAAGCTGCAGTTCTATATAACAATTAGATTACGAGCTCGAGATTTCTATTTGCATGATAGTTGATGAGGGTGCAGCCCGAGTCAACTATCATGCATAGAAATCGAGAGGTAATAATCTAATTGTTTTAGTATAAATATAGTAGTTGTACAAATCTTTAATCGAAGATCTTTAATCCTCTTCAAAGAAATAGAAAACATGATTCTTTGAGTCAATATCATTCTAATTTCAACCACAAATCACAGAAAGTGAATGGTCTATTAATTAATGTTTCTTACTTATAAAATGTTCAGTGTAAAAATGCAAAGATATATGTATGTGTTGATCCAGAAAATACTCAAACCCCTCCCACAGAGGGTTTTTGATTCAACCCTCTCACCCCTCCCAAGTCCTCTGGAAATTCAAGTACTGTTTGGTTCGATACTTTCCCAGTAACAGTACTGTAGTTCTGGATCAAACGAACCTTTCAGAATATAAAGTGAGTGCATTTCACCAACAAGAGACTGACAGTAACAGAATTGACTTGCAGGTCACACAATATACTGTGAAAATATGAATGAAATGACTCGCAGGTCACAAACTTTACTGTAAATTATACATCAAATTTATACAACTACCAAATTCACAAATTTGATTGGCTGAAATCGAAATTGAAAGTGGTCTAGATTTTCCCATCTAGACCGGCATCTTGTCATAAATCAAACAGAGCAGTTATAAATGAGGTTGAGTATTGTGGCCAAAAATCGGAGAACTCGTTGGAAGCTGCGGAGATTTTCAATACATTTTTCTCAGAAATTGGTACAAATCTTAGTAAGGATGTTGCAGACGCGACCGTCAGCTATTCCGAATTTCTAACCAAAACTGACAAACTGTTTTCCTTTTGTGAAACCACTCCTGCACATGTTTATTCGCTTTTATCAAAACTTTCCAGATCTAAAGCAACTGGCCGCGATAATCTCCCGCCAAACTCTTGAAGGAATGCCACGATTTAATCTGTGAGTTGCTATCATTGATATTTAATCAATCATTTAACACAGGTGTTTTTCTGAATGATTGGAAAATGCTAGAGTCTCCCCTCTCTGCAAAAATTTGGGCAAGCGCAATGATCCATCCAATTATCGCCCCATTTCAGTAATCCCTGTGGTAGCAAACGTTTTTGAGCCGGATAATCTAAACTTTACGAAGTATAATCTTCTTTCCAAACATCAGTCCGGTTTCCGTTCATTACACTTGATGGTTACGACTCTACTCGAGGTAACTGATAGTCGGGCTCTTAACATAGACCGTGGATTGATCAATGCCGCTGTTTTCTTAGATTTAAAGAAGGCATTTGATACAGTCGATCATGAGATTCTTTTATCTAAGCTTCGTTCGTACGGAATTCATGGACTAGCTTTGCGTTTGTTTCACTCCTATTTAGTTGACTAAACATAAATCTGCCAAATCGATTGTTCTAAATCGATGCCAAAGTTCCTTAATTGTGGTGTGCCTCACCCTGGTGAAAATCTTTGTAGGATCTTTGAAGATCCTTGAAGATCTGCATGAAGATCCTAGTGCAGATCTTTGAAGATCTTTATGAAAAATCCTCAAAGATCTTCAAGGATCTTTGAAATTCTTGCCCAGATCCTCAAGGACCTCGCCCAGATCCTTGAGGATCCTTGAAGGTCCTTGCATGTATCTTGAAGATCTTTGCAGGAATCTTGTAAAATCCTCAAAGATCTTGGCAAGATCCTTGAAGATCCTGCCAGATCTTTAAAAGATCCTTACACTTCTTTTCAACATCCCTACAGATCTTTGCAAGATCCTTACAGTTCTTTACAAGATCCTTAGAGATCTTTGTAAAGAACTGTACGATCTTTCCCAGATCCTCACAGATCTTTGCCAGGTCTTCACAGATCTTTGCAAGATTCTCACAAATTGTTGCCGAAATTCTGAAGATCTTTGAAAGATCCTTGCATATCAATGTAGAAAATTGCACTAATATATGAGCCAAAGTTTTTGTTATTCTTTATGCGAATTGCTGTGCTAATTGTTATTATAATTTCAACCCATGTGGTATTTTTGAGAATATGACATCATTTTCTCCAAATCTCAGCCAAGACTTGGAACAAGGAAAATTAATGGCGGCCGTAAATTCTTGAAAATAAAGGTCCAAAAACTGCGAGTTCTAACGTTCGTAACAGATTGAAATTTGGCAAGAAATCTAGGAAAGACCTACTGTGTCCGAAAATGTAAAAAAATGGCTATCGAGAATTTGATCATAAAACATATCTATGAAATAGAAAACAATACAACTACAATCGCCTTAAAAAAAGTGGGAGCCTCTGTTGGCTCTTTTGTAATCTCTTGACAACTTGATCCTAGTCCCCTGAAAATGAAAATGATAATGAAGGAAAAGAAACAAGGTGCTTATATACCATTTAAATCTTCTTCAGTTCAATTAAAATTAGAACTAAAATTACTGACAGAAGTAAGCTGGCCCTTTAATTTTTTTTCTTTTAATGTATTGTAAGTAAGTTTGATTTTCGCTGTGCAAGATTTGTACGTAAGTCGGGTAAGTAGTCCAATTATGATGTACATATTGTAAGTAGTATAAGTATTAGTATTGTTAGTAGAGTAAGTAGGCATATTGTATTGTAAGTAATGCAAGTAGTATAAGTGTTAGAATTGAAGGGCTTCGTGCAAAAAGGGCGTATATCGCTTTTTTAGCGGATTTTCATTTTTTTCTGCAGGATCAAGCTAATTTTTGGCAGACTGACTTGTGTTGACATGAAAAACATTGTTCCGTAATTGATTTTGTTGGTTTACGCTTCCTTTTTCGAGAAATAACGTATGCAAAAAACTCAGTCTTTGAAAAACAAAAGAACAAAAGAAACCTTTGGTTTCATAAAAGCTGCGAGCCGTGTCCGACGCCTGCGCTACTTACGGCTCACGGCTTCGCATATCGCGTTCGCACGCTCATGTTGATTTCCGTTCTTCCTTCCGTTTTTCTCTACGAATTTTCGAGCAAAAGAGGGACCGCTCGCAGTCTACGACAATAAGCGATCGCAGAGATGCTCTTTTGACTTACGGCAGAGCAAAATGTTGACTTCGTGAAGCCTTCAAGGTTAGGGTTCTGTCCCCTGATCCCAGAAGTTCGAAACACTGCAAATCATGCCGATTTGAAATAAAATTTATGTTATAATCGATTACTACTTGTTGTCCATTATCTGTGTGAATCCCTGTGTCAATAACTTCCAAAAATCCACTTCCTCTTACGGTATGTTGCTGTTTACCAGGCCACCAAACCAATGAAACGTCCACTGAGCGCGATCGCTATGCATGCTTGGGAAGGCTCCTTTCGCCTTGTGCGTACACAACCACATTCCCATTGATGCAAGACATTTTATAAGTCTAAAACCAGTTCTCGCTTTCCAAACTTTGACACCAGCAACGCTTGGCAAATGAGCCACAACTCACGAGAAGCATTTTTTCTTGGGCAAGAACTGCTCTTGGACTTTGCTGCCTGGATCGACCTGACTTCAAGCAACGATAACATGAGTATATCCTCGCTCGAACATCAGAGCACATTTTGGTTCTTTAAAACATGCTGGTGTCTTACGGGTTTATCAAGACTTTATGATGCCTCTCAACCACCAGGCAGGCATGCAAGGTACTTTAAAACAAGGCTTAAAATATTAGGTGACAGAGCTCTAAGGCAGCATGCACTATTTCCTTTTGACGCTCGATCAATTCACGTGTTGTGTTTCACGTCACAATAACCGATGTACATGTAAACAATCCGTTCCCAGATTTCCGCTTGTGTGCTATTTTCCCTTGACTCAACAGAAAGTGCAGCTAAGATTCTGTGGGATTTGATTTTGACTTCGCACACTCTCAACAGTCTGTCTGCTAGATAGGTGCTTCAAGATCTCCAAAAGATGGCGCTTAGAAGACTGAGTTTTTTTGCATACGTTATTTCTCGAAAACGAAGCGCAAACCAACAAAATCAATTACGGAACAATGTTTTTCATGTCAACACAAGTCAGTCTGCCAAAAATGAGCTTGATCCTGCAGAAAAAAATGAAAATCCGCTAAAAAAGCGATATACGCCCTTTTTGCAGGAAGCCCTTCAATTGTAAGTGGCGTAAGTAATAAGTATTGTACGTAGTGTAAATAACTGCATGGATACTGTAAGTATAGTGTAAGTCGCAATTAAATTAATGTCAGTATTGTCAGTAATGTTAGTTAGTATTGTAAGTAATGTTTGTATCTCAATAAAAAAAGGAAAACATAAAAGCTTTTTTTTCTAAAGTCGAGCCCTGTAGCTATTTTCGTTGATTTTCTCGTTTTCTTTTCCACAGCCACAACCAAGGAATAGTGAAGAATGGGATGAGTTAATTGGCCTGTGACGTCATGTGATAATGCGATTCAAAATCGTTGCCGAATGTAAGGGAGTCTATATGCTGTTGGAGGGAGTAACAGTACAGTTAATGCTTAGCATGCACGACCAAGCAATTGGGAAGAATGGGACAAAATCGCCTGTGACATCACCAAGGTAAGTGAGAATCTTTCATGTACCTGGTTTCGAATCTTGGCACCGTTAAACTGTCCTTGCCCCACAGTGAACAAGAACCGCGGTGCGGTTGTAAACCGCGCTTAAAAAAAACGCGGTTTGTCTGCAAAACGTGACTCTCCTGCCCTTCAGCAAATATACGAAATTAAAGGCTCCCTGAGCAGCTCATGGATGAATAGCCCAATGCCAAGTTTACTTTTGCCCCTGTGGCAAAACGAGTCTTTGAGCGAAACTATTGGTATGAAAATATACATGTATGTCACCTGCACGGTCATTCACATGAAAATCAAGTGATTTTCATGGGAAACTTTTGGCACAAGCACTCGTTCTGCAAATAGAAACTCAGACGGTGGAAGTCAAAGTCTACAGATGTGCCAAGCGGCCCATCAGGCCAGCACTGATAAAAAATAATATCTAACAAAAAAACAATTTACCATCTTCTCGTGGTCTGTTTACAATGTCCGATTAAAAGCTTTAGATATCAAGAGGGTCGTAAAGGGAAGTCTAGTAAGTCTCTGGCACGGTTCACGAACCTAAAATACAGACGATCCCGGTTCACGGATAAAAAAATTTCGTTTCCCGAATTAAGAGAATAAGAAAGTAAGATACTCTTTTTAAGGACCTGTTCTTACATTAAAAACAGTGTTTGTAGGAAGCAAAATCGCGAATGGCTAAATCAAGGCCCCGTATTGCATATTGCATGGCTAAGGCACTCTCGATAGACCACTGTAACTATTCGGAGAACTTGTCTCAAAATCACGTAGAGTTGTGTGGTAAAATCACGAATATCGGTTAATAATTCAGGTTCTTCACGGATCACGCAAAACCTTCAGGTCACGAATCAGGAAGAATTCACGTTTCACGGAAAATAGAATGAGCTAATCCCGCATCACGACCCTTTATCAACATATATCGCGTGAAGCCACCTGAAGTAATTTGGCATCAAACAATTAAGGCTTAAGCTGTAAGCTACTGGAATGAGTGCAAAACGTTTTCTTTGTATTAAAGAAAAAAAATCAGCTAAAGAAAAATTTAAAAATCTTTTCGCTGCTTGCCATCTCTACAAGTCTTCTACATGTACTTTCTAAAGTGCTCCGGCTGCTCTCAAGATAAACTATGTCACAGCTCTTCCTCGCAAAAATAAAAGAACCGCTCACATTCTCGCGAATACCATTCGATAGCCCTAGCAAATCTTATCCCTTTCATTAAAGGTCAACTTTTAGCTTACATGCTTTACAATCGCATGATTTCATCTGTGACAGTATGATGACCATAAAATTACATAACACAACACATGCGTTCTTCCCAAACATCTCTGTTTCATCAATTACCTTATTTCACCAAATACAAAAGAACTCCACTTCTTGCATATTACTCCTAGGAAAAAGATCTAACAATTCTTATCGCTTTTTAGTGGAAATTGGCGCTAAATACAATAACATATTGTCTCGGTTTAAACGTGATGCGTTCATCTTGCCAAAAACACACCTACATGCCGTTCTCTGCACCGTGACATTAGAGAATAGCAGAAATACTCACGCTAAAAAGATATCTCCAAACACGACATAATATTACTTTGGCGTGGCTACGAAAATAACTATCTTGTCTTGTTTCAACAAACGCTCGGAGCTGCAACACTTGCGTTGTTTTTAAATTATGGTATTTCTTAGAACATGTTATCAAATTTAATTCAACAGCAGTGGCTTAACTGCCGAAGGGGAGAACTGTTTAAGTATGTCAAAACTGTACGATGAATAATTGCTTTGTATTTAATACATATCTGAAACTTTATGGAGGGAAATTAATTTAAATTGTTATGGGGTAGGTTGTTAGTTCGTGCAAAATACATTACAACCCTTCTATTCACCGGAATTTCTCCCGAGCTCCGTTAGCTTTGATAAAGACTTTATTTTACATCCTCGAATTCATCAGTCTACCCCTGTGCCCCTCAAGAAGTGAGTGAGGAACTAATATTCCCACATGTTTTAAAACGGATATCAAGAACTAGTTTTCTATATTCCAAGCGACACGTAGTAGAGATATTTACATGGTTACGTTAACAACAAAGGCTTATACATAGGTTATATTTCCGACTGTAATATGTAACCAAGCTTACTTTGTCACACTATGAACTTTACAACACTTTCCTAAAACAAGGCCAAGTGTATCCCTAACAAATATGCCCTGCCTTGCAAGCATAAACGAGGAAAGGGTAGCATGAGGGCCAAAAATGTAAAGAACTGAAAAGGCAAGAGACACTGACCTATAGCGAGAAACAGACTGTTTCCAATAAGCAATACCCTTTAATCTCCTTCACCCGTAAAAACTCCATTCATTCGCCTTTGCGTTGTTTCCTCCTCTAGGTAACATTTTACCAGACATTTTTTCGGTCGTGACATCGTTGCCTTTTAGCATCGTAGATTTCGAAGCGAGCATCGCAGCTTTCAGGATTTCAAAGTCCATATTGCCGAAGCTAATGTTCCTTAGCTTTATAATTTTCAATAATAGCACTCCGCGAAAGGTATCTTCGTTGCTGCGATACGCTATGCTGCCGCACGTCTTCTTGTCTTTCCATGTCCATTTGTTACAGCTACTGCTGCTTAGCTTGACAAATTTCAATTTTACAACTCCACGAGTTGAACCAAAAACCATCTTCGTGCCGCGTTAGCCGCCATATGTATGAACTCCATGTTGTCGGACAAAAAAATTCTAGTACTCTTTCTAGTACCCCGCTAAAACCTGATGAAGCTACACCACGAAGTGCCTAGGATAAGAACCATACTAAGCAGGGGAGGGTTGGGAGAAACGATTTAATCCGGTTTAATGAATAAATTAATCAGAATCGAGGTGAGTGAGTGAGTGAGTGATCGAGTGCCATCCGATTAAGCTCATGGATGTTACGTAACATCCATGAGCAAAAAGGAATATCTGATTACATTCTTTGCATAGCGCGAGTTTAGCGTGACTTGTAATCGGAGAATGAACAGAAACAATGCCAACATTCCAGATTAAAAATCTTCTGTTTCGCACCCAAAACGAAATTCAGCTTAACTCTGGATGATTTCAGCCTTAGTAGCCAGCAACTGGTCCCAAATTAGATGCTTTATTTTTGCAAATGTCCTGACGCCCGTTGCCGAAGGAGTTTGGCCCAAGCTGGACCATTTCTCCATTTGGCCGCCATTTTTTTGTGTAAACAGTTAATTCGCTAACTTGACAAAACCCTCTTGAGGGGGGGATATGACGAAAAGAGCCGAGAAATGGCCTGTAATTGGCTGATGATGACATCATCTGGTGAAGACAATTGGCCGTGGGAGTTTGGGTCTGCTCACCGACAAAAAAAAAACGAAGGCAGAGCAAGAAACCGCGCGGTTTAATAATATGTATTTTGTCTTCTTGTAAAGATACACAATGTACTTTCAGATAGTAGTACGGGCACCTCAGAAATGTGTCCTTTGAGTAACATTTGTTTGCTTCTCAGAAGAATATATGCAAACATGCCATAGACGAGGGGTGGGAGGGGGGCGGGGGTAGTTGCACTTTAACAATAGAGCTTGTGTTAATTACAAAGGAGTCTCAAATGTAAATATCCTTTGCAAGATTGGATTTCAACCGCTCCTGCTTTAAGTAATTTCATTTCCATTTTTAATTTTTTAAATGTCTAGTACATGTAGCCTAATGCAAATTTGCATTCTACCTATTGTAATGGAACAGGTTGAGAGATACCACCGACAATGGTGAAAGTGCCAAGTAAGTGATGCTTAGCTAGAGATTGTCAAACGTCTTCTTCATCCAGTGTATGCTGTTCCTGCTCTAAGTAGGAACCTCTGTCGCTAGCAGCTAATGCATCAGCCCAATCCTTATTGTATGATTTCAATACATTTTTCCTATTTTGTGCTTTCTTTGGACAGTTTGCAAAAGCAGGCAAACTTTTGCGTTTCTTCTTCAATGACATGGAAGACATAAGCTTAAATCCAGAATCTACAAATGCAGAACTCTCAAAGCAGCTCATCGTCTACCAAACACAAATGTGCAATAATTGTACAATACCATTGACAGCTATCAATTACTGGGTAGGAATAATTAATGGCAATAAATACTGTTTGTTTATAACTTTGTTTGCAATCAATCTTTTTCTGTAGAACTATTTTTAAATGAAAGATCTCAATACGATCTATCTGAAAAAGTCAAGGATATATATCAATTTTGGATATACTGATACTTACATGTCAAACTGATACTTAGTTTATATATTTAATATTAAACAAAATACCTGTGTCTTCCATAATGGTGAATTTGGCTGCTGTAGAATTTGTGGCACTGTCACAAGGTGATATGTCCCTTTTCTCTTCTTCTGACTGATCTGTAACAAAATAACATCATGATGATATCTACATACGCTGGGGCCATACTAAGAGAGTTAACTGGGTATATCTTTTGGAAACCTGGTTAAAATTTCCAAATAACTTAACAATAACTTGGTTAAAGGTTGTGATCACTGAAATAGGTTATGAAGGTCTGTATGAAGTGAGTGAACTCAATATTGACATCACAAGATTCTGAAAATTACAGTAGGTCTGCACTGTGTACTTGTGTGTGTGTAGCATCCTTTTTGCTTTTTTGAATTTTACGGGTTGAGGAAATTAAACTGGGCTATTGGAAACAGGCTTCTTTATCAGGATATGGTGCTGTTCCTTTCCCAGCTTCTTCCTCGTGTTTTTTTGCCAACTGATGCCTACAGGTACCCTTCCCTGTTTACGCTTGCAATGAAGTCTGCTTAAGCGAGACTGTTAGCGCTGCTATTACATCACTCTGTACTGTTGTTGAAATACGAATGCAATTATAGTTAAAAAGGTAGGAAATCTGTCGTCATATACCGTGATTGCAATGAGCGAGGCTGGTATAGAAGTGAAAGCGAAAGTGCACTTCGCTTCATTACCGAAGTCAATGCGGAAGTGAAACATCGAGGAAAGCATATCAAGCTTTAAAAAATCCAGGAAAACCTTACAGAAATACAGTAGTTACTTTGCATACCTTCTGTACACACTTTGAGCTTTACTTGTTGTACCTACAATTAGATGCATACCTTGAGCTTCACATCTTCACATTTGAGCTTCGCATCTTGCATGCTCGACGAAAATTCCCGAACAACCTCGATCCCATATAGACGTTTCGTACCCAGGCTCAGGCGTTTCGTACCCACTTTTCGGTCACTCTGGTCGATTCGTACCCAGCGGGGGATGAAAGGTCTTCCCATGATGCTTAGAGTGAAAAATTGATGTTTTCACACAGCCACGTCACGTATTAAATGGCGGCTTTCGCGCGTTAAATACCGGTTTTTCGGATGGATCGTTTTCTCTTTTCTTTCAAGATATCGGTAAGTTTTTTATTTTGCATTTGTCTTTCATTGCTTTTTTTTTACTTCTACCCAATAATCTTTAAGTAACTATTATGTTTTGTTCTGTTTTGAAAGCTTTGTTTGTGAGCAGTATGCCCGGGGGGGGGACTCCCATATGAAACAGACGGGGATGCTCGTCGGAAATTTTGAATTTAACCCCTAAAGGAGACCATCTGGGCGTGGCTCAGGGTTTTTGTGACCCCTAAAGGAGACCAATCTGGGCGTGGCTTAAGCAAATTTTGACCCCTAAAAGAGACCACTTAAAAACAAACAAATACGACATGCAATGAGTTTTAATGATATAAAGACATAACCATCGAATGCTTTTATCTAAAAGTAGTTTTTTTTGTAGAAATCTTTGATTTAAGCTTATAATCACAGAGGCAATGCGGTAAACAAAACAAGTTAAATAGAAAATTTGACTTCTGTTTCTCTTCGCATAATTCTGTGTTTCTTCGCGGAACCCTAAACGAGACCTTGGTGGCATAAAATATTGGCGCTTTGCCCGGAACACCCTAAGCGAGACCAAACTCCAAAATTTACACCCCTAAGCGAGACGACGAGCATCCCCGTCTGTTTCATATGGGAGTCCCCCCCCCGGGGCAGTATGCCGTGACATCGCCATTGTTTTCTCTCTGACCTTTCGGCACGGTAGGTTTAAATGCTTATTATTCTGATATTCTTGAATACATTTACCCGTTGAAGCATGAAATTTCTTGGTTAACCTTTATTTAACATAATCAATGTAAATGTATTCTAATGTACTCAGGTTTAATAGCAAAAATTACCGGGTTAAAATAGCTAAAAAATATGGCGCGAAAGGTTCAATTCGAAGCATTGTCTCAAAACAGCACCATGTGTTCGTGGACAGTTTTCGCTTCATCACTTCAGCTTTTTGTATTTGCCCCTACTAGTAGTTGGATTGTCTCTTTGGAAAAATTTCCATATAACCCCATACATTTATTATGCATGCAGAATGATTAATTATGTATGCGCTCTATTGTTTCAGAAGACAATAGCAACCCCCTAAGGTATTGAATATATACATTGATAATTATTACTTACTGTATGAATAAAAGAGGATTTCATTTCGCGCTGTCTTTTTGCCGACTCTCTTCTTCCCCTATCTCCATTCTTCTCTTTTTTTCTCCTTCATATTTCCCAGGCTCCTTACGCATTATTTTTCCTTTTTTTCCTTTTTCCCCTGCAGGTCTCGAACTCCTTACCTTTCGCATACCTCTCGCTTACCAGCTTCTCTTCTACACCACTACACTACGAGGCTCAGTTGAGAATTACCGCTCCAAAAATCATTTATATTTCACTTGACTCGTTAAGGCATTCCTAAAAATTTACATTACAATTTACTTATTCATCTGTTTAAAGCATTTTCACGCTGCACGTAAACATGCATTGGATTTTTTAGCCAGCTGGGTCCCTTGTGAGTTTCGTTTCTTCTTCGTTGAGTTCACTTGAAAACTGACCCGAAGAGTAGTATAGGCTCACGGTATCGTTTACGTTAAGGACCTTTTCACCGCTGTAAGACCATCTTCGCAATGGTCTTCTCGATTTTTGAATGCTCTGGCTACTTCTGAAGTCTACGACGTCTTTGATTGTTTGTCATCTTTCTGTGCCAGTGGAGATGTATTGCTTTACTTCAGTACCAGCTTCAGCGACACGAAGGGTGCATACAGTCCTTAATCGAACCTGCCCGCTTTTTATAACATGGGCTCGAGAAAGATGGATATAACGAACTTGAGGAAACAAAACGCACCGCAGCAAATGAAAGCAGAACAGCTGATGCCGCGGCTTTGCGCAAGTATATCAGGGAGAAAATACGAGAACACACAACCGAGGTGAGGAAGTGGTTTATTGCACAGGATGTTCTTTAATGTACAGAATCAAAATACTCGCTGACCTTAACAACATTTTATAGCTAACCGCAAGCCGCTTTTGCTTAGGCCTAAATCGCTATTTTTAAAGCATTTTTACACTGTCGCATAGGACTAAATCGCTATTATTTTAATCAGGTTTTAGTCTGCTCTTTAATTTTCAATGCGCTGAATGCGCCATAAAAATGAATTTTAGATTTCGTTTTCCAGTAATTTGGCCCTTAAAATCGTTTCTTTTTCTATGTCTTTTTAAACTCGATACATTTTTCCGTATTTTGACCCTAAAATTCGAAAATTTTTTCTAAGTTTAAAAGAAAAAAAATGGCCAATTTTATAGTTATTCAAAGCGGATAAGTCTCAAAGGGACTCTATTGTTTGGGCTATTGTTTAGGTAAACAAAGAACTGTATGCATAATAAATGTATGGGGTTATACGGAAATCTTGCCTCAAGCGGAACTGTCCAACTCAGCTGTCGAACTGCAAACTATAATTTCATGTTGGTCTTGCTACAATTCCTTTATATGCCCTTTGCTTTTTTCGTTGCAGATCATGGATAGCTCCAAGAGAGCACATATAGAGAGTGGTTTAACACCTCATAAACCAGGAAGAAAGCGTCGAACGCCACCGACCCGCGAATCTAAAAGACGTTTTTTTCTGCTTCAGCTACTCGGCCGCCATTGAAGGAGGTGAGTCATGGGTTATCTCTCTTTGATTTGTGGTTTCTTGTTGTCATGATATAGCAACAACGCGTTTTTTTAATTATTAAACTTTGGTTCTTTTTGTTTTGCTTACCGAGGCTGAAGTGTTGCATGCAGTCATTCTGCTTCCTCAGTTAATTGCAATGAAATACTGGTCGGAAATGTTTTAGTATTATTATAAGATAACTATTATTTTAGCTAAGTATAACCGGTATGGTTGTATTTAAATTTATAGGCAACTCCATGGAAATCACCTTCAGTTCTGACTAGATTGAAGGGAATTAGGCAGTTCCCCAAGGTCTTGACCTTCTCAAAAAAACAAAGGATTGCTTGGCAGAGGAAGGAAGATGCTGCCCTTATCCTACACAAGGACTTGCAACCCACCACCAGTAAGTGGCCATGCCCTAATGCGAATTCGGAATACAGGCTGAAAGCTGCCGACTACATACAAAAGACTACTGGAACAGCATATCTTAGACAAGGTTGTAAACCTGTCATTCTAATTACATTTCTGTTTTATGAAATTTATGTTTAGAAACAATGCAGTGCTCAGAATGAGTAGATAATGGATTTTTAGCCAGGTGAATACCCACACATTATTATCCAACTCTGCTTCGTAGAGTACAAATATCGCGCGAAACGAGTACAGATATCACACGATATTTGTACTCGTCTCATTCCTCCCGGCCGTGTGAAGTTCAAAACCTTGGCAAGTCAGAATTTTGGGAAAAGAAATCGTTGGATAATAAATCTCTTATTAGACGTTTTGGTGTGTAGTATCGCTGTATATTTTTACTCGTTGTTTGTATTTTGACTCGCCCTACGGGCTCGTCAAAATACCGCACAACTCGTAAAAATATACAGCGATACTACACACCAAAACGTCTAATAAGATATATTTCTTTGGACATTTAATTAATGATTCTGTTATTCTCTTTTTGTATAATATGGCTCAGGTGATGCACAGTCCCTTATTATGTTGGTCGACAATCCAAAGTCTTAATTCTACAATCACCTTGTGCAATTTGATTCTACTACTGAAAGAAAATGATGGAAAAAGCAGTTGCATTGATATTGATCAGGCAATATACTCCCCCTCCTCTCTTTTTTACCACTTGCGTAACAGAGAGATCCTATTAACAGTGCAAATGTATCATCCCTTTAATTTAGAATACTGTCTTTATTATTTAGGTTCTACTGTTCGACAGCGGGTGGTTGTTGTACTTAAAGGCAAATACAAACAGTAGATGAGGCAGAAGCTGACCATGGCCTTACAATTGAAAGCTACCTGGGATTTCAAACTGACCAGAATGTTGATCCCCAACTGGCTCACATACACAGTCACCTGTTGTCATTCATCAGCCATTTAGGGGAGTCAATATTTGCAGCTGGGCGCTCATTTCTCCCAGCTAGGAATAGAACTTCCACAAGGCAGTGATTTCATCGTTTTTGATGTTGGGTTACCACCTGTTCCACAGGTGCAGTAGGATAAGATGCCAAAATTTGCTTTTTATGGAAAGTATATAATTTTTATCATGTATGGGGCAGACCAGTACATATCAAAGAAAGGACAATGATAACTGATTATTTAGTCTATTCAACTGAAATGCTCAATGATTGGAAAAAATTATATTCACCCAATATACTTCATCATCATCATTTATTGGATTTTAAATAGAACAAATTTATAAATTAATATTAACCCGCAAGTAGCAAAGCTAATCGGGGCAGGTTGTATAGCTTACAATAACATTTAGCAAAATACATCAATAATAAAATTAGGTAAATAGATAAATAAATAAATACAAATAGGTATACACATATATTTACAAACAGCTAGGATTTACATGAGAAGAGCAAGAACCTTTAATGCGACACAGAACATAAGAAATCAATAATAATAGCTACTTTACTTCTGGGAAGCTACAAAATATAGTAAATCATTGCATTATGGTCTGTACCTAGTACATGGATCTGTTTTTTCAAGTATTGAACAGTGTAAAATATTTATGCTTGCTGTAAATGAAATTTTTGTTTTTAAAATGACTGTGAAATTATTATTATGTACACTGGAATGGTGTTGTGCTGTAAAGTGATTCAAGAACTGTACATTTGTAAGGAGAAGGATACCAGTCAGAAAACTGAGATCACTATTTATCAGAACTCATGTTACAAAATAAGTACATTTTTGTCAAAGTAGCACCAAAGTATCATTTTATTGTGTGCAAGCAAGCTTCTGCGCTGCAGCTTCTCTAATAGCTAGTGCATCCACGTCCATCCCATGACTCCTTCAGTCAGCAACAAGCATCAAGACTGGCCTTGACCTAAACCTTTGTGCATGTATAAAGTAAGGTTTTCATATTTTCGTTGAGTAGGTCAGTTTTGTCAGATCTAATGAGTCTATGAGTCTTGGACTTTTGGAGGTTAAATTATCCAAAGGGTTCAGTGCTTGTTGCTAACAATATGAAAAACATGACTCGTCGCATTTTTGTTAAATATTTGATTTAATTACATGTAACATTTACATAATTCATCGGGGTTTGTGAATCCAAGAACACATTCCCCAGTGCTGGAAAGCTTGAGCAATTGCAATTGCACTTTGTCCAATCGAGCCAAGGGCAGCAGTCCGCCAGGGTATCATCATTTGTGGCACTCTCAAGTTCTTCGACCGTTGGCGGTTTAGGTAACTTAGAGATTCCACTTGATGCAGTCAATAATTCAAATTCGACAATGATGGAGATATTCCTCCCGTCGCTTTCCTGTTTTGAAAAATTACGAGCGAGCATTACTTATGAATTCAGTATGCGTTTGTTATGATCTCACGTACACTTAAGGCTTATCAAGCTGGCAAATTACACAAAATATCGGGACATATATCAACACAAAGAAATATAAACATAATTACCGTAAAATAACAAGATGATTTGACGTTTAGAAGTACAGGGCTCTGGCAATCCCACAGTTTTGCTTTTGATTCCTCCAGAGGAAACAACAAAGACGTCTTACGGTCACATCCCTTGGAAAACTGAAGTGCCCAAGCACACAACAGATTTCGATACAACGGAAACTGGTCACTGGAGTAAATTTCTCAGTTGAGAGGTCGATACAGTGAAGATATATCACGCTGGATTCGTCGAATGGGCGCACGAAGTGCTCTGAAATCCTCACTGCATCGATGGCTTCGCAATCGAAATGGAAGGTCACGTGAGCAATCCACTTTGATAATATAGTTCGAAACAAAGCATCACGGGAAGACCTTTCATCCCCCCCAACATAACCTAAGGCACGGTTGACGGGTAGGCAAAGCGGTCAGAAATTACAGTGTTTGTATGGGAATCCGATGGCAAAGAACTTTTTCCAAAATCGAATTTTACACAAATTGTGAATTGCAATGTTAAAATATCAGGTGGAAGATTGTATTCACCAAGTTTGAAGGTTGTAGTTTAACTAGAAGACGCTCAGTTAATTTTTATAATTTTCCATACATTTGTCTGTAAATTTGGCTGGGAAGACGCGGCGGCGCCGAAAAAAAAATTACAGACAAATGTATGCTAAATTATAAAAATTAACTGAGCGTCTTCTAGTTAAGTTACATCCTTCAAACTTGGTGAATACAATCTTCCACCTGATATTTTAACATTGCGATTCACAAATTGCGTAAAATTCGATTTTGGAAAAAGTTCTTTGCCATCGGATTCCCATACAAACACTGTAATTTCTGACCGCTTTGCCTACCCGTCAAAATGGCGTCGGAAACCGTGATAAGGCCTATTACACGGTGGCGAGAAGATATGAATTTTATGTTCGAGTGGCAAGAACAATATCTCACGAGTGAGCGAAGCACACGAGAACATAAAATTCTTATCTTCGAGCCAACGTGTAATGTTCTTTTTATTATATGGAGACTAAAATATAAAACATAAAACAAAAGCATAAATATAAAACAAAAGGCGGGAATCGTGACGTCATTTAACGATACGACACTCACAAAGGTGACATACGGAAAATACGCCACTCGGGTCCCGGATGAAGTGGCGTATGGAATCTACGAGTGGTTTAGTTCCCAGTAAAACACTGTCCTCCATATAATAAATTTCATTTATGCTAGTAAAGTGTCAGTGGCCCGCGTAAGGTAAGTGTTATTTGCTTTTGTATTGTTTCATACTTAGGAGTTTCTTGACAATATATTTATCGCGCGCAAGACAGGTGTGATTTTTTTCTCTTTCATTTCAAAAGTATTAAATTATAGAATATTGTAACAAAGAGAGTACACAACATTAGCATTAACTAACAAATGGTCAGAATTTCGATCTTTTTGGTGTAAGGGTCCAGCTATAAAACCTTCTCAACATTCGTTCATTTGAACTGCTTAGGCAAACTTTTAAGGAAACTAAAATGGCATATCGTCAGGAAGCCCTTTTGTTCGATGGCTGCAATAAATGGCAGCACAGGAACCTGCAACAGTAGAGTCCAGACAGAAATGTCCATGGATACGAAATGACTGGTAACCCTGCCCTTACCCCACTCCACCCCTCCCCTCTACCCCTAAGATTTGCATAAGACCTTACCTGTACCTTTATGATAGGGTAGGGCACCCTTAGCCATATTTGTAAACTTTTCTAGCACTCAAAGCAGTATTTTTCATACTAGTGAACAGAAATTTAGTAATAATGGAGGTGTACTCGTTTATACGAAATCATATTCATCCCTTTCTGTGCTGTCATGCATGGTTACAGATATGCTTAGGCTTATCTTAGAAGAAAACTCTTTCCATTTTAACGACAAAAATTATCTTCAAACACACGGTACCGCAATGGGTACGAAATGGCAGTCTCTTTTGCCAACATTTTCATGGCGGCGGTAGAAACAGGAATCGTTAAACGCAGCCACTTGAAGCCGCTAACTTGGAAACTGAGATATATCGATGATGTCTTTTCTCTATGGAACCTTAACAAAGAGGAAATAAACACCTTTTAGAACTTTTTAAGGCTTAAACCACTGCAAAAACCGTGTACGATCAAAACTTGCTCTACGTTGGATCAAAATAGATCGTGACCAGACCAAAAAACTTTAAAAATAGAAAATGTACTGCAAAGGTTGGTCAAGACAACGTGAAAATAGGCGTTGTTACAATATTTCGGCTGGCCAACACCAGCCTTCTTCAGGTTTATTAAATGGATAAATGCTTGTTACAAGCATTCAATAAACCTGAAGAAGGCTGGTGTTCGCCAGCCGAAATATTGTAACAACGCCTATTTTCACGTTGTCTTGACTAACCTTTGCAGTACATTTTTTAACCTTTTAGAAGCTAGCAAATAGCTATTATCCGACCATAAAATTCACGGCTGAAATTTCAGATACAGAAATAACTTTCCTGGATACATGCGTCTATAAGGGCGAAAGATATTTAAGAAGGAATCCATTCTCGACGTGCACACGCACTTCTAGGCTCGATTTCCAGTCGTTTTGGGAGTGCGGTTGTTTGTCCTCCTCCCAACTGGGGCAAGGAACGCGGGCTCGCAAAACGGCTGGAAATCGAGCCTAACGCACTGCAAACCGACAGAAACTTTCCAATACACACACTTCACCTCCTGCTACCCTCCAGACGTCAGGAAAGACTTTATCAAAGGTGAAGCCTTAAGTCGACTTCTGAGAACCAACTCTTCAAAAGCTACTTTTGAAGAAAACATTACATATTTCAAACGCAGATTACATATCCAGATAACCTTTTTTTATTATTTTTTAATTTTTTTTTTAAAATTTACTTCCAATATATCGTATCCAGATAACCGCCTTTTAGAAAACACTCTCTCAGAAATTAAATTTAGCGAAAGAATGTCGGTTCTACAAAATAAACAAAAAACGCGCAAAAGAATTTTGGCGTTTGTTGCAGAATATCGCCCATTTGTGCCTAATCTTAAAAACATTCTCATGAGTAAATGGCATTTAATACAAAATCAGCCTCTGCTAAGAGAGATCTATAAAGAGCCTCCCCTGCTTTCATACAGAAAAGGGAGATCTTTGAAAAACGTACTCGTTAGAGTTCATCCTAGGAGACCCAGGGGCAGTTAGTCGGAGCGGGAGGAAATAAATCGGGCAAAGAAATGAAGCGTCGCATGTTTACAAGTAAGGCAGAAAAAAACTTTTCCCGCCTTACTTGTAAACTTTCGTCGCTTCATTTTCTTGCCCGATTTATTTCCTCCAGCCTCAACTAACCGCCCCTGCCTCTCCGAGGATGGTTAGAGCCAAGCTTTGACTATCTTGACCAATAGGAGTCGTGTTTGGCCTGTCATTCATTTTTATCATCAATCGATAATCTCAATCGCAGCGATCGACATTTTCGATCACCAATCGATAAACTCAACTATAGCGATCGATTTCTTGATCAACAGTCGTGACCTCATACCACTTTTGACTGATATGGCCTCCCATACACCTTATTCACAAATGGCCGCCAACCTGGGACGAGCGCGTGGTCAAACATGGAATCGAGGAGAAATCAAAAAAAGGCCGGAAAGAAGATGTGTAGACATCACCGCAGTTCCTTCGAAATTTGCATGGCGCACTTCACCGCGAAAGAGACCGCGGAACTGCGGTGATGTCTACAGTCATCTTCTTTCCTCCAAGGCCTTTTTTGATTTCGCTTTCACAAAAATGCAGTGAGCAAACTTTTGTAATTTCCGTCAGTTTGAATTTCGTTCCAACGTCTCTTTGAATCTTCTGCAACCATTGAGCTCGAAGGTTTGGATCTTTCGGAAAATTGAAGAAGCCGACTCTCTTTCCGTTGGCGTCTACGGTTCCTCTCTGGTTGCAAAGAAGAACACAGCAATTAATATTTGAACTCAAACTCATCCCCAATGAAATTAAGCAGTCAGGAAACTGTCGCATTAAAGAAATCGCTTTTAGATGACCGATAATTTCAATGTAAGTTGGCCAGGTAATTCCCCGAAATTGTTCTACTATCAAACTTTTTTTGAAACTTGGCATAGTTAACATTTATGATATGACCACTAAAAAATGCAATAAAAAAATGGGGTCACCGTGCTTGTTTACGCGTAGGCTCTTAAAATAGGGTATTTTTACTGGTTGTGCGTTAAAGATTCGAATCATCTTCATACAGAATAAGTCTTGATTACTTGAAAGACAAAATTTTATCTTGAAAGTAAAGCTTCTTTTATTCACATAAGTAGTATTGCTTCATTTAAGCCATTTTTGATTGCCCTGTTGTGGAAATATTGCACTTTTTCGGACAGTTCCGTGTTAGCTTGAAGTCCTCGCGTTGGTCAAAATACACCCAGTATGGAACTATTTTGCAAAAAAAGTCATGTTCTACTATCAAACTTTTTACCTTCTTCAAATATGTTCTTTATTAGACTGTTTTTAGCAAATATCAAAACAAAAAATCGGGGGTCACCGAGCTCGTTAAATAGAAAAGGAGCATTTATTTCGCTATTGAGCTTCTCTTAGGTTTGTACGCGCACGCGCTCGCGCGCTAATGACGCAAAAATCGTGCGCAGTAGGGATGCGTAATGCAATAGCAAAACGCCTCGATTCCATGTTTGGCCGCGCGCTCGTCCCAGGTTGACATACCACTGACTTTTTCACCTCGAACTTTCGCGATAAAATGTAATACCTGTTGTTTTCGGATTGATAGAAATGTTGTAGGGTCAGCTATGATAGTTAATCGGAGAGGCAATAAAGCTTTTCGGAAAAATGGACAAAAAAGCACGAATAAATTCGAGAATATTCAAGGGTATCCCATCACTTCGCTCCATGGTTAGATGGTAGATCGCCCCCAGTCAGTTCGCTCCAACCAAAAGTCACTTCGCTCCACAATCGAAGTCACTTCAAGTTCCCCCAGAATGGGCGAAGTTTACCACTCAGTTTAAAATTTAGCGTACTGAGCTCCAAAAGCACTCCAGGAAAAAACAACTGTTGTGCGCCCTGTGTTGATGATCTCGAGATCGACGCTTTGTAGTTGGGAATTTTTTTAGGAACATATCGGTCATTGCAATCCCCGACTTCCCACTTCCTCCAGAATAAGCAGCGTATTTATCATTCTTGCATCACAAGCTGCTGTTTACAATTTTGTGTACAACACAGGGAAACGCTGGGAAATTTCCCTTGGTGCAAAACGCAACTAAGATCTCTTCCGGCGAGTGAGTTATTTTTGTCCTGTGACATCATTGCATCACCAAACCAGTTCTGATCACATGGTTGTTTTTGTCCAATAAGAAAGGTTAAAACTGGAACGGGGAAGTCCCTCGGAGTTGGGAGAATGGAGTCTATAAACGAGAACTTTCAGTTTTCAAACGTGGATGAAGCATTTATACAAGAATTATTGATGTACACAAACGAAAGGTGACACGAGAAAAGAGATTGAACAGCATTAGGGACAAACGTTTCACGATCGGCAGCAGGTAGGTGGATTGCTTGGTGAAGGTAACGTAGAAACAGTGGACCTGACTTCAGACTTGAATGCTACAAGCTCTTATCTTGGTTTCGAAGTCAGAGTTTACTTCACGTACAGCACTGGAATTACAGCTCGTATCTTACCTTCAGCAAGGAAAGGGAGAAAAGCTTACCGAAAGATTAAAAAGGTTGTTTTGGATTCAATCTAAGCTTGGAAATGTCTTTGTGGCATTTATCTTGATCTTCCAAAATTTTCCATCGTTATTAATTGAAGGTGTGTTAAAGCACGTAAGCTTACATGTTTAAGATAATCTTTCCCTTTCTCTGCCGTTGTAAGTGAGCCTTTTTAATGCAGCCAATTCCCTACACTTCAAATGTGCTGATTAACTAAGCCCCTGAGACCCTTTGGTCTCAGTAGTCTGTTTTGCAGTCTAAAGTAGAGATATGAGAATTTGTCACTGTCAGATAAGCGTACTGTGTTGTGCTGTTAAATGTTGGGTGGAATTGACACTCCAATTTGGGCCTTATCTAACAGAAAAATTATCTGTGTATCCCTTTCTGGACATTTTAGTCTGTAATATCATAGAACATAGCCTGTGTTAAAGCTGACTGCCACAGAGAGGTTGTGTGTATTACCATTGATAAACATGTTCAGGGCCACATGACTTTTTCTGAGATGTGTAAAGTGGCCTAATTGGTTGAATGATCATTTGTGGTTCAACTCAAGGAAGTGCAACGTTTGCAAATTGTTCAACTCAGCACTTTGCCTTTTATGACGTTCACACTGACAAATGTCATCAGAGTTAAGGTTGGTGGTAGAGACCACAAATGCTATTATTATGGAATTCTGTTACACTTTGTGAGCGATATTTAGATTCAGAATTTTGAAGTTTAAAATCCAGATTAATAATGGTAACTGAACTGAGTGGAGTGCAATTTGGTCTGAAATCATACACGTGATTTCAAAATCGAACGAGCGCGCAGCGTGAGTTTGATTTGAAATCACAAGTATGATTTCAGACCAAAATTGCACGACCCAAAGTTCAATGACCACTTTATTAGATCCATTTTTAAATCGCACCTATTTAATAGCCTAAACACAGGAACAAGATTTTCTTTAGGACCAATATTTATTCAACCAAGTTGCCAAATTTGCCAAACAATGGCTTTTTGTGTTTTATTTTCCTGCAATGGGATTGGTGAATTTAAAAAAGCCTTAAAATCTGATTGGTTGTTTTGTTTTACTGTCCCATTCTCATTGGCTGAGAAAAAGATGTGATTTAGAGCATGATAGTGCGATTCATGAGTAAATCACACCGCTGAGAACCAATCACATTACAAGGATAACCAGTGATTTCAAAATGGATTTCATAAATGGAGGTAATAAGCATTCTATTGTAAAATTATTCCGTAAGTGGTCTGTGTTTTTTTTATCTGTCTCATCCAAGTATCATGTACAGAGAGCAAGTTCCTTTGTTGTTTCCATGTGTACATGTATATTCTGTTCAGTTGTTACAAGAAATAATTCAATGCAAGGAAAATTTGGGCAAGGACCACAGTTATTATCAGGGGCAATACTTAGTTTCTAGAAGCACTCAGGTGCCACAGGCAACTAACTTTTGCCTTTAGGAGACCAGAAAAACTTGCTTTTTTCATTTAATTCCCAGAAGCCAAATTTTAACTCTGTTTTGCACTGTGTGTATGTTGCACTGAAGGGAACTAAGAAGGCTACAACTGGCCTGTTAAACCAGCTGACTCCAAATAAAATGTAAAAAAATTGTACTGTATTGTATTTGTACTCTGTGGAATACAGTTATCAATGAATGAAAAGCCAGAAGGGGTTTCAAGACATCTATTTAACAATTATTCCATGAGTGCGCGTTGGATATGAGATGATAGATAGCCAACGAGGCGTGTAGTGCCGAGTTGGCTATAATCATCTCATATCCAACAAGCGCGAGTGGAATAATTGTTTTATTAAAAACGCCCCCAAAAAATAAAGAACTAGACTACAATGAAAACAAAAAGGCCCAAAAAATCACGCATACGCACGCCATTTTTGTAGATCATGGTATAATGGCTCATATACCATGATGGCTAAGCCAATGAAAAGTTTCGAATTGCATTATCCAATATTAATGATCCAGTTTTTAATAATTAGATATATACCAGTCCAGTTTCAAAAGATTTTGTTTAAACCTCCTGACTTTTCCCATGGGAACAGTGAGTGTTGTTTCCTCGAGAACCTTGCCAAGAGAGACAAATTGTTCTGTTTCCTGTGGAGCCAGTCAGTTAATGTGCTATCCTTCAACTGAAAATAAATCTTCTGTTGTCTCTATTTTACACTAACTTGTTCATTTTCATACATCTGGCTACGTACAAACTGTGGTATGCTTTCACCCTTTGAACTTGCATTGAGATGTTGTTTGTTTACAAATTAAATAATAATATTTTGGACAAATTTTCAACTGTTGACACCCAATATTGATATGTGCATAAATGAAACTTAGCTTTTCTACATAACTTGAAACCAGTTCACATTATTCAGCTTGTTTTGCTTTGGTTTCAAGACTTATGTCATGTTGCCCCTTAGAGAGTTACCGAGTTACCGAAGAAATTATAAGTACATTCATGAGGTGGGGCATGTGATATGTTGTCCAATGGAAAACTGCTTTTGAGTTAAAAGGGAAAACAAAGCTAAGCCTTAATTGTTACATAAATACATAAATTATGCTATTTCTTCTCTATTTTGTTTCAGTTGAAATATAGATCTATTAAAAGGTAATATCACACATCCTATAAGAAAACACTGTGTTTTACCCAACTTCTGCCAAAATGGCGACCAACTCAGAGAGACAGATAGGTGAAACTCTAACTGAGAGCTTATTGCTGGATATCATGACTCCTGGATATCTACCAGACATCTCGGCACTCCAGATGCCTGCAGCCACATATTCAGGTATCATACTGCTTTATGAGCTCATTCGCAAACACTTCAATATTTAAATTTCCCAAATTAAATGTAATGTGAAAATCTCAATACTTACAGTACTTACTTATACTTGTTACTTTCAACTTAATTAAATATCAGGAAAATCATGATAAGGTTACAAGTTATGGCCACTTTTAGAACAATTTAAATTTAAAGCTAAAGTGACATTGTACATGTCAACTGGTGAATTCTGTAATCCTGTGATTTTGTAAGGTTAAATGGGACATTCTATTCTTCTATTCATAAGCAGTGAGAATCTTTAATTTTTGATTGACTTCTTTTAGGTCCTTACATGGAAATTCTTGAGCAACCTAAGCAAGTAAGTCAATTAATTGAGGTGTCAGTGCTAATTAAATGCTGCAGTTAAATTCAATTTACAGAGTTAACAAGAACAAGCACTTCCTTGACCTTTGCAGTCAGTAGTGTTTAGAATCATTGATATACTTTAACATGTATCTGCCTTTGCCAGGATTCCACTAATTGCTCTTGCACCAAAGTGCACTGTTGCAGTTGACTTTTAGTAAACATTTTCTTGAGCGTTAGCCCTTTCTTGAGTGTGGAAGCCCTTCTCACAGGCTTCCCCTACCCCTTTCCCTTGTCGCTGTCTGTCGACTGTTTAATCAGTGTGAGGGGTGTCTGTTTTTCTCCTTGTTCATGAGGAAGTCCTCATGGCTGGATTGCCAGGATTTGCCATGGAAGTGGTCTCCATTTAGGATCTGGCTGGTACACTGTAATTGTGAAAGCTCCTGATGTTTCAAGCGCCCTTCCCCCGTTTTGCAAGGCAGTTACTAATGAAAAAAGAATAGTCAATCCATTTATAATATTATTACCTGTAAACATTGTATCCAATATACTTGTCTGGTAAATAAATGTCATTTGCTTTAATTTTTATCTTCATATAGAGAGGTTTTCGTTTTCGCTACCCATGTGAGGGGCCATCTCATGGAGGCCTACCTGGTCAGTATTCTGAAAAGGGCAAGAAGTCGTACCCTTCAGTTCAACTGTGTAACTATCAAGGTCCCGCCCGTATTGTGGTATCATTAGTGACAGTTGATGAGCCTCCCATGCCACATGCGCACAGTCTGATTGGCAAGAATTCCACCAATGGGGTGGTGACTGTTCAGATTGGTCCAGAACATGGAATGACAGCAAGGTAAAGTGTTGTACATTAACTGGTACAGGGTGCAAAGAAAACAAATTTTTGTGTTTGTAACCCTTTGGGCAAGCTCTAACTATGATGTGCAAGTTAATTCCTAAAAATGTTACCCTCTTATATTTGACTTTCCTGAAAAAATGTTCCAAGACATTTCACATGTCCATGCCAAGCTAAAAATTTGCACATTTTCAAACAATGTAAGAAGGTTAATATCAAGATTCATGTAGATGTTCTCCAGTTTTCTAATTTTCAAGGAAAAACTACTGATGATGACATCAACAAGTTTGCAAAACAGATATTGGGGATGGGAGCCAGAAATGTTCGGAATGGTTTCAGAAATCTAAGGAATTTCTCAGAATTTGATGGTCAGGTTTCCTCCTGAAATCCTGGCACTATATCTTAAGAAGCCAGCAGGTATAAAAGCCCTCAGTTTCTTAGTTCAGAAATGAAGCACTTTCAGTTCCAGTTGTTATTCTGTACTTCTCACGTTGATTTTGTAATTTACTTTTGTAATTATACTAAAATTCTGTGAACTTTTCTGTGCACTTGTAGCTTTCCAAATCTTGGTATTCAACATGTGACAAAGAAAAGTGTGGGGAAAGTGTTGATGGACCGTTACATAAAAATGCAGACCCTTCACACAGCAACTCTACATGCACTGACGGCAGACAGCAAGGGCTTTGGTATGGAACTGTTGGGTGATCAAACGTTAGCAGATGGTGAAAGAGGTACTTTTGATAGGAGCATGGCTGAAGCTGTGGCAGGTACATGGATTTGTAACTTGATGGATAATTGGCTTTTGTAATGTTGTGTACATGTATGTCCATTTCAATCTAGGCAATGTGTGTCCATTTCAATCTAGGCAATGTGAGCGTCATCCTTAATGTTATTACCTTTAAGTACATTGAAGTTTGTTAAGTACATTGGTTGAAGTGAAACACTTTAATAAAGCTTGGAATTGAATTTCATGTGGAAAATATCATTACAAAACAACTTCATTTGAATGTACAATATAAAAAACGAAAAGTTTAAATTGTGCCAAAGTACTTTGCCAAAGCTTATCCCAGTTTCCATTCTAGTTAATGCCAGGCTGTGGGGTAAGAAAAATTACAAGGAGCGTGAAGGTTCCTTACCATAAATCTGGCTGCCCAGCGCTTAAAATGACAAAAAGTAAGTTTATCCAGTCGCGCAAAGGCAAAAGTTAGTTGCCTGTGGCATCTGGGCACTTCTAGAGCACTGTCCTGTGACAACTAGAGGTACATGTGCAGTGTATTTTTAGTTACCCCTCTCCCCTGGATAAGATGCTAAATCCTAGTCTGTTGCAGTGTTACCCCCAGCTTTCAATTTGCCAATAGCAATTTGTACACCTGGGTGTAGAGAGGCACAGTGAGAGTACCTTGTCTTGCCCAAGAACACAGCACCGTGACAGCAGCCAGAGCTTGAGCCTGAACCACTTGTTTCAGGGTTCAGTGGATTGTAATGACCGGTTGGGCACTTCACCCCTGACTGATGTATTAAAAAAGTGTACCTTGATTTAATTTTGTTTTCACAGCAGAGGAGTCACAAAAAGTTCGCAAAATGGTGGAGGAACAGAAGCAGAATATGAACTTGAATGCCGTCAGATTGTGCTTCCAGGCATACCTCCCTGATGAAGGTGGCTGTTTTACAAAAGCCTTACCCCCTTGCATCTCCAATCCAGTGTATGATTCAAGTGAGTTGAGTTGAAACAAATCTCTCTAGTCAGATTGATTTCAAACTTCATACTGATTCTGAGAGGAGGGAATAATTTACACTCTCGAAGAAAAGTTTATATCTATTCTATACTTGCTGCGTAGTCAATTTTACCCTTCATACAATTTGGTTTTCTCCTTTGTTCTGGTGTGTGATAAGTTATTTTGTTCATGAAACATACTAGAAAAGTACCAAATTGTATCAACTGAAGGTATTATTTAACCACAACAAGTGGATAATAATGTTGTGTCAGCCGTCACCTATGGACTGTGTGATAAATCAATATTGTTGTGGAAGTGTTGGGAATTTAAGTGCAGAACTCTGTCATTCTGGGAGTGCAGTTACATGTATCTCTTGTGTGTAACCGTCAATCAAAGAAAACTAATGAAAACTCTGTGTTTTAACCAGAAAATGTAACAAAACGATGGGCAGAGTTATTTGATGTGCCAATCTTAGTACATTACATGTACGTACAGTGATCATCTAGCTTCAATGGAAGAAAGCTAAATGAAAACTTTGTGTTTTAACTGGAAAATGTAATAAAAAAGATATGTTACATTGTTGTATTTGCAAATCTTTGTACATTACATGTACGTATATACAGGGAACAATATGGTTACTGTACAGTACACTCATTACTTACCATTCAATCCATCCAAGTCTCCTGATGTCCTCTTTTCTTTACATTAATGGCTCTTTGTTACTTGCATGCATGTACTTCTGTGGAGGATGTGGACATTATTTTTCTGAATTCACTGTGCTAAAACTAAGTGTACATGTTTACTACACATGGTAATACCTACTGTAATGTATGTACTTCAGCTTGCTATTGCCGGTTTTCACATGACGTCACTAAAATTCAAACTACAAAACTATTGATCCTATTGATATTTTACTTTAATGAGGTATAAGAGCAGCTGAAAACTAATACTAGTATTTAGACGATTTTTTGTCCCGAATGGGTTCTTGGTTTTGCGATAGGTTATGCTTGAATTTCTAAGCTTTTGCGTGACGCTGCATTTACATGACGGCCGGGTTGTTTAAAAAGTGACTTATTTCGGGACTTATTTCGGGAAATGTGGCTATCTGAACGGGTTCTTGTATTAGGAAAAGAATTATTTTAATGTTTTTGAGTTCCTCAAGAGATAAATTTATGCTTTTGTAACAAAACTCAGTGACAGATGTTTCTGTTGGTTTCCGGCCGCCATGTTGGTGCCCATCTAGATGGGCACCAACATGGCGTCCCATACAAATCTCTATAAATTTGGATGACACACTTCTGCGAATAGCGCGCGAATTAAAAACAGCAGAGACCTGATTCTTGGCGAGGTTGTTAATGTTGCAATCATCTATCATATCCCAGATTCTTGAATTTATCTATTGAACGGTTACGATTTTTAGTTTTGATCACGTGACTGATGAAAACCGAGAATACAGTGTGCACATAATTTCTCTCTTCAAAGCTGATCAGTGCCTCATTTATGGGAAATACATTAACCAGGTAATTTACTGAGTGTATATTTCTTGAACTTCCACAGAAGCCCCATCGGCTTCCAATCTAAAGATTTGCCGCATGGATCGTAACTCTGGCTGTGTTACAGGTGGTGATGAAGTCTACTTGTTGTGTGACAAAGTGCAGAAAGGTGAATATCAGTTCTCAACTGAATTAATTGTTTTCCATGTTGTATACATAATACCATTGCCTCATGTTTTAGACATTTTCTCATCTTGTGCCTTGTAGATGACATTGAAGTTATGTTCTACGAGATTGACGTGGAGACTGGCAAAAAAACATGGGAGGCTGGAGGAGTGTTTGCTCCTACAGATGTTCACAGACAGGTGCTTTTTTCTGACCTTATATAAGGGCATTTAATAATTATTATTAAATGGCTGAATGGCATAGCTGACAAGTTTTAACAGTCAACAAGAATTCTTAAACCATCCACTGGATGTTACATAGACCAGTTCTGTAGGTTTTGACTGGTTTTGTAAAAGAGAAAAGTAAATTGAAAGTATAAAAAGTGGATTGCCAGACATATATATATATATTTTTCAAACTTAAACAAACTTCATTGTGATCAGGAGACTGACATTAGTTGCTTTAAGAAACTGACCAGTTAGTTACGCAGTGACCTGATGGACCACAGCTACATGTAGTCCTGAGCAGACAGACTTGAAATACTACTCTAAAGATGCACTCATCATGAGATATGCTTGTTTTCTGTTCTTCTGAGTATCAAGTACTGTACAGCGGAACCCCTCCTCGCAGACACCTCTATCTCATGGATAGTTTACCTGGTTCCTAAGAAACTCTACCTCAGTCTATAGTTCGCACATTCATGTAGCCATAATACAGAAACTCAGCAATGTTCATGCATATGCGCCTTTAACTTTGTGATGTCCAAAGAGGTTTGAACATAGAACTTTGATGTACAATCAGAACTGTGAAGAATTTATATCTCTATGAATACTTTTGTGATATTGTCATTGATAATTTTGAACTGATTTAGGTTGCAATAGTTTTCAAGACTCCTGCTTACTGGAATGTTGCCACTGAAAGGCCGGTCAAGGTGCACCTGGAATTGAGGCGCAAGTCTGACCAGGAAACAAGTGAGCCAGTGGAGTTTACTTATCAGCCACAACTATTTGGTATGTGATGAGGTTATTTTCAGGTAGTTTCTGCCAAGTATAAGATAACATGCAGCTGTTTATATATTTGCTGTTTTTAGTTTTTATCAGACCTATTAGATCGTGTTTGACCACTCCATGTTCCAAACACTGAGAAGAGAGTTAAAGAGAGTATTTTTGATGATATCATAATTACATGCATCATATTTTTCTTATCAGATAAAGAGCAGATTGGTGCTAAAAGACGCAAGAAAATCCCTCATTTCTCTGACTACTTCGGTGGAGGAGGTGGAGGTGGACCTCCTGGCATGGGCGGGGCTGGTGCCGGTGGTGGGGGTTTCGGTACTTTTGCTCCATTGGGCCTACTGGGTTCAGCCCTTTGGCTTGCCAATTCAGGCACTTCGCAGTCTAATAATCAAGGTGAGCATTCACACTGAGCATTAAATGGTTCTTGTAACTTCTAAGTGCAAGTCAACATACATTTGTATGTACCACTAATGTGTGCTTCGGGTGTACATGTAGAACACCATCAGTATATATGTAGAATCCCTAGTTTTCAAACCCAAGAAATTTTCAAACCTGTGATTATTTGAAACAATTGTTTGCTTCCTTGGCAAGGAAAGCAAGAAGAATGTTACTCTCAATTTTGCTAGCCAATTTACATTTCACTAGGTGATTTAATAATCCTCGACAAAAGTCTTGGCTCGCTTGCCCACTTTTGTAGTATCTGTCAGGGAATTTTATCAGTTCGTCCCCCTTCCCCCCAATTCAATGTTGTTTATCGCGATGAATTGGTCATTGCTCGTTTCCAACATTGTCGGGGGGAAGGGGGTTCCTTATTCCAGTGATTCCATTAGTTATTGCTTTCAAAATAGCTTGTCAACGCATGTTCCAGTTATCTGATCTAGGCGTGCCAAGGACTTTTGTCAAGGATTGTAGCCAATTTACATTTCACTAGGTGATTTAAAAAAAAATTGGGTTTTCACCATAATTAAGGGTACGTACACTGGAGAGTTCGATGTACACATAGCATATGATATTACTGTGTGAGGTAGAGACACTGACTACATGTATGGAAAATGTACCTAAATATATATTCCAACTAACAGAAGGCTGAGTGGTCAGCTATATGCAGTTGACATCATCTTGAGTGCTGTGTTTTCTACTCAAGCTGCTTGCGTGTGTAGTGGTCAGAGCAGAGCCCAAGATGTCTGGATTCTTTGCTTAGAAGCTGGTCATTTGACTTGTTCGGCTTATTTTAAAACCAGCTGAAAGTACAGTGTACATGTATTTAGTGATAAGTGAATAAAGATGGCGAATTTTAAGCTTGGGGAGCTTAAAACCAAACTCACCCTTACCTGTGAATTTTAAGCTTGGGGAGCGTAAGCTCAAAGTCGGGGACTCAGACTTTTTCTTTGTCCCATGCTCGTGTCATGTTGATCAATTCACGATTAACAATATTTCTTTCTTTTCTTGTTCCAGAAAATATCCCACCCCTTCCAAAAACCTTTATTTGGGAATATTGTGTATCATGGATATTTTTCTGGAACTGCACATTACGAGTATTGTAAGGCCAACAGCAATGTTTAAAGAATGCCCCTTGCTTAAACTGTCTCAATAAAGCTTGTGAAATTTAACTTGCTGTGGTCATGTTCACACTGATTTTTTTGCAGGAGGTTCAGATTCCTCTCAACAAGGACAGTCGCATTCTTCTGGACAGTCACAAGCAGCTGGACAGTTACACCAAACAGGTTAGATGTGTATGAGAGCTGTTACTGGTTACATTTGAATCTGGTTGATTCAAAATGATTGGTATTTATATTCAGCATTGGAATACCTAGGAACCAATTATTACAAAGCAATGCAATACACTACTTGTAGCAGAGGTGTTTGTCAGGAACAATTGAAGCACAGTTAAACTGGAAAACATTATTTTACAATTAGCAATTTAACGAGTGTAAAGTAGTTAAGTCTGCATATGAGTCAAGTGGCTCATTAGGCCTGAGCTTATTCCAGTTTTTTTTTTGGAATTATGAGAATTATGCGCTCAGAGCTGAATTATGCAATTTCGCATCGGCATATAATTCCGGAAGCCCTGAAGAGTGTACCATGAAGATATTTTTATTATTAGTTTAGAGTCAGCAATGGTCTTTGTTGAGAAATGTATGCTCATGTGGCTTACATGAAGGATAAACTAACCAGCTTTAGTTTATTGGAGATGATACTTTAAACAAACAATATTCTTTTAAAAAAATAACAACATTATTGACTGTCTCATCACAGATCTTAGTGAATTAGCATGGAACCTAGCTGAGAAGTCTGCTGCTGCCATGCGTGACTATGCCGCGACTGGTGATATGCGGTATTTACTTGCTGCTCAGAGACACTTGACAGCAGTACAAGACGATAATGGAGACACGTAAGTTACTACAGAACTGTCAAACAGCCTGTATTTGATGCTTACATCAGTGTTCTAAACGGCAGAAAATAGCTTGTTGATCTTTAGACACTGGAATAGAAAGTCTAGTCTCGGCAGTTGTGAATCAACCATTGAAGTCTTCTTGTACTTGCAAACAGCATAAGCATAAAGCCTTGCTTTGTCTTGTCAAAACACTATCTACTGTAGAAATTTATTTTATAAACAATTCCCAATTTGATTATTTGGATTCATGACATTTTAAAGACTTTTATCTACAGCTTCTGTTTTGTCACTGAGCGAATTGTGTTTGTATTCCAGTGGAAGCATGTGTCTTTTTCTCTTTAACAGCTTAGACCAAACAATGATAGTTAACTTATTGCACATAATTTATAAGCTGTTTGTCTTGTTGTCCCTTACCTTACACTGTGTCTTCCAATAGTGCTCTTCACCTTGCTGTGATCAATTCCCAACAAGAAGTGGTTCAGTGTCTCATTGACATCATGGCTGGTCTTCCAGAGTCTTACATCAGTGAATATAACTTCTTGAGACAGGTAAGTCGTGCTATTTATCACATACAGAGCAGGAGAGTGATTTACATAATGGGCACAATGTGGTATTTTGTTGCTTTGACTTATATAGTGGGTGTCCTGTGGTATTTAGTTAGTCTTTTTTAACACTTTTTTCAACCACAAATGACAACTTTGTTAATGTGGTATGCTGCCCCAAAAGGGACCAAAAGGTTTGTTTAAATATGGTGAAAAAAGATCAATTGTGTGCAATTGCACTCATGAAGAGTAAATAAATTTTGAATGCTTTACTCAAAATGCTTGCTACCAGCCTCTTGAGGGAAAGTTTTATAGTAATGACGCATATCATGTAGTCTGTTTTGTTCTGTGCAATGAACCTAAGTTTGACAGTTAAGGCAGGGGTAAACCTAAAATTCTGAAAAAAAAATTTTTTTCCATGGAATTCGAATCTTAATGTATTGAAATTTCATTTTGACAATTCCTGTTACTGTAAGTTTAAAGCTTGTTTTCTCAAAACGAGTTATTTTTGCTTTGGACAAAATATATTTTGAGAAAGATTTGTCCCGTTTCAAGAGCTGAAATTTTTCCAGGATTTGTTGTTCTGAGTTAGTTCTGTGTTATATAGCCTTCTTTGTTTTACTAGTATCTAGTTGGTTACCATTGGTCTCAAGTCCTCGCAGGTTTTTCATTCCTTGTTGTTTTCTCTCTCCAGTCTCCCCTTCATCTTGCTGCCATCACTAAGCAACCTCGCATGCTGGAATGTTTGTTGAGAGCGAGTGCAAATGCTAGATCACGTGATCGTCATGGAAACACTGCCGTGCACATTGCATGTATGCATGGAGATGCTGTGTGTTTGAAAGCTCTTTTGAACTATAATGTGTCAAAAACAGTTCTAAACTGGCAGAACTACCAAGGTAAGTGCTGACATGATATTGCCAGTTTAAGTGTCCTGGTTGAATCTTTGAAGATGAAAGGTGCAGTTGTTCTGTCAAAGTCTAATGAAGGAGGAAGCTAGGGAACAAGAAACAGAAAGTTATGCTTTAAACAGAAAGAAAGATGAAATCCAACCTTTAGTTGTCAGTGATTTAAGATGAGAAAACAACCGTCGATGAAGTTTCTCTAGACAAAGCCGATGCCCAGATCAAGAAATAGGATAGCTTGCACATATAGACTGTTCTGTAGAGCATGATAAAAACTGTGCAAAAATAAACGTAAGCGAGTTCCTACACAGTGACAGTTTGTTAATAATAAACGTTGCTGTTCTTAGGTCTGACTCCAGTGCATCTAGCCGTCCAGGCTGGCAGCAAAGATGTCCTTAAACTGTTGAACTCGGCTGGAGCCAGCATGAGTGCTCAGGTAGTACAAACTTTTAAGCTTTTCTTACATAAAATCATCAGACGCTTTACTCTTTTAGAGTTTCTGCCTTAGTTTGTACTCGCACGTTTAGAGAAAACTTCTTGTTCAACAAATGTACAATACAAGAGGTCTTTCCAAGCTTGAGTTCGACGTCAACAAGTTGCGTGTTTCGCGCTCGTGAATTGCGTGTAAAATGCGTGTGATATGAGTATACGCGCGTGTAATGCTGCAATATACTCGCGATCACTACAGTATAAAAATAAGGAGATACGAGTCACTTTTCTACAGAAAAGGTGAAAGGCCTTTTTTCGATCTAGGCTTGATCTATAATCGTGGAGAACGACTTGATTGTATTAAATTGCGCTTGCCATTTCTTGTAGGACGGAACAAGTGGTAAAACTCCGCTTCACCATGCAGTTGAACAAGATAACCTGGCCGTGGCTGGCTTTCTCATATTGGAGGTAGTTGTTCTGTGTGTGATCCTGTTTTTATTCTACTAGTGGATAAGACAGTTATTGTTCTTTCATCGATTTCCTTTTTGCTCGCCTCTCGAATACTTTACTCACACTTTATTCGGTTCTGCTTGCTTGCTCTTCACATCTATTTTCGCTCGTTTTTTTCTTTAATTCTTTTGCTTCTTTATCGGTAGTCATTTCTTAGCGAGATCTTGCGTTGAAACAACCCACGTAATTTCTTGATAATTCATTCACTTTGACTTCCTTTTCTACCAAAGGAGAGGAAACTAAAAAACGTTAAAAATTGTCTTATTGCTCAGGGTTAGCAATTTCTATCAGGTGGATCTGATGTAAAAAATGTAGACTAGATTGCTATTGGTTGCTTGAATGTCCAATAAGGGTTACAAGATGTAACATTTCCTTAATAGGCAAACTGTGATGTTGACGCCACCACCTTCGATGGCAACACACCGCTGCATGTGGCTGCAGCCAGCGGGCTCAAGGGCCAGACAGCTCTTCTAGTGGCTGCCGGAGCTGATACCACGTTACAAAACAGTGACGAAGAAACAGCTTTTGACTTAGCTAACATAGCTGAAGTAAGTGTTTTAAATCCTATTTGATGAATTTAGGATAAGAGTGTTTCCTTGTTGTTCTTCGTTGCTGTTCCCAGTAAAAAGATATTTTGAGACAAGGACAAAATAACCTTTAAATTGCCGGAAGGAACTTGAAAAACAAAACATAGTTTGCTAAGATTGAAAAACGCGTAAGAGATAATAATGATCCAAAAAAGAACAAGGATGGTCAAGGATGGAGAAGATTAACACGGATTGCAAACGACTAATTTGAAAACTTTAGGCTTAACTTTTCGAGATGCACAAGCCTGCACAGACCTGCCTTTTAACTAATGTCATTGCTTTGAGGAAATTACTCTAAGGACAAGTTAGCTCATATCTAAGCCAGCAATTTTCACGAATGTTTAGCTTGAAATTTATTCTTACTGTAACAGTACATTGTCAATAGCCAAGCGAAGTGATGAGAATTTAAAAAACATATCATCAACAAGGGACTGAATACTGCGGCAACGCACCGCCAAATTATCCAAACTAATACAAAGAAAAATGTGTATATAACACTCAGTTATATGAATTGACTTTTCCATCTTGTTGTTTATGAACGTTTTTCACTTTGTCAGGTTCAAGAAATCTTGGATGAAGACGAAGCGCTGAGCACTGATCCTTCACAAGATGACGGTGAGTTTTGTCTACTTTTAAAAAGCTTGTGGTGTTCTACAAACTCTCTGAACTAACAGTTTTTCGTGTTATGTTTTCAGAGCTGACAGCCGGTCTGACAGGTCTCTCGCTGGGTCAAGGTAAGAATAAACAATGCAGTGAGGCCTGCACACATGACCTAGGTGCTTATGCTTTTTGGCTCCTCCATAATATGAATAAAGAAAATAGTCAATTTTTTGTATGTTCTTTGCAACTTTTTAACCGCAAAATGTAACCGGTTTAGATGCTCGGTCAAGATAGGAAAATCTATACCGCAGTCAAATCGAATTCGTGAATTCGGTAGTTCCCAAACCTTGTAAGACACAGCCGTGTAATAATGTGACTTATTAGTGCTGTAAGGACATTGAAACAACTGCGCACACTTAACAATTATCCTGCGAAATCGCGCGGAATATCGTCTGATACTTAGCCGACGAGGCCGTAGTCGGCTAAAATCAGACGATATTCTGCGAGATTGATCAGGATAATTGTTTTATTGTTCAACAAATTGATAACAAAACAGCTTAAATCCTTGTAAATCTCTCTGTCGACATTTTCTCACTTCACTTTTTCTTTCCACGTACGAAGCTACGTATACCGCCGGATATCTGTTACCTACGGATGACAGATATCGAGAGCATCATGACCATATTTGGATAGTGTTACAATTTGTTGAATAATAATAACAGTTATTCGTAATATCCCAGGTGACATGGACAAGTTGGATCCTTATGTCCGACGGAAAATGGCCCAAAGACTAGATCCCAGTATTGGAGCGGATTGGCGTGAACTGGCCAAGAGACTGGGCCTAGGAACATTGGAGAGTGCGTTCGCTATACACTCAAGCCCAACCACACAAGTGTTGGCACAATATGAGGTGATAAGCGGTTATTCTAAGGATACTTATACAGAAAATGCTATGTATGGTTAATTCTTAGGATATGAGTAGCTGTCTAGATAAAGGAGAAGTGTCACAGACGGGAATGTTGAAAAAAATAATAATTCAACGAAAATGTTTTAAATTTGTTGTTCACAGTACGTCTCACTCTTCGTTAGCCATCCTTGTACATTTTGGTTTCTTGATACTTGTTCGGCCTTAACTGTTTCGTGGGTTCCTTCAATCTGAGCGCCATCTTGTCCATTGCAATGAATGTGTGAACGATTGGTTGACTGACTGACCTAGTGTTAGACTGATCGACTGACTGATTGATTGATTGGGACAACCAATCAACCAACCAAAAGGAGAACGAACGAAAAAAACTGGAGAATGAACAAACCAAAGAAGTTTAAATGAGAGCGAGTTTAAATAGTTTATTGTGACGCGAATCGTGAATTGAAAGTGTGGCATAAGCACTTGAGCTTATTTCTTTCCTTCTTCGTAGGCTGCTGATGGCAGTATCCAGACATTACGGCAGGTTCTTTGTGACATGCGCAGAGGAGATGTGTTGGAGATCCTTGATGGCTACAAGTCTCCACTCTCACACGACTCGGGATTTGATTCGGGTCTCGGTTCCCAGTCCCTGTCGGCTTACAGATCAGAAGGTGAGGCTACCATTCCTGCAAAAGGACGCTGTAAAACCCAAACAATTGATCAGCCAGTCTGTCAGACAGTCAGTCGGTCTGTCCGTCGGTCTGTCTGTCTGTCTGTCTGTCTGTCACTCACTCAGTCTGGCAAGTAGGTAGACAGGCAAGCAATTATGAGTTTCATTACGAGTTCGTCAGCTGCTTTGATATCAAAGTTAAATTTAAATCCTTTGATTTGAGGAGTGTTCGAGAAATCCCAAGAGAATCAGCAATAAACTAAGGGTGCGTTCCGTTGGTGTGATCTGGATCCGGATCAGTGATCCAAGATCACACGGATCATGGTACATCGAGAGAACCGATGAACTCACTCTGGTCACGGATTCATCGGCTTCTTTGATGTAGGATGATCTGAGTGATCTTTGATCACTGATTCTGATCCAAATCATCTCCAAGGAACGCACCCCAAGTCCTTGTGACAAAGGGTTAAGAATCAAACCCAACCACACTAGAGAAAGATGAAAGCTTTTTCATTTCCGTCCCGTGATAACCCAACGAAATCTCTAAACTTGATGACTTTCCTTTATAGTTCAGACATTTTTTTGTAAATCACATGCAGTTGGCATTTTACTGGGCAGGTCTCTTGGCTCACATTGCCTCCGTTTTTCTCTCTTCAGAAGTGGCGTCTTATGAGGCCGGGGGCTCCAATTTTCCGTCTAGTTCTTCTTTACAGAAGGGAACAACAAGTCTCGAGTCCACTCGAAAGGCTGGGAACTTTCGACCAATCAGGCAACACCAAGATGTATTTTAAATCATAGCAATGGATTAAATTGGTGAGGGCATGAGTTTGTTTTAAACCCTCAGTAGCAATGTACATTGCGTGACAACGTAACGTCAGATGACAGTGTACTAGGTGTGACGCAACTCTAACTTGAAAGTCAACTTGCCGCATGACACAGCTGTGGATTGTGGATGTGTGTGACGAGCAATCAGCTCCACGAGATGTTGCGTTACTTGTCTTGATCACGTGGTATCAATAGCTCTATAGATAGTTTACATAGACTTCAGACAAAAAAAGAGGATTTTCGTTATGTCGAGTTGACATTAAAAAAGAAAATGTGTTTAAACGTAAAAATTATTATTGTTTATTCCTTACGCAAATAGTGTTTAATTTCTACTTGGTTTGTATCAATATTATGTAATCGCAAGTTTTGTCATCACTTCAAAAGACAGTTTTGTTGTAAACTTCTGTAAAGTTATTTGTGTACCTTAATAATACTTAATCATCTGTCGATTCTTTATCCATTACTCGTTTTGTAACTATTTTTTATGGGTAAGTTATTTGGACGTACCTTGGCCGTTGTTGACGAGGGAGACTGGGTGCTTGTTTGCTGCCATGGAGTGTCTTTAAGTTGCCAACATTAAAATGTCTGCCGGTCATTAAGTTTTAAGGGTAGGGTGTGGCGTATGTAATTGTACCTAAACCTCTGCAATGTAGTAATAATAATTAAAATACAATACTAAGCTTTAAAGATTTAAATCAATAAATACACTGAAAGTGATAAAATAGGTTACAAAACTTGCCTTGATGATATCTTATTGTGTCATTCAATAAAACTAATAAACAACTTGGTGTCTTCCTGGTAATCAAAGCTGGGCGGGGCATAGAATTGAGACTTTGAAACTATCGTACCGAGGCCCCGACAGTAAAAAGACTTGAGTGGGTCTGGGGAGAGTAGAGCGGTCAGCGGTAAAAGAATGCAAGTTTGCTTCGGGTTAACTCGTAACTGCTGTCGGAGATGTTGAAACTGACCCTGGTTGATGAAAGATTGTTTTGAGGAAGTAGCTCGTTGATCTTTCTTCGTCTGCTCTTGTGTTTGGTAATTTTGTCGATCAAGCGGTGAAGCATTGGTCGGACAACTCGCTTGAATCGTTTGTTAAGGTAGCCGTTGATAACAAGGTTGAGTAAAATTCCGCATTGCATCACAACGACTGTGAACACTTTGACATTCTGTGACAGCTGACCTGTAAACATCGCAGTCGTAACAATGCTAAAGTATGGCAAGTGACATGCGCACAGTGTTCCCACGGCTAAGGCAATCATTTGAATGTTCTTGGCCGATGCTCGAATGTTTCTTTCTGCCATTCTCCGGTTGCTCGACCCTAAGCTATAAAAATCGGGTGGTAAATTTTCCTTCCTCTGGTGAAAATAAATAACTAAGTTAGCGTAGATACATAGCGCCCCAAAATGCAGAAATCCGAGGAATGTAACTTGTGCGGCCGCTACACCTCGTGAATACGTGGTGTGAGGCCCGTGTCCTTCCTGCTGGTAATATGCCACGAGGCCTGCATACACTGCAGAAATCATCCAGGTCACACTGATACACATTCCAGCTTGTTTGACAGTCACACGGCAGAGTTTTTCTCCGCAAAGAACCAAACCGTACCTGGAGGCACTGATAACGAACAATGCCTGGAAATAGATACTGATTGAAAACTCTTCGACGAAACATCTCCCGCTTTGTATCAGCTCCACGGCTTCTTTGGCCTGTATAACATCGCATATCAATGTAAACAGTCCAGAAACGAGTCCCAGAACAAGTCCGGAAGCGCAGAGATTCATCACCGGCATAGCAGAAGAAACGCGTAGCTTTCTCTCCTTGTAAACGGCGTAAAATAAAGTCGAAGCCACGAAGGATGAAGCTATGGCGAACAGTGAAAAAACAGTAAGGGCGGAAGCCAAGCTGAACGCGTCTGCTGTGTTGAGATTCATGCTAAGTTGTTGAAGTTCTGGCAGGAAACGCTTTCACTTCCCGAAGTAATAACTGATGAAGTGTATGATAATTAGCAAATAAAGTGCCGGAATTCTGTTAAACTGGGAATACAAGAGGGAGATTCCTTTAATTTTTGTGCGCACCACCTTAATTTGCGCTTGACTTTATTCCGCATGTGCAGAATGAGGGCGTGAACGAAAACAGAAGAAAAAGAATACGTAATTACTGTCGCTTCTTGTTTTCTCAGTATTTTTGTAGTTCGCAAGATATGCTTTGTTTTGCGGATCACCTCGTGACTAAAAATTTAGCTGAATAGTAAGAGCTTTCTGAGTCTTCTGAGAAAATAATTTAGCAAACGGAATGCAGGAGGTTTCTCTCGGCGGCGAGGCACGCCCCAGTATAAAAGTCGATAGAAACCTGGAGCGAGCACTGATGAGTCTATCAAACAACAACAACAACATTCTTTTGTTCTAGAAACTCCGCAAAAATGCGAAGTTGAAACATTTTCAAATATAGGCGTGGCCCTTTATTTCGTGAATGACGAATTTTGATCAACAGACGTGTTTTTAAAATTTGCGTTGGCGGGCCGCCTTTCTCAGCTGGTACAGGCCATTACGGAGAACGCGTTAAAGGCACGAAAACGTATTCAAAACGGCAGACTGAAAACGTCAACTTATCAGTTGTATTCCCCCCCTCAACTTGACGATAATACCCCCCCCCCCCAAAAAAAAATTCCTGTCTCCAGAACTTGCCTCTTTCCTGTACAACATTGAAAGGGGGAAGGGGGGCTGGCTCTCAATGTAAACAGGGTTTGAAATATAATAAGTGAAATATTACAATTAGCACTCGATTCAGCCAACTGTCTCAACAACTTTTGTCGCCCATTGTAGGTCGGAAAGCGAGAAATTTCTGCTCTCAAGACTTGAGTACCGACGAAGAGCGCGAGGTAGAAGGACTTTGAGCAAGATTACGTATACGATGATACAAGTTCCCTCAGAAACTGATCCATCACGCTGCTTTATGGTTTTCTGTTTCCTTCTAATAACACTTTTGCTTTCCAAAGAAGCTTGACAACCAAGTGGATAGATTGTCAGGCTGATCTTATTTAAGTCTATTATTGAGGCCCATCTGCATGAACAATGTAAACAATGCATTAGTTTTTTACAACAGGCCGGGGCTTAATAAATACATGGTCGTGATGTGTCTCTAACTATTGTGCTACAAATTAATTGAACGTTGAAACAAAGGGTTGTTCTAAGCAAAGTGTTTATCCGGTCTTCTACACGAGATGTTGACAAGTTGTTTTTGAAAGACCGCCGTATACAGACTATAAATCCTTAAAACAGTGACGAAAGTTGTCTGCGAATATGGAAAAGCAACAAGAAAGTACTTGACCGAGGTTAATAGCTTGCCACGATAGGAATCTTTGTCGCCACTGAGCAGTAAGTACATAGAAGCTAAACGTATTTCTTGCATAAATGAAAACGGATCGGGCATTCAAATTTGACTGCCACATCACCGACGTTGAGTTTCAT
>OZ026602.1:7673187-7765687 GCA_964020085.1 Micromussa lordhowensis
AGCGCATGCTGTGAAAGTGATCACGTGATGATTAGCGGGGTAGTCACGTGTTCCAGTGAGTCAGAAATTGATAGTCTGTGTAGCGGTTGTCAGTCAAATTCAGAATGCTCGACTTATGATGGATCATCCAGTTGCGAAGGGCGCGAAGTTGACTCAAACTTGTGCTCTTCCCTTTCGGACCACACCAAGGAACATTTTCAAGATGATTATCACCACGCTACTGTCAATAGCACAAAGGGAGCTGTCTTTCTTTCGACGACGACTAAGGCGTACGAGAAATCTAAAATTATCTGGATGGAAACACAGCTGTGAACGGTCTTCAATACCATCCTTGTTTGTAAAGTTTTCAGGTCAAAAACATTTCTGGCCATTTTGGCTATAACATCATATCACACAGGAAGGGAAAAAACTCATGTCTGACATTTACTTATTTGTTCTATCTACGTACAACTACCCATAGAGGTAACACAACTACCCATAGAGGTAACACAATACCATTTTATGGCCCGTAGCAAAATCTAACATATCTCGGTGAAATTTTGGAAAAATAGAGAAATGATAGGTCGTTGTTCTGTGATGAATTGCGGAACGGGAGAAAATATTTTTGGCTACTGAGTTTCAAAAAGAAATATTTCTTTTGCAAACGATTATCCAGTTGCATTTTTTTATTCTTGATGATGTTGATGTTTAGAGATTTTGGCTGATCTCTACGGTAATTTTCTGAAATTAGCGCCTGCTGCCATGAAATCAGTGGATTTATCAGAGGCTTGAAACGTAGTAAGGTGTGGGTTTGAATACAATGCACTAACAATGAGGAATTATCAAACACTTAACTGCAATGTAGCCACAAAAAATAAAAAAATAATAACATAAAAAATGATGGCAACAATGATAATAAAGGAGAGGTTGGTCTTGGAATGGTTAGTGATGACTGGTATCTCCTTGATCGCCAGAGTAGAATTTCTGTAGGAATGTTTTTGAATTATTATCCCTTTTTTTCTACGCTTTTTAACTTTTCGATGACACTTTGATATGACAATTTTTCTTTTATGGTGATCCCCGGGAGATCTTGGAAGTAAGCCCGTGTGATGCGATACCGCATAAACCTCAACTTCATTAGCTGCACAAACTCACACATTAGCAGTCCTGTAACAGGGTCTTAAAACTCGTCACACAATCTTCCTATTGCGTGACATAAAAGATTGCGCGACGAGCCACAAGAAAGTCTGCGTAGGAGGCTAGTTCACGTCAGGACTTGTCTGCCTTTGGGGAAAACACCTACTTACTGAATACTAGTGGATGACACTCCAATCTCGTGACCTTGAAATTTTAAATATATATAACGATGAAGGTGAAAAGAAAACTGACTTCTGTGAGCGTTTGTTTGTTTTGCAACTCTTCTCCTCCCGGAGGGGAATTCCCTGCAGAGGGTCGGACATGCACCTCGAAAAACTTGAATTAAACCCTCCAATGGGGACGTGGTGTGACTCGGGCCCCATTTATAATATTTCTTTGATTACACTCTTGAAGATACTTTAACGCTTACAAATAGTGGCGTTTCTCCCTAAGTGAGACAGGATCTGTGATTTACACCCCATACGAGAATCCCCCAAGCTATTGTAGTGTACAATAGGGACCTAGGATTAGGGAATATAGACCGGGGGGGGAGAAGAAGGGGTAAGGAAGGGCAATGTCTCTTACCATAATCAGCATATAATGTTCCGTACCCTACCCTGGTCCCAGAGGTTTTCTTCGCCACTTCGCGGCTCTCTCATGCGGAGAAAAAATTAAAAAAAAATCTGCATTAGAAGCTAATCCGTGTTGTATTCCACGCATGTTTTTTGAAGCCTCATTCATGATCACACACATTTTGAGCCAAGGATTTAGGTTATAACCATTTTAGGTTATCAGGGTCAAGGTTATTCATGCAAGAAAAAGTTATTTGTATTGTGCTTTCGCTTTCTTGTCCCATTCCTTACATACCTTAGTCACTCGAGCATCATGTGCCTGCCCTGTGTTGTCTGTTTTTGGCAACTCGATTTGCTGCTGACGTAATGTTCTTGAATTTCTAAACAAACCTCACTTCTAACAATCTTATTTTACCTTTCTTTCGACCGTGATCCAAACTCTGAGTCGGCGCCGCTTTCTTCTTTGTCATTGAAATGTTCAAAAATCCACGTTCACCTTGTCACAGAGAACAAAGAAAGTACATTTCCGGAGAACATAAAAATTGAAAAGTTGGTAATCCGACTCCTCAGAATTAATGTACACAATGCTATTGTTGTTAGCTCTTTTCAACATTGTTTTGGAAATGTTACAGCACTTCAATTTGACAAGATCATCATGTTGTATAAATTGTGCGCACAAACTCGTTTAATTCAGTACCGGTGCCCTTTCTGAGCGAGGTAAGTCTATGTGCAGAGCTTCTCATACTCTATTAATAACTACAAGGCTTTCTCGAAGTGTCTGAGTGGATTACAAAACAGCCTTTCTGTGGTTTATCAGCTTATTAACACACTTTCCTCATAAACAATATGTGCTCTATCTCATTAGACCAAATAATGAAGTTGGATTTCCAAAGCGGGCAAAATTTCTTAGTGGCACTTTTACAAGTTTTTATAATCTTCTTGTTTTCTCACCGAATGGTGCTAGCGCTGCCTGCTTGCAAGGGCTCTGCAGGGTGACAGCCAGAGGCTGGCGTGACGTACAACCCTGCGGTTAAAACAATTAGAATAGAGGTCATTATGTTTCAATTTCGCAAAGTAATAGAAGTAAGACGCAAAGATCAATTTTCTGGAGTCAAAACTCCATGTTTCCTTACTTTTCTTTCTACCACGATCTATTGATCAGTCACTGACCACAAGAAACCCTGTTGCTATCATTGGTAGTATTGTTTTAGTGAAGGAATGAGTTTGAAACGAAAAAAGCAGAGATTGAAGAATACGAAATTAGGGTACTAATTGGAGACAACGAAAGGGGAACGTAGGCGCCTTTTCTCGGGGGAGGGGAGAGTACTCCCTATTATTGCCTACACGAGGAGGTATATAAAAGGGCAGGGATTTCACAAGTTGAGCTATATGAAAGGGTAGGGAAATCTGCCGTTTAAAAGGGCCGTTAATATAATATTTCAAACAGACGCACTTTATGGCTGTATCATTTAATTTATTAAGCACTACATGAAAATGACAAGACGATTTCCATTTTTGGCGATTTATTCATAATACGGGCGGTTACGAAAGCATGAGAAGAGAGTAGCTTTTTTCAATCCAAGGCCGGTACAGTGAAACCTGTATTAAGCGGACACCGTTGGGACCCTCACTGGTGTCCGCTTAATACAGGGTGTCCGCTCTAAACAGGTTCAGCAATAATTGTTAATTATTAACCCTTTTGTAACACAGTGTAAGATCAAAGACTGCTCTTAGCATAATGTCCAGACAGTCAATGCATCAATCTGGAATAATCTACTCAGCTTTAAAACGACATCGCTGAACAATGTTAACGGTGTCTGAACTGAGCTTTTAGAAGTAAAAAGCCCTTGAAGTGTCCGCTTATTGCAGGTTTTGTGCAACAAAATGGCTTAATATTGGTGTCCGCGTCCGCTTAACAGAGGTGTCCGCTGAACGCAGGTTTATTTTACAGTAAATATGGGAAGAAAGCTGGTGTCCACTTAACAGAGGGTGTCCGCTTAATATGGGGTCCGCTTAATACAGGTTTCACTTTTATGAAAGGGGTACCTTTTCTGTCAAAATAGTATACAAAAGGGTGAGGGGTTGGAGCCTGGGGCGCAGTCTCTCCCCATGTAAAACTTTGTACAGTCTCCCCGCCCCCTATGCTGTCGAGCGCCTTTTTCACACTCGCTCTTCGCCGTGCCTGGTTCTAGCTACTAACGGATAATCTGAAACAGGCTAGCTTGATTTAGCGAGTGTTGTTAGCGAGTGATAACTCGTGGCTGCACTTGAATACCAATCGAGTTTATTTTATTCCTAAAATAAGCCAGGTCATAACATATGTATATCAAAAAATCCTGGTACGTGGCAGAATGTTTCAATATTTCGAAAAATTAAAAACAAACCAGGCAACTAACCAAACAGAATTTCACCCAGAATCCTGGGAGATTTACTTGACAATGGCAAGACGAAATTGAGAGCTCTCTGTATTCCATTAAACAAATGTTCGAATTCAGTTCCCCCCATGAGATGCGCCATAAGATACGCCAGGTACATACTAATCGGGACGATGCGATATTTTCAGGCGAAAGTTTACTTCAAGAGCGAAAGAGCCCCTGAGCACTTATTTCTACCGAACCAGTTCCACAAGTGTTCGAATTCCGTCCCGGTGATTGGCCAGAAAAATATTTGTCTGAATTCGAACACTTCTGAAAGTCACGGCAGTAACATTCATTAAAGCAAATATCAGGAGCCCATCACTAGGAGCCAGCAACTACCCCATATTCCTGTCACGGCGTTTTCACAGACCTGTCTATTTTTAGCTTGAATTTACCGCGAATTCAGACTCCCGCAGGGACAACAGTGACAAATCATAAGCACGGACTTGATTCTTTAATTGACGTCGGCATTTTCACTGGAAGATTAAAAGGAAAAGCCGCCATTGTTTCACTTACCGATGCGCGCTCGTGTAGAACGGAACTGACCTATTTTGCGGGAAAAGAAGTCTAAAAATAGACCGGTCTGTAAAAATGCCGTGACATAGGCTTAGTATTGGAGTTGCAAGCTCCTAGTGATGGGCTCCTGCAAATATCCAGTCCAAAATGATGAACACGACTACCATGATTCCCTGCAAGCGCATCTTATAGAGGGAATAGGCCAATTTTGTATTCTCGGTATTAGACTGAAACTAGCTTGCAAAGGAGGCTCATGCGGAGGAATATCAGTGAAAAGAGATTAATGTAATTTACATTTGAAAAGACTCCTATTTGCCTCAGTTACATGCTAGTTCCAGTCAGTCCAATACCGAGAATACGAAATGGTTTATTGGCCATTGCATCGCTGTAACACGCATTAGCAGGGTCAAACTCTCAGACTTATTGATCGATGATCTGTATTGTACTTGGCGCATTATTGTTCATTTTAGCTATGAATTCTCTTTGTAGAAGAACGGACCAATAACAACATGGCGGCGAACAACAGTCTACCAAGTACAATGAATACGCAAGGCAACAACACAACATCTGAGCCCACGATGGCCATGTACAGCGAGCTAGAACACATTTTCATGAGTGGAAGCCTGGTACTGATTATGATGGCGACTCTGATTGGCAACGGCACTGTCTGTTTAGCAGTTTACCGACGTCGTAAACTGCGCACGCGTACTAACATGTTCATCATTAACCTATCATGTGCTGACATTGGAGTTGCGTTGCTTTGCATGCCATTTTCATTAGTCACGTGCTTACGTCATGGCTGGGTGCTAGGCGACGTCCTGTGTAAGTTAAATGGGTTCGTGAACATATTGTTTTGCTTGACATCTCTTCTTACGCTGACTGCTATAAGTATGGAGAAGTATTTTGCCATCTGCAAGCCGCTGTACCACAGATACATGAGCCGAAAGTTTGCCTTGGGTCTCCTGTTGTGGACTTGGATTCAGCCAATTATTATCGCCTGTGTACCTTTCTTTGGTATCGCCGAGTATGAATTTAAACCAGGTATCATTGCATGGCTGTTAATAAGAGTTATTACTAAAACAAATGTCGCTAATTTGTATAAAGCGAAAATACTCATTCACGCTATTTATTGATACAACATAAAGCTCTGTCTCCGTCACCCTATTCTGACTGATTCAGTTCTGCGAGCAAAAACTACTTGATGGTCAAACGAATTCGTATTCTTCTTCTCCAAGCTGCTAAACCACTGATTGTGCCATGATTGCATGAAATCTTTCAAAGAACTCTCTACCGCTCATGCTATTTCTAAATTAGACAATATAATAAAGATTGGAAACTGTACGAGTGCTGCTACTGAATTCAACAAAGATGTACCACTGAAAACGGACGCACTTACATTAAATTTAAGGTTTTTATGGCAGGAAGCAAACACTGTAGCTCTTATCTCAAATGTTTGTTTTACTACAGAAGGTATCAAAGGCAATCGAAATTCATTATCATTATATGTTGTCTTAGGTGTATAATTAAGAGTTATCTCTCCCTCAAGAATTCACAAAGCGACCCCGGTCGAGGTAGCTCTGTACTCGACTGAACAGAATGGATTCTTTATCTAAAATAAAGGGGCGAGTTTCTAAAGAAACTGTGGTGCTGCGTCGGTGGGAGTATTACAAGATAATTTGGTTTTATCAACTGGGTTGATAATGTGAATTGTCCACCGTAAAGAGATTCGAAAGCTGACGTTTCGAGCGTTAGCCCTTCGTCGGAGCGAATCAAGGAATTGTGGGTTGTGTGTGGTTTATATACAGAAATATGGAGCTACGCTATTGGTTGGTGCCTGGCAACGTGAAAAACAACAGAATGAATTAGTTGAATGAAAAGCGTTCGTTGATACCGTGAGGATTAAGAGTGCCGATTTGAAAAATAAATCTTTGTTCAAGAGTTTTGCGGCTTTCTGTGCTTCCTTGATGTAGAGAGAGGCCGCAGACTGCCATATGTTGTTTAGAATGATTCGGCAGATTAAAGTGTCTAGCAACCGGTTTAGAAGCGTCTTTATCGTCTTTCTCTACATCGCGAAGGTGTTCTCGGAAACGGTCGCCTAGTCGTCTACCTGTTTCGCCAATATATAACTTTTTGCAAAGAGTGCAAGTTATACAGTAGATGACATTGGCTGAGGTACAGGTAAAATGATCTGTGATCTTAATGGATCGCTTGGGTCCCGACAATTTCTCGACGTTGTAAATGAAAGGACATGTTTTACATCGCGCGCGTGCGCATTTAAAAGTTCCAGGTTGTTCACTCGTTTTGAATGCACTGCTAACTAAAAAGTTACCTATGTTTTTGTCGCGTTTGAATGAAATTAATGGCGGTTGCGAAAAGATTCTAGCAGTATCGGGATCATTTTGAAGTAATTTAAAGTTTTTGAGAATGATGGATTTTACTGCGTGATTGTGAGGGTGAAATGTGAGGGTGAATGGAATTCTATTATTATTCTCCTTCTGAGACGTTTGTAGTGCTGACTGCCGATCAATTTGTTGGGCGCGATGATGGCCTGCTTGAACAACAGAGGCAGGATATTTTTCGACAAACGTGGATATCCTGCCTCTGTTGTTCAAGCAGGCGAATCTCTTTACGGTGGACAATTCACATTATCAACCCAGTTGATAAAACCAAATTATCTTTATCTAAAATAGTTTCCTTGGTCTTTCCTAATCAGGTACCACTCAGTGTGGAGTCCAGTTTCCTTCTAATCCGGCTGAAAAAGTGTACGCTTCCTTTGTTATTCTCTCTGGATTTGTTATACCGCTCAGCATCATGGGATTTACCTACAGAAACATTTTCCGCTCAGCCAGGCGTCATGCTCGGCGCGTCAGTCGAGTCTCGTTTTCAAGCACTTGTAGTACCAATTCCACCACGGCCCATAGACAAGTAGCGGTTACCGTGCTGATCCTGCTAGTTGTTTTTCTGCTCTGCTGGCTGCCATATTTGCTGTATGCGGTGTTGGTCAGCGTGGAAAGCGCCTCGCTGTCTGCTGATCGTAGAGTTATAGCCTTGGGCAAGGCCGCTTACTGGTGCGCGTTTGCAAGCAGCGCGTTTAATCCTTACATTTACGGTTTCCGTAATCCGAACTTTAGAAAGGAATTTCAGTTCCTACTCTGTTGGCTATGTCCATGCGTGAGACGAGGTTTACGAATGCGCGGCTGCAGCAGCACTACCGGCAGTAGAGGATCATGGGATGGATCTGGCTTTGAATACAATCACCTCAAGCGTCCCAGCTCACCGTGCGTCAGTCCCAAGGGACGGCTGTCCGTCGATTTCGCGCCTTTCCCTCCAGATGAAATGGCAAAGATTGAAATGCTCGCTCTTAAGGCCAAGCTTTCAAACTGCTCCTCTGATCCGGAATATTCTAGTCAAGAAGATAACCGACGGTTTAGCGCGGAAACGTGTGAAACTGACAAGGGCGTGGTCGTCGAAAACAACGACAGCAGCAACAATTACGTGTTTAATATCGGAAACCGTGATAATTTGATGGAAAACCTCAGCAGCGAGGTTAGTCTTCAACGCGCCACGACAGCCATGCGCTCAAACTTAAATCAAGGCTTTGCCTTCGAAAATGCCACTCAGAGCAGCGCAGAACCTCCGCTGGACGACGACGAAAAAGAGATTGGAGGCTTGCGACCTTCGACTCCGACTGATTCCCCTCCCGGTACCAGTTCACCAAGGGAAAGACTGAGTACTAGTCCTACCGAGGTGTTATTGACTCCCACCAGGCCTAGAGGATGGAGTTTAAAAAGTCTTGGTTCCAGGCTTAAACTTGGCTGGGTTGAAAGTTTCCTTTGACACTGTCTTGATGTACTAAATTGAAAATAAATGACAACATTCACCCCAGGATGATTTCAGTAATGCCACTAAACAGCCTGAGGCACAACCTCTAAGATAAAGGCCAAAAGTGTGCATCTTAAAAACTGTCCAATTTTGGAGTTAATCGTAAATACTTGGACTACTTGATTGCTAGCTCTGGTGAACCTTACCGTTTCCTGGGGACCCAGTGCCAGAGGCTTTTCTTGCGAGGTTTCCAGTCTCCATCAAGTCTTAATTATGACTTTTATCGTTCGTAAAAAGTAGGAATTTGATAACGCGCCAAATAAAGACATCGCGAGACCAATAAATCAGTACTTAAAGGATATCTCAGTTTTTTAAAACATTTTCATTCCCGGATGGATAAATGTCCTATTCGTCCACTGCATTGTGAGGCATAGAGCCTTTCACGGGCCTTACAAGTGACAAGAATACACAGAGTCATTAGTTAGGGGTAAACCCCAGTTTTAATTTACTACCAAATTCTCAGAAAAAAATGACGAAACGTATGGCAAATGGAGAGGAGAATTTGTATCTTGATTTATTGGCACTTTTTAATATTTACCCGTACTGTTTTATCTTGAACTAGACGGGGTTTAGTCTGTCTACACCCGTTTCTTTTTGTCGTCGTTATATTCGCGCTCTTTGGTAAATCCAACTTCGTTCTGGTGCTAGGTTTCGTTCGGGCTGCAGTGGTAGACTACTTTCGATATATTTAGCAATTATTGAATGAGGCTGAGTAGGATATGAAGAATTCTGCAGAACAAGGAGAGTGTTATCCACAGAGGCCGAAGGCCGAGGTGGATAATACCCTCCGAGATCTGCAGAATTCTTCATATCCTACGAAAGCCGAATTCAATAATTGCTTTATTATTCATTCAAAATATTTCCCCGTCCTTAAAGGATTTTTCGCCATTTCGCTCTTTGTTTTTTCGCTCACTAAAAATGACATAATATCATCCCCAGGTTTTCTCGGTCAACGGTTCATCTGCAGCAGGTTGCACTTTTGACGTCATTTTGACGTCATCGGTTCAATAATCTGAAGTGGGCTGCATATTTGACGTCATTGATTCAATATGGCGAAGATTCTTTCCAAATTTGGTGAACAGCAGCCGGTTATTTAACAATTATTCCACAAGCGCGCGTTGGATATGAGATGGTAGATAGCCAACGAGGTGCATAGCGCCGAGTTGGCTATAATCATCTCATATCCAACAAGGGCGAGTGGAATAATTGTTTTATTAAAAACGCCCCAAAAATATAGCAAGCTAAGCTTAAAAAATAAAAACGCCTCAAAAAAATCGCGCGTACGCTTACCATATTCGTAGAGCATGGTATAATGGCTCATAGCCCATGATGGCTAAGCCAATGAAAACTCTCGAATTACATTATCCAATGATCCAGGTTTTAATAAGGTAAATCATGCGTGTGGTTTTAATCAATCAGAAACGGGGAAATATTTTGAATGGAATTTATCTTGATAGAATGGCCACAAACAAGAGAAATGAACAAGCATGCTCATTCAATTTCCTTTGTTTATGTCGTGTTAGGACCCATCCGCATTACGTCAGAGGAATTTGAAAACGCAGCTAGTCTCCGGCTAGGCCTGTCGTCCACATTAATCCGTCACGAAAACGGAGTTTTCGAAAACGCTCTTGAAACCGGAGGAATTTGTAAACGACGGCTTTGCCTTTCAGTGTAGACGGAAACCATTTTGAAAGCAAAGCTGGTTTTACTCCAACACAAACTCGAAATGACCGGTGATTGCTGCGTTTTCAAATTTCTCCGGCGTAGAGTGGATGGAAAACATTTGATGCGTAGTGAAACCTCCGTTTTCAAATTCCTCCCTAGTAGTATGGACCGGGCATGAGCTTAGCTGAAGGGACAGACCCCACACTGGACACCTTTCCCCGCTAAATCTCTTTTGCTAGGGATTCACACTAATCTAACTTAACTCTACATATAACTATTACTTTTTAAATTTTAAAATTAACTCTCAACCCCGAGAAATTCGGAGCTGGCGGGTTGCCCCTCCCGCCTCTGGGCAGACCAGAACTAGCTTACGTGCAGACGCACCCTCCCCACGACAAAAGAAAGGCGTTTCTTTTCGGGGGTGGGTACGGCTACACGTCTGGCGCGCAACCGCGCCTGCATTTACCTCCGCTGTACAAGATGGCGGTAGTCATCTACGACGAAGAAAGCAATAAAAAATGATGGTGATAAATACAGTATGATTTATCCACGACTGCCCTTGAGGCACCTGAACCATTTGGTAAGTTTATGTCAATTTATTATGAATATATGATCATAATTCACTCGGTTCTGTGCGAAAATATAATAAACACGGTACAGATACAGTCGTGGCTAAATCATGAAAGGGCAATGGGGGCGCGCAAACATCGTGAAAACATTGGTATACTTTCAGTCTGCTAGTATTTATTGTCTTTGATGTCTCGCTGAAGTTTTTGTTATGTTTGTAATAAATGAATTGAAGTCATTAAAAGAAATGTCTAGATCTGTAAGCTTGCATGCTAATTTTTTTGCAGGTTTTGAACCTCTCGAGATTTCCCTATCACCCTCAACTGTGTACTGTACCTTTACTCTGCTCGCAGCGGCACAAGAGACACAGCAGCAACTGGGTATCATCTGCTTATTATATATTTTCACCGGATTTGCCACCAATTTATGCCCTTCAAGTATTCCTAGAGACAGTTCACTCATGGAGTCATCTTCCATGGTTTGTACATCTTAAACTTATGGTTTCCCAGTAGAGATCAAATAGGATGAACATGTTCTGAAAATGCACCTGAATTCATAAATTATTTTAAGTTAGCTCACTGGTTCCCTAACCTCACTCTTTCCATATAATTTAAGAGCTTTATTAGTGGATTATTTAATGGATTAGGTGCAGTGGCCTCATGGTTTAGTGCAATTGACTCTGGATTGAGCAGTCCAGGTTCAAGTCCTGACTTGGGACATTTTGTTGCGTCCTTGGGCAAGACACCCAGTTGTATGAATCGATACCGGAAGTTGAAGTCGGAGGTAACCCTGTGACAGACTAGCATCCCATCTGGGGGGGGGAGGGGGGGGAGGGGAGGGGGGAATAGAAGTACTCCTAGTTGCTTCATGCTACAGAAACTGGGATAAGCTCTGGCCTGGTGGGCAACTTGGCTTGTATGCAGACTCTACCTTTATTTAAATAAGTAAAACCAAAGAAGTACAAAAATTTAAAAGCTTTATTAATGGTCTCAGTTATAAGTAAACAGAAAGAAGAACAAACTCTTATGCATTTTTGTGCACATGACTGTACATTGATTATCCTGTTAGGTGGGCAGTCATTGTTGGTTCCACGGTTGTTTTAAGAAGTATTGTGACGGTTCCCTTGGCAGTTCACCAAAACAAACTCATTACTACCATTGAACTATCCCAACCGACACTTCAGATGATGACTGAGGCTTTGAAACACAGAGTAGCAGGAGAGTGTAGAAGGATGAATCTATCTGCTGAGGAGGCAGATCTAAAGTTCAGAAAACAAGTAAGTGCTTTATATTCGGTGTCTCCTGAAAATGCTGGATAAAAAAATAATAGCCTTGGAATAATTTTGATGTTCATGAATTAAGAAGATAAATCGTTAACAGCAGTGATTGGAGCTTCATTCGGTCCTTAATCATCAGTTACTCCAGATGATCATATTGTTGAAGTTCAGTTTGTTCATAGTTATTATAAATTATTCAATCAATCAAGTAATAATGATTAAATCATTACAGACAGAATAGGAATGTGCTGTTACCCATTGCATATTTTACTTATTAATAATCCTCTTTGACCCCTGCGGGACTTATAGGCATTAACAGTTTCTCTCCATCTGTCAGACCCCCTATTTTGTGCAGCATGTTGTGCCACGCCCCATGTGAAATTTTATTTCCCTGAGCCTAGCAATGACAATTTGGTGCCAGTTGAACGGTTTGGCCGGCCATGTTTCCTTCTTCCTTTTTCCTCTTATGCTTGAAGTAAAATTATTTACAAACGTTGACAACAAAAGAGGAACATAGTACCTGTGTACATGTACATCTATTTGAGTTTATTATTCAACAAATTGTAACACTATCCAAATATGATCATGATGCTCTCGATATCTGTCATCCGTAGGTAACAGATATCCGGCGGTATACGTAGCTTCATACGTGGGAGGAAAAGTGAAGTAAGAAAATGTCGACAGAGAGATTTACAAGGATTTAGGCTGTTTTGTTATCAATTTGTTGAATAATAAAACAATTATCTTGCTCAATCTGCTCAATAGTCCTTTTACATTTACGCAAGATGCAGTAGCTACAAGTACATGTAATATCACACAGTCCAGTCACATGTCCAGGCATAAAGTGTCCTATTGTGGCTTAAATTAGGTCCACCAAATCTGCCAGTTTTGTTTCAGTGAGTTATTTGAAGGGTTTCTAATTACTCCATGAAAGGTCTGCTTTATATATATACCATTCTCCGTGAAATTTTCAAGACAGAAATGGTGATGCAATTTAAAGTGTAAATTTAATTTTGTTTTCTGCCAGCGAGAAAAAATCTTTAAAGTGCCACTGAAACGAAATTTCCGTATGTGAGATTTTTGCGTTAAAATAAAGTTTGAACCTTACTTGGAAACATTGCCAATTTTTTTTCGCATACGGTAAGCGAAAACTGCTTTTTCAGCTGTTCGAAGTTGGCCGGTTGAGCCTAAAATTGGCGGCCATCTTGGCGCGGCCAAAACAGCGTAGTGACGTCACTGGTTGTACTACTCTCGTGTCTCGCTGAAAATTTAGGGTGATTATGGGAGAAGAGACTAGTGCTCGAAGCCCCCGAAAAACATCTTTAGGACATCTCAGAGCTGTGAAGCAGTTAATTTACAGTAGCCTTAAACCTGAAGAGGCGGAGAGTTGATCCTGAGGCCTTTCATTCTATTCAGTTGGATATTTCCAGGATATTTTTATGTAAGCAAGCAAACGAGAGCGAGTTGTTAAATTGCAACACGATCGGGACATTTGGTCAAATGGCCATAGCTTATTTAAACAATAGCTACACTCATAAAGTAAAAAAGACATGAAAACAAGAGAAAGCGGCTTTTGAAAACATTATCCGGAGTGCTGCCGCACGAATCGCGGCAACAAAGCTTCTAGTCTTCGAGTCGCTTCGCTTCGATGAAACCGGACGCTTTGTGAGTTTCACCGCGGACATGCAAGATTGTGCTACAATGACCTTTAATCTGGTTGTATCTGCTACATCCTACAAGTTATCACAACAGCAACAGTTTAAGAAACGCTCGTCTTATATATGGAGGTAGCGAATTTAAAACTATAAAGGCAAACTAAGCTGCCATGACCCCGTGTTTTCAGGAAACGAGAGAAAGCGTGACAGTGTTGGCGGCGAAAGATCATAAATGCAAATTAGTTCAAATTCTGTTTTAGTAAACCCTCGAAAGGAGTGTAAATTAGTGACGTTTTAACGAATTGGTTTTGAACTTGGATACTATTTAATGAAGATCTTAGACATAGTATACGTTAAAGAGCTCAAAGTAGCCTATCGGCCGTGAAATGTTGCATTTGGGAGATTCGTGAGAGAAGCGAAATATTCCCGCTTTGTCTACGCTAATACGTATGCGGCGATAAAGCAAACCCTGCTGTAGACCACAATTCTAGTAGTAAAGATACTCTACCACAGCAACTTGCAGTTACTTGTATCATACAAAGATGCCCTGTGTGTAATCTAGTACCTGACGCAAAGCTTGTGGGCCGTTAATAATTTCGTGATTGCATGTGCGGGTGTCTGATGTGCTTACCGCTTTTGATCAATGAAGTAAAGTTGCCGAGGATATATTTTCAAACCAGTTTAAATAGACCTTAGATAAACGGGAGAATCCAAATTTCAGATCCAAGCTGAAAACAAACGACGATATATCGTGTTTAGGCTTCAGGTCTTGATATACAAGTCGCCACACTCGTCTTCGAAGTCTCCAGTCGTGTACTCAAGATGTTCGAAAGGAGTGTACTGAGCTGCTCTAATCTGTAGCATTCATTTCGGTGAATCTACACTCTGGCGCCCTCTAACGTCTATGATGTGTATTTTCTGTCAAGGCTGGACAGAAATCACAAGGCAGAAAACTAGTAGGTATCGACAATATGAAGAATAAACTTGAATAAATCAAGTGAAAACAAGAGAGAATCTATAGCGCTTCATGCGTGAATACAACCAGTGACGTCACAAGGTCCTTAAACTCGGTTCCAGAGCCCGGACACAGTTTTCCTCGAAAAAGTCGATTTCGGCAGCTAAAAACAGCACTTCCCGTTAGAATTTGACAAAAATAAAGTTCACCATGATTTTAAGCACGTTTGAAACTATAGATTGGGCGAATAAAAGAGGATACGAAAATTTCGTTTCAGTGGCACTTTAAGCCTCTGTATCTTCAACAAAGGTTGTATACAAGGCTAAAAAGTTAAAAGTAACCCTACATGTATGTCATCCTCAGGTAAGAAGATGACTCTTTTAACCTGAAGATGACATAGTGTGGAAAACATACGGTTCTTTACTTTTAACTTTTTAGCCTGGTGAATAGAAATTAAGTTTAAAAGATCATTACTTTTTTTTCTTAGCAAAGAAAGCTGATTTATAATCATTACAAGTCTGAGGGTCTCACTCCAATGAAGCTCTATATTTTACCATGGACCCAACTTCCACTATGGTTCTTCCTCTCCTTGTCACTCAGAAACCTGGCTGGATTTTTCCCATGGCAAAACTTTGAAGGTATGAACTATACTAAAAAACACTTGCTACTTTTTTTTAATTACCGGTAATGGTGTACACACAATGATAGTAGTTTCTTGACACATGATTGCTACTGTATAGGTGGTCAATATGCTACATGTTGAAATCCATCTTGCTTAAGTCCGGTCTTGTCTTTTACTTGTGTGGTGGATGACTTGCCTGGACTCAAACCCATTGACTGAAAACTTACTTGCCCAGCAGGAAAATCTACCTGGGACGGCACTTTTTTGGGGGCCTGATATGGTTGATGATACATGTACATGCCGCATGCCACTTTGAGGCATAAATTAGTTGTGAAGTGTACATGCAGTACACTGCTTAAACTAATGGGAATCAGAATGGTTAGAGAGATCAGATGTGGAACTTGAGGCTTCTTGATTAGTGAACATTCAAATTAATTATTTTTGGTTGACATGCACTTATGTACATGTACACGTAAGGCCTTTGTTTTGTCAGCTATTCACTGGTGACATGCATGCATTGTTGTGTGTCAGTGGGCATAGCTAAAATGGCCAATCCTTGACTTGGAATTTCTTTACAGTCCCTCAGCATGCATTTGAAGGAGTTAAAAAATTTGTTGCTTGAGGGCTGTGCCCTTTCCAGAGCTGTGCTCATTTGATTAATTGAGATGTTGTATCAGCACAGTTAATTCTGTGGCCTTTGCATATACATGTACTCATCAAAGATGAGGTAATGGAGATTTGAAAACTGATAGTCTGTCAACTTGTTATATGTAGTGATTAAGTAAGTAAGTAAAATCCTTTATTTAAACACAATCAGTATTTAAAGCAAAATACATGCTTGAGGGGTCATGTACAGTGTATAACGTTATTACATACTCAACTAAGTTTAACATATAAAATAGTTTAGATAATAGACACCAAAATAAAAACATACACTTGTCATAAAAATTCAAGAACTTAAATACGGATTTACATAAAAAATTCAGAAATTTAAAATATAAAATCGCACAATTTCTTCTTAGGCACCGACTGAACAGATAGACTGTTAAAATTAAGTTCCCTAAATGCTGGGTCCAGTTTCACTTTTCTGATAAATTGTTTAAAATTATGAGAATCGTTTAAACAATCGGAAACAAAGTTCCACAGTACGGTGCCTCTAAAACGTGTGGAATGTTTCATAAAATGTGCTGAAAATCTTGGAACGGTAGCCTTCTTATGTCCTCTTAGGTTGTGATAATCATATAGAGCATTTTGTGCTGGAGAGACACCCAGACCCAATGTACATGTATAGTGTGGCTTTTTTAAAATTTACATTTAAGATAACAACTCACTTGGAAAATTAAGTTACATGTAACAAGACAGACTTGTCAATAATATTAAGTGCGAGAATCTGAAAAATATTAGGAAACAAGTATTGCGAAGATGCCCCCTGTATGTTAGCAAACAGAAATGTTTGGCTAGATGGAGCTACAGTCAATCTTTTGACTGCATTTTTTAAAATGTTTTTAATAATTCCTAATGCCTGGTCAAACTTTTAACATAAGAAGGCTGAAAGAAACTTATTAAGTAGTGAACCAAATAATCAACACCAGGATTCCGTCTTTTGCCACCATTTTATTTTATAATATTACTAAATAATTTATTAGAATAAAATGTGTCTTGTTGTTTAGCCTTATAAATCTAATAATCTCTAAATGGAGGGAGAAACATCCAGATATTTTGCTTAGAATAGCCTTACACTTTCACTTGTGACTGTATGTCTTCATACTACAATCAAATACTCTGAAAACACTTTACTTTCATCTAAGGATTTCCAAACAAGTTTGGCATTTTCATATCAAAAAGAGAGAAGCTTAGAATACTTTTAACACATAGTGAATTTTTTTCAAATAAATGACATCTCATTAAATACCGTATATCTGTAGTTAGTTCAGTTACTATACTAATTAAAACTGTAGCTCACCTATTCTCCTTCTTAGATTCTTTTTTCTTTACTAGACCATATTTCTCCATTTTAAATTTATTTTACATACCGGTATTAATTGCCATTTCACCAAACAAATATTTTGCCTTAAATACACTTATGAGTCCATTCTTTGATTTTTCTTTTCCTGGTAGTATTATTTTCAAAGTATGTGGTAAGTATCCTGTGTTTCTACTGTTTGTTCAGTGTCACAGTGCCTTGTGCTTGCCGCTGACAGGGTTGTCATGGATACCCGACATGCTCAGTTTAATTTGCTCTCTGGCTCCACCATCTTTTCAGGCACTATTCCCCAAGCTCGTCGTTTGTTGATGTCTTCCACCAGCAGTTTTATCTATAGTGTACTAGTCACTCTGCTCTTTGCATGCCTTTTATCTCAAATGTCTGCTTCAGTTTGCTCTCTCTAAATATTTGCTTTTCTTCGCTCAAATCCATGGCTACTTCCCATGAGCATCAGAGCAATTAAATAAAAGGACTGTGTTTTGAGCACCCCTAGACAGACATTAATTTTGTTGTATCATGCATGTATCGAGTGCCAAAATTCAAAAATATTTTTGTGGTTAGCTGTCAACAAATCCTTCTTAAATATGCGTTAAAACCCTCACTGTAGATTTGTGCTTCAGTCTGTAATAATTACTGAATTAATTAAACCTTAGTCGTTCTTCCGGCCATAGCCCAGTTCCTGAAGATAGTTTGGTTTATCAACATACTTGTCTTTAGCACATCTCAAGATTTCCTGAATTTCATCTTCAGAAAATTCTTGTTCCTTTATTTTGTTGATGATTTCACTTAACGCACCATTCTTCTTTAACTCTGCCATCGCATCCTCTTTGCCTGTACATTCCATCGATATTTTTGCTGCCAGCAATCCACCAGGTTTAACAGTTAACATCTTGCTTGGTGAAGCTTGCTGTTTCATCAACATTGCCTTGCTGTTAAACTTGTCTGCATATGTGAAGCTTTTTTGGCGGGTAATTCCATAATCATTTGTTTTCCCTCCACTTATGTCTCCCTTGGCATCTGTTATCTCCTTCTTAGAATCTTCTCTCTTGACTTCTGTCTTTAATCCCATGGCTTGTTTCAACTTTTTAATGTCATCAGAGAACTCAAACATTTTGAACTCCAGTTGTGCGACTTCATCGGACAAAAACTGATACTTTGTAGTAAGCTCCTCAATCTTTAAAGGTTTATCTGTATTATCTGATTGAGTGCGCTTGTTGTCAGTGGTATCTTTTGGCTTGGGAAGTGTCTGGCACTTCTTCGTGCTACTTCTGATTCCTAAGAGCACTTTTTCATCTGCGGAATCGCTTGATTCCGAGGATGTATATTCAGGAATTTCTGCCAGTTTAGTGCGTGAAGCCTTCTTTACTGCAGCTTCTTTTCTGTTAGTCCCCTTCTCATCAGGCACAGTCTTCAATCCCTGTAAGTCATTCTTCGTTGAGCTCAACTTCTGAGAAATAAGGTAGTGTCCATTGGATGATGTAGCAGTGGCACCTACCTTAGATTCATCTATTGGCGGCAAGAACTTGTCAATAAGTTCTTTATTATCCTTATAACCACCTTTAGCTGTTACATCAACATCTGTACAATCTGCTTTTTCAGTGGACTCGAAGCAGCTCACTGGTATTGTGGTGGCACCTCGCTTTCTTGGACTCTTAATGTACTCATACTTGGCCAATGTGTCAATAGTGATAGTCTCAAAAGTGTACTTTCCATAGTGGTCTTCTGTTTCACCTTTCTCTGGCTTAGTCTTCTTGGAACCCCCTTCCTCAGGGTTAGCAATAACTTTGGTGGTGTCACGTTTGGGAGATGAGGTTAATTGAGTTTTAGCATCTTTTCCATTAGAAGGCTTTCTACTGAGTGTCGATGTTCTCGTTTTTCTTGGACTTGATAGCTTCTCAGCCAGTAACTCAGTGTAGAGGCGTTTGGTCTTGTCGTCAGTTTCCCACCATTTGTACGTTGGGAAGCTTGGACCTGCCGCCATTGGTAGTTAGGGAATGCTTGAAATCTGAGATTAATTTAAATATTGTTTTCATTGGTTAATAAAACATTTAAAATACAATTTAATACAGTGAAACCTGTATTAAGTGGACGCCTTTGGGACACACACTAGTGTCCACTTAATACAGGGTGTCTGCTCTAAGCAGGTTCTAACAAATTATGCAATAGTAGTTAATTTGAAACCCTTTTGTAACCCAGTGTAACACAGTGTAAGATCAAAGACTGCTCATAGCAAAATGTCTATTCAGTCAATGCATCAATCTGGAATAATCTACTTAGCTTTGCAACAATATCGCTGAACAATGTTTAAAGGGGTCTGAGCTGAGCTTTTAGAAGTAGAATGCCCTTGAAGTGTCCGCTTGTTGCAGGCTTTGTGCAACAAAATGGCTTAGTATTGGTGTTGGCGTCCGTTTAACAGACTGAGGTGTCCGCTGAGTGCAGGTTTATTCTACAGTAAATGTAGGGGGAAAATTTTGTGACTCAAGCTGGTATCCGTGTCCACAGGTTTCACTGTATTAATCAACATTTTGATGTTCCCTCCCATTTCATTTTATTCCGTTTTTTTTTTTAATTAAAAAAATATTTTAACATATATCTTTAAAATGTTCCTGTTTTTTTACACTATCAATGCTTCCTCCACACAGAATTGCAAGGGAAATTTATTTCTCTCTCCAATCTATTAAAATCTCCACACTGACTTACAAAAGAATGCAAGTTTACAAACTGTTTTTGTTTTTAAAAAGAAGCTTACTACTGTATGGACTACAGTGTAGAAATGCCATTGGTCAAAGTAAAAAAAAATTATGTGCTAACAAATGCACAATTTTCCAACTAAGATTGCAAAGTGTTGTTACTATGCTTTCCAGTTGAGTGCGACACCATGCAAGTTTCCACAGAAAGTTTTGAAGTGAAAACTTTGAGGTTTCCAAAGGCAATGAGAATGTATCCAATGGAAACAAAGCATGTGAAGATTAGACTCAGCACTTGGGTGATGTATTTTGGCTATTGTTGTGCTTTCCGTTATTGTCGTTTATATAGTGTTTTTTCATATAGCTCCATCATCAAACATGGAGTTTCAAGTTAAAGTTGAGTATGCAAAAGACAAGTGGATAACCTTCATGGTTTCGAGTCATCTGGTCAGTGCTACTGAGTACCGTTTTATAGATTTAGTTGAGGACATAACAAGTCGCTGCATGACACTGAATTATTTGACTGTTATGTAGATGACGACATTGCCATTGGAAACATCAAAGTTTTGACATGAAAACTTTGTGTCGAAACTGGCGTGGTGTCGCTCTCAACTGGGACGCATAGTAGGTAATCTGAAGAAGATATGACATGTGAAAACATCAAATTTAAGTGACATTAAGAGCTTTCTGGATAGCTTCATTGCCGGATTTCATACGTTGGGGGCCTGGGTACAAGTCCGTGTATTATGGGATTAACAACACAAGACCCATATATTTAGAAAGAGCACACTGAGCTTTACAAAATCCTTAAGTTTCGTGTTAATTGGGCCAATATTGAACAAGATAACGCCATTCAAAAACTTTAAAATTTGCAAAGAAATGTACGGATTTCCGGACAAGTGTCCGGCAATCCATACATTTGTTACTAAATTGTTAAGTTTTTGAATGGTTGTATCTTATTCGATATTGGCTTAATTAACACGAAACCTAAGGATTTTGTAAAGCTCAGTGTGCTCCTTCTGAATATGTGGGTCTTGTGTTGTTAATCCCATAATATACGGACTCATACCCAGGCCCTCACGGTATGAAATCCGGCAATAGGGTCTTACAGATGAAGATATTTGTTTTAATCATTGCAGGTGGTGAAAAGATCCTTCCCTGCCCTGAGATGGCAACAGAGGGTGCTCTTTGGTTTTCAAACCTTACTATAGCTGATCCCACTCTTATTTTACCCTTTGCTGTTGGTATTTTTAATCTTCTGAATATTGAGGTCAGTATATTTATAAGAAATCGTGCCAATTATCACACTTAGAGCGTGTTTAAATTGAGCATTTAAAAATCAAAACCAAAGTAATAACTTAGGTCAATCAAGAACACACAGACAATTTATCCAGTAAACCAATCGAAGCATAAAGTAAATACACATGGCTGAGGCAAAGCACAGGAAAACGTTTATGAGCAAGTTATGATTGGTTTTGGTTTCAATTCTGACTGGATGAAAAAGTGGCACAAGTTTTTCAAGCCAATCTTGTAGTAATGAAAAATCAATTACTTTTCGAGGCTCAAGTGAAAACCAGTCATATATCAATTACATAACATACTTTACAAGTATGTTGAGCACTGTGAAAGATAGCCATTAAGTTACAGTAATTATCAACCTTTGGTAATGGTTAGATGTAGTGAATTAATAACAACAATTTTATTAATGTTTTGATGACCAGAGGCAAGTATGCATTCAAACAAGTAGTCTAAAATAAAAAAAATGAAAATAATTCCATTGGGCACCTCACCTTTGGTGGTTATTGTAGGAGCCTAGTGCTTTGTTTTAATAGTTAAGCGACTGCTGCAAAAAATTCCAAATGAAAAAGCAACTTAATTGTTTTGAAAGGTAGTTCATTCTAGCCATCACTTTAAACGTACATGCTGCTTAAAATTGATTCACTGATAAGAATTGGTTTCTCAGAGTTGTTCAGCTCTATCAAATTATAATTCATTATGTGAGGTATTAAATAATAACTATCCAATGTTCCCATAAGGTTGGGGTATGTTTTGCCATTAAACAACTAAACCAGTGATAAAATTATATTAGACACCTATAGATTCATCAGAAAATTACTGTTTTCACAATATGCTATTAAACATGAACAGTCATGCAGCTTGATAGCTAAGCCTTCTGATCTTTCAGTTTCTAAAGGAGTGTATTATATCATTATAATAATTATGATTTATATAGTTTTCAAGCTTAGCATGTTTTGAAACAAGAGGTTTTTAATTGAGTTTCAGTGTTTTGAAAGAGGTTTAGTCCTAAATTTACCTCCAATCCTCAGTTCATTATTGTAATGTTCTGTTGTCTTTTGTTCCGAGCCTCTCGCATTTGCCACAATATTAAAACTAGAAAGTGTGGAATATAATTCACGAGCAATTATAAAAATTGACAGCTACACATGTAAAGTCATATTTACTTACTGAGCCTCAGAAAATCGTTTAGTGGTACCCAAGTGCTATCTCTTCCTCAGCATGTCTCTCCACAGTGTCAGACATGCATGCAATAAGTGTTTTATTGTATAAACACCCCCAACTTTTTATAGGTGTGTTATTTGCCCAAGGGTGTGGAACCCTATTGTGTTCAGCTCAGTTTACTTCATTTTGTGTGAAGCTTGCTTTAATTATTGTTTACATCTGAAAATATACAGGGTGGAGTCAGGGTGTGGCAGCATAAAGGGAAAAACTGTAACTTTTGGGCAGTGAAAAACAAAACAAATTAAACTTCTGAAATTCATAGAACTGCTTTTTTCTTTTATTGCTGTTCAAATGTTGTGCAGATTGTTAAGAGGCATGAATACAGTGACATATTTGGGGTTTGCTTTTGTTCAGACAGGAATTTCCAATTAGGATGTTGCCAAAATAAAGCTGACAGAATAACAGGTGTTTGCCACCTGTTGGACATGTGATGATTGTTTAATCTGCTGACAGAGTTTGAAGCCATGTTGTTGTTTTGACAGAAATTTGCTGTTTTCATTTTCAGATTAAAATGTCTTAATTATTAGCCAGTGATCTTATAAATTTTGTGTTCAAAAAATAACTACATCCATTTAGTTATTTTTTGGACACAAAAATCTGTTTTTTTTTCGCAAACCACTTCACCATTTTCAATTGTTCAACAGCTTATTTCTCATAACATCCATACATTGATAAGCAGACAGGTATTGAGAATAAAGAGAAGCAACAGCTAGGAGGGTGATGTTACTATTTCACTGCATGATGATTACTAAATTAGCACATTCTCACAACTACACAAGCAAATTGATTGCCAAAGAGAATTTTTCAATTACATTAATTTATTGAGGTTGACTGGCTGATAACCAAGAATATTGTGCAAAGCATTGTTTTTAATGTAGCTGAATTGTCAGGAAGTCTTGCATCTAGTTCATGTCAATATTGTTTACAAGAATTATATACATTTTTTACATTTTCATGTACATGTGGTATACCTTGCATAAATGTTGGTTTATTGAGCTGAAATGCCCGACTATAACCAATTCACAAGTTAGATTTTTGGCCATGTGTAATTGCAGTACATGTACATGTAAGTGAATATCAGAACTTTTTCATCTGACCAGTCACTCACAATTTAGGATTCATCCACAGAGTTAAAAGCTCTAAACAATCTCAGCACTGCTGCATCAATTGAAATAAAATGTTGCCATTGTCTTTGAATTTCACTTTTTTACACTTTTTCAAACTTGGTGTTACATGTTTAGTTGGCACAAAAGGGTTAATAGAGGCAAAGCGGATAAAACACTTGAAAGTTGATCAGTTTAAGACAACATGGGCATGTTGAGGTTGAGTTTGAAATTATAAAGACTTCAGAATTTGAAATGTTTGGATGTTATGGACAAGAACTACATTAGTCAACCTGCGAACTAAGACAACAGGTGTCTGTCACCAGTTCTTTGAACAGCAGGTTTGGTGATTGTTCAGACTGTTGGTGAGATTGTCACTTGATTTTCATCTCATTTTTTTTTGCCGTCATCTTTCAATAACTAAAGGAGGGTTACCACAAGTCAGGAAATGGTCAGGGGACAAAAAATAATTTGTCAAGGTCAGGGAAAAATCAGGGAATGTTATTTTGAGTCAGAGAAAATTGCTATTTTGAAGACTGGAAGAAACCCTTTGGGTCACTGTGGTCTCAGTGAGATTTGAAATAAAGGAAGAAGAAACATTTGTTGAAAACTTATCAGTTTCAATGAACAAGTGAAGGGCAGCTGTAAGTTGAGACCAGAAGATGCTACTTAATATCTGGTATTTTGTATTTATTTGGTCAGGGATATCTTATATTTATCAGGGAGAAATCAGGGAATTTTGAAAATTGATGAGTCTGTGGCAACTATGTTACTTAAGATGTTATTTTATATTTTGTTTCCTCAAAGTCAGAGGTAATTGTTAAATGTTTCCCTTTGTATTGTTTATCTAATCTTGGGTTATTTTGTTGTCTTATACATGTAGCAAAAGTTAAACTTCAAAGCTTTGCAATTTATTGCCTTTTAACCTTCAAAATTACAACAAAATTGTTCAACACTGTGCAGCGACACACTGTATAGACTGTTTACAACTAAGTACAGCAAATTTCTTGCACTAACTTGTAGATAAAGTCATCACTGGCATTAGTCGAGACCTTGCCTAATGTGTTAACTCAAGTTGACTATTAAATTATGAAATGACAAAACCAAGCCCCTGCAGGGAAAGAAGAGCAAATTAAAATGTGCTCAAGTTCTCATAGCAGACCTCAAAACAAGTATTAATTATAATTATGATTTCTTTTACAAAGTTTGAGATACAGAGTGGATACAAAATGTAGTGTTTTCTTCTGCAAAGTGAAATGTGTATCCCCATACCTTTTTAACATTCATCATTTCTCAAGTGTTTATCCTGTTAATTTGATCTTGGTAGGTTAGGTGGTAGGTTGCCTTTATTTATACATGATAATTTGAATGAAAGCTGGAAGGTTGTGGGGTCGTATATGATATGTTACTTCTAGATATTAAAATACAAATAAAACGCAGTTTTACAATACATTACAGTTTATGAATATATAAATTCGATTAAGGTAATTACACTGAAAAAGATGGAGTATTAAAAAAATCTCAAACTTCATCCAGTTGGTAATCATGTTATGTATATTAGAAAAATGCGATAAAAATAGGGGTCACCGTGCTCGTTTTTGCACAACATGGATGGCCTTTATAGCAACTTTGCGACCGAAGAGGTTGTCATTATTCAACCTTAGTTAGCTGAAAGGGACACTAGAAATTCTGAGAAAAGCACTTATTAGATTAATTTGTTAGAGAAGTTAAACAAAACAGACCCTGAACTTGAATTTTAAACCATATGAGTTTAACATGAGTTACAATTATAAGTACTACAAACTTTAGAATGCTGTGGGCGTGCACATACCCAGCACTACCTAATGACGTGTTCCTTACAGCATTAAAATCAAAATATTTTTAAGCAGAATTTTAAACTTTTCCTCAATTTGAGATATACTGTACATAACCTTGTGTAATTTAAAGTCATGCATTAAAAATTGGGGTCACTGTGCTTAGAAAACAAGCATTTATTTTGGTGTTGAGCTTAGCTTGAGGGAACTGTTTTTTTTTTTGTTTTGTATGCGCACATGCTCAAGAGATTCAGTTTGACTGTTACTATTCTCTGATCATCAGCTTCATGAACTGCGGCGACACAAGACAACAACATTTCAACAGATTGTGACCAATACCCTGAGGGTTGTTTCAGTGGGAATGATTTTTGTCGCTTCACAAGTTCCAACAGTAAGTCATGCATATAAATCAAAAGCAATTAATCTAATTGTTTTAGTATAAATCTATTCTACTAGCCATTCAAAACTAAATATGTAAATCCTCTTCATGGACACTTTGAAAATGCCAAGAAATTGCTGTCATTTTGTTAAAAGCTGCACACTGCTATGCTACTTACTATCTACAATAGTGAGTAGCGTAGCCAATCAGAGAATGTTATTTGTGATAGAATGCTAGTAGATTTATACTAAACCTTGATAGAAAGTCAGAACTGTATAGCAATTGAGCTGTTAACATATTGATCATATTATGCATGTAAGGAAAGGTAATTTTTAAGAAAAAATTAATGGAAAACATGTACCGTGTTTCTATTGAGTTTTAGTGTAAATCTGCTAGCGTTCTACATGTATAACAAATGCCATTAGCTGATTGGCTACTCTACTGTTGCACATAGTGAGTGTTGTAGCAGTGTGCGCTTGTTATCAAAATGATGGTCAAATCTCTGTGTTTTTGAAGTATCTGTGAAGAGGATTTAGATTAAGTTTTGATCAACTAGTAAATTTATACTAAAACAATTAGATTATGCGCTCTCAATTTCTATGCGTGATAGTTGACTCAGGCTGCACCATCCTCAACTGTCACGCGATAGAAATCTCTAGCTCATAATCTAATTGTTGAATAGAAATATGAGTAAAAGTTTGGGAGAACAAGAAATGCTGTGGGAACACGAGGCATTAGTGTTTCCACAGCTTTTTCAAGGTCTCCCAAACTTTAATGAGTGTTTCTATAACTTGATAGAAACATGAGAACATGTTTTCTATTTCTTTTAGAAAATACCACAACAAAAAAGAGAAAAACAACTTGTTTACTTTGATCAGCAAAATGTAAATTCTCTTTGCTTGTGCTATCGTTTACTGTACATCAACAGCTCATGTTACATGTAGGTCTGTGTTTCTAAAATTTTAAATGAATCAGTGTGTGTCTTTTCTTTTAGCTATTTTCTAAAACATGTTAATAGCCACAAAGAATTCATGAGTTTTATATTTCTTTTCTTTTCCAGTGTATTTTCTGAATATTCTAATTAAAAAAAAAAACATTTTGTGGGTGAATCATCATTATCTATTTGACAACAGGCAAGTTCACCTGTCATATCAAGAGCCAATCAAGCATACTCAGCCGTAACAGGTGTTATGAGTTACACCCCTTAATGACAACCCTTCAAATTATACAGAGTGTAACCTACATGTAGTGTGTAACGTTTTTATGGCTACATGGTGGGTTAATCTTTTATTTCCAGGCGATGTGCCTTTACTGGGCAGTTTCTGCCTTCTTTGGCATGGCTCAGAATATTGCCTTGAAATTTCCCACTGTGCGCCGTCAGCTAGGCATCCCAAATACCCCCAGTGAGAGTCAACGGCCGATACAGGAATTAAAGATCCTACTCCAGCTAAAGCGAGAAGAATTCATGAGGATTCAAAGAGAAGGCCGAACAACAAAAAGTAACAAATGATGACACAAGGTATGTGCAGCACCAAAGAGCATTGGATTTGAGTTGTTTTTGTCTGAAATAGGTTCTGCAATTTGAGCATTTTGGTCTGTAATAGGGCAACGTGTATTGCAATGGTTAGAATAAGGTATTTTTGAGCGGTTGAGTACATTCCATTGAGTGGGGAAAGTAAACAGGCAATTACTTTGGTTTTGATCTTTTCATTGTTTGAGATTGGCTGGGTAGTCTAAGTGGTAAGTTACTGGTTTGGTTCTGGTTTTATGAGACTCAACCGCTCTCATCATTTATGCTCAAAATTTACAGAGTAGCTGTAGAGCTAACATCTACAAGAAAATAAGTTACAGAAAAAAAAATTACATTATTATTTATAAACTAATATATCTTATTAGATGTTTTGTTGTGTAGTTGTACAGCACAACTTGACTAGGGTCAGTTGTACAGCACAACTCGATTAGGGTCGGTTTGGTAGTGTTTTATCCACTTATCCATTAAATTGTTATTAGAATTCAATAACAATTTAATGGATAAGTGGATAAAGCACTACTATACCGACCCCAGTCGGCCAAAGATCTATGATCTGAACTTTGTTTAGGATCCATAATCCGAACTTCAACATGGGTAGATACCGGAGTTAAGGCCAAAATTTACAGCTGATCCATGATCTGCAGTACATTTAAAATCTGCCAATCCGATCATTTTATCTCAAAAAAAATCCGTAATCTGTGCACTTTTTTAAGCTAAATCCATCAATCCGTAAACATATTCACCCCTGTTAAGTAGATTCCATGTTGTTCAGTAATAGATCAGATGACATAAAATTGTGGTAAGAACATCAGTGACATGCTTAGCCTAATACTTTGTGTGCTATGTTTTTGTTCTTACCACATTTTGACATCATCTGTGACCTATTATGGAACAGATGCATAATAACACAAAATCTGTTTGTTAATTATTGCTCAGGGATTTTTTATTTTTAGATACAGAGATCAACAACTGAAAATGTCTAACCTTTAAATTTTATTTGAAATTAGCTATTTTACACCTAAAGCTAACAGTGAGTTATAATTCTTCCTCTCTTTCAACCTCTTCCATTTCTTTCTTTGTTATTGTTCTGCCATTACAGTGACAAGCGTGACGCTGGGCTTCTCTGTACGCTGCACATCCTAATGCAAGTGTGCCTGAATACATCAGATCTGCAGATGTCTGACAAGCATCCATTTGCTCCTTAGGCAATCGATTGCCAAGTCCTGTCAAGAGGCACTCATTGTCTAAACAAGATTTAAAGTCGTCATCACACTGGGTGCGATCATTGTTGCACGTGTCATAACAGATGTCATGGACGTCACAGCATCTTGTAAATCCTGCAAAGTTGCTTGTGTCAAGCTGAAGTAAAAATGAGTGTTAAAAATGCTCAAATTGTATCCAGATTAGGGGTGGGAATTGGTATATACAGTAAAAAAACTTGGTCTTAGAAACTTTTTGATCTAATGTCAATATCTCAGACGTCATTATTATGAGTCACAAAGACTTGCTTTTCTGTGTTTGTTTCCTAGTCTGCAGTCCTTTACATCTCGGTCACTGCCCTTCAAACAAGAATCTTGGTGTCTTGGGCAAGTCTAATGATTAGTTTAAAATTTGTTACCTCTTACATTAAGTACCAGAAAGAAGCAGCAGGTTTTGTAAGGGTCATGGAAAGCCTGGAAAGTCATGGAATTTATTATTTCACTTTATAGGCCTGGAAGGTCATGGAAAAGCAATATGCTTTTGGAACATGAAAAGACAACAGCTTTTAATTTCAGTAGAAATAGACACAAGCATGCATTTTATGCATTATAATGCTGGAAAATAATGTTAAATAAATGATTGTTTTGATACTACTGTGAATTTAACAACTGCTTAACTTAGGTCATGGAATTTTAAAAGCTTCAAAGAGTATGAACCCTGACCTGTGATAAGTTTTTTTCAAAATAATATGTAAAAAAAGGTCAATCATGTCATTACCATGGCAACACACTAATAAACTAGCTAATAAAAAATTTCGAGAAGCTTTTTAAGATATCATCTCTTTTTCTTGCACTTGGATTTTTCTGAACATCTCCAAGAGACTACAGGGGAACTTTCTGTACAGCAATTCCATATAAGTCATCAGGCATGTAGAGGTTAGTTTGTCAGAGTGAAGGAAAATGGTGTGAAAAATGATATGTTTACTTGTGTGTTCACTCAGGTCAATAAGCACTTAATGACTAGCCCCAAAGGAAACAGTGAGTCTTGTTTCCCAGAGACCCTCAATGACTGTTCCTGAGGCCAAGCTGAGGGGAACACTGAGGTCGAGGGGAAACAAAACTCACTGTTTCCGGCAGGGCCAGTCATTAAGTGTTTTGTTATACCTCCTAACTCAAAAACTAGGAAAAAAACTGCATAAAAATTGTTTGCTTGACCCCAGCACACAAATTTGCCGCAGTTTCAAGGAGCACATCCTGATCACATGCAAGTCTAAAGTTCAAGTTGTTGTTTCCCGAGGGAGTTAGGGCATTTTCTCCACCCTCGGGAGTTAGTGAGTTTTGACCAATGACACCTGACACATCCTCCTCCAATTGGAAAACGTATTTGAGTTGCCCCATGCTCCATATTTCCCTCTGTGAGATGTGCCTGCAGGAAATCATGGTGGTTGTAATCATCATCTTGGACTGGATATTTCTTCTGAATACAACGACCGTGACGATTCCCCGCTGATGCATCTCATAGATGAAACTGGCCATCGTACATCTAGTCTACAGTAATGGCTGACATTCAATTTACACTTTTGTGTTAAATGGCTGTGAAAACTGGTGCATATTTATGCGGATTACAAAATAAATTGACCATCTGTGATGAATAGATCCTTTGAGGGAGTTTAAAATGCACAGTCTGATAATAAATTAATATCTACCTTGATTCCCATCGAGCCGCATCCATCACTTGATGGCTTGTGTTTTGGATTAGTTAGAGGTTTATACCCTGGAAGTAGAATATAAATTGTTGAAAACAAAGCTTAAATCCTAGCAGAGGTTTCAATCTTGTTGTATTGCCTATTTACCAGTGTCTCCAGAAGCTGTGATCAGTCATTTTCATTGGGGGTCTATACTATGGGTTATTGAGCAAGTATTAGGTCAAGATGGCTGGATATTGGCTGAGTTCTGTTTTTTTTGCGTGTTTATGGACCAAGGTCCGAGGTCCATAAACACGCAAAAAAAAAAAGAACGAGGCCAATATCCAGCCATCTTGACCGAACAAGCTTGGTCAATAAAGAATTTATATGGCTTTTGGGGAAATTTTCTTGCGGGACAAGGTGGGTAGTCCCGAGTGGGCAAGATGGCTCCATTTTGCCCGCTCGGGTAGCCAATCACAGCGCAGGATTTGATTCATATTGGCTGCTCACGAAGCTAGCCCTATAATAAATTATTTTATTTAAAAGAATATTGTTTTTCTGGCCGAGGCTGAATATTCTTCTATAGGAAAAATTTTATATGGTTTAGTTAAAAACATATAATTGTATTGTATTTACAAATTTTCAAAATACAAAATTATATTCTTTTCAAAATCTCAGCCTCGGGTTTATTCTTAAAATATTCTTAAAATTTCAGCCTCAATATTCTAATAAAACATACTTAACATTATAAAACAAAAGGTAATTTTCCCCAAGAAAAGAACTCTTCCCAAAGGGTAGAAATTACATTGTTGGGAATAAATACCAATCTAGCCTCTGTGATGCCATGTGAACAATTTGCTGTAATACATGATAATTAGTCTGCAGCAATTAACGGAAACCAACATTTATTAAGGAGTGTTGATAATTTTTCCTATGCTATATTAGACAAAGTTACATTTTCAAGTCTAACAGTTACATTTAGCAATGTGGAACATGATGTTTCACTAGTTAATTATTTTTCTTGGCATCGTAAATTGCAGGTGAATATAGAAAATCATTAAGGTGACCAATCAGAGTCCACCAAGTCATCTGATTAAAATACAAGCTGCTGTGAAAAGAACATTGCAGTAGATTTGTTTGGTTAGTTGTTTGCTCGTTAATTACTTTGATCCGAAAAAAGTCGAAGTAATTTATAAAATCACAGCTGTGCTGAATTTAAAATATCTTAATAAATTTTTAGGGATCCTTGCTCGCATCTTATAACGTTCAACTCGATAAGTTCGTAAACTTATTAGCCCAAAGAAAACTAGAAATAAATCACATATCTACTGAGTCAAAATATCAAATTAATTGACTAAGTTACGCGGGGAAATTTGGAGATCGTTGATAACCAAATCACTGCTTCGTCTTTATTTCGTGTAAAACTAAAAGGCCAAAGTATTAAAAGCCGCAAGCCCAACTCGGTTTTATATTGTAGATTACTTTGTAGATCCTGTATTTTGAAAACTGCAAGAATTATGTCATACGAGTCTCGAAATCTAACCTTTAAACTCGACAAGTACTAAATAAGTAGGCTATTTAGACAAAGAAATCGTTCAAGAATCGATTGTGAATACGAAAGCTTACCTTTCGGACATCGAAAAACACAGTTATCTCCGCCGGCCAGCTGCGAGAGAATTTTTGCTAAATCTGCTAAACTGCCACTGTCTGATGCTGCTACTATTGCTTTCAATAGGTAACCAATAAATAGAAAAGAGAAAATTTTCCAATGAGCCATATTTCACACAACCGTTCGCCACACGCGACTTCGCTAACTGCTAAAGGCACGTCAAATCCTGGTAAATACTGTCCACTCGTTCATCCCAGGGGAGGAGGGTAGGGGTTTGATCGCTGGCGCATTTTATTCAAATCACTTTGCATTTTTTTTATCAAAACAAATTCAAAACATAGATATACTTGTTAGCTGTGTTTTCTTTCATCTTTTAATCGGTGAGTAAATCTGGATTAGAGTATGTATACAATATTTGATATTCCATTAATCTTCCGAAATTTGTAGTAATGAACATGTCATTTCAGAATTTTGATGCGGAAAAGTCACGTTCCTGTTTTTTTCTCTCTGTAGCACTTCAGTCAGTTCATCTCAGTGCAAATAGTTTGATTACTACATCTTCGTCGCCGGGATTGTTTTGAGTTGCTAGCGCTTTAAACTTGAAATATTTTTGGAACTCAATGTAATTTGCGAGGGGTATTCCCCCATATGCAGCGGAGTTCCAAATTGACAGATGATGCAATCGAACATGTAGCGTTCTGATTGGTTCTCGTGAGAGAAACTATTGTTTTGAGATTGTTTTGCACGAAGTCTGCACGAAGTTGCACCATCAAAGCTAATATTTGCGGGGCTGGTGAAATTGCACCGGTACAAAAGGGGCAATTTGACGTTAAGCGAGCATTTCTACATGCCACAAACTATAGGTGAAGACAAGAGACGTTACGTGAACAAGCGATCGTTTCAGGTTGAATTCAAGCTTTAAACCACCCTCGCGAGCAAAAATGTGTGGGATGTTGGCCAAAGATTTCCACAAGCTCATGAAAAACATCGCTAGTTTTTCGAACAATCAAGCAAACGTTGCCCAGTACGAAGAAACTTTGGATGAATTCAAGGTGGAAATCACTCCAAATGACGGCCTCTACTACGGGGGAAAGTTCGAATTCGAAATAAGAGTCCAAGACTATCCACAGAAAGCTCCAACTGTCACATGTGGCACACAGATCTACCATCCTAACATAGACGAAAACGGTGAAATTTGCTTGAATTTGTTCAGCGAGTGGGCTGAAACGAACACGTTAGAAGACTGTATCCAGGGACTGTTGTTTCTGTTGTACAATCCAAATCTAGAAGACCCTCTGAGTCCCTGGTTCGACCCCGAATTTGACACAGATTTGGACGTTTTCGCTGAGAATGTCCGGTTGTCTTTGGAGGGAGGGGTTGTGGAAGGCAACCAGTTTGAAAGAAATCTTGTGGTCGCAGATAGTGTCACTGGCGAAAGTTCGAGCACCTTTCAATCTGAAGAAACAAGACAAACAACAAATGGTGATGGTGCGGAGGATAGTGACAAGCTCAATACTGTCACTGACACGATGGGGATTACTGAAGAAGACACTATAGCTTCAAGTTTATCTACGAAATTTGAAGAGACACTTGATTTCATTTCAGGAAAAGTTAATCCACATAGAACTGAAGACGAAATCATTGTGACAAAGGAAAATCAATAATATAAAGTGCATCGAATGTGAGACTTTGACAACTTGTAATAAACAAATAGAACTTTCGATCAATTCGGTGCAAAAAAATGGAACTTCACAAATACAGGGAATTGTCTCCCTTGCCAGTCAACAATTACGTAGAACTTGGTTATTTAAGATACTGTCGTCAATGAAAGCAATATTATCAGCACATACTGTAAAAAAAAAAATTAGCTTGCAGGTATGTCTGCAACCTAACAGTAATGTAAATACAAACAAATTTAATAGTGGACTGTTGTCATGGGTTTGTCTTATCAAATTTAAAGGTCTCCTCGTTCATTTTGTGAAGCCTATGTGACTGTGGTATTTAACTTGAACAGACAGCACAAAGACTGTACAGACTTGTTTTGGAAATTCCTAACCCCAAGCAATCATAACTCGCTCTTGCCAAAACATTGGGTGGGGCTAGCACTGTGCCACTTGGCTTTACCACTCGGCCACAAAAACCATTCACCTGTGCAAGATCAATAAATTCTAATTTTGCAATCCTCCAGACTAAATACCCAGTTTCAGACTAAATAGAGTAAGTTACTACCCTACAGTGTATTCCAGACTATTTCAATGAGTAATATTAATAGTTTTTTGAACATAGATCTGATGTTTTAAGTGTTAAGTACATTTGTTATATACCATGCCATAGAAAATATGGCCAATCAGAATACAGGAAAGCCATTGTATATTCGACAGTATTAGGGGACTTTAGATTTGACTTGGAGTACAAGATCGAGTACAAGAATGACTTATCGATTCTGATTTGCAGGTTTCACATTATCACATCACATACCCATCTCATCACATGAGCTACCCTCTCTAGCTAACACCAGCGAGAGGAGCAAGGAGCAAGGGCCCTGAAAAAATCACTGGTTTGAAATTCAAAACTCATGCTCATACTCAATCTTGTACTCATAGTCCAATCTAAAGGTCCCTGTTACATCCACCCTTCCCCTCGTGCACCGAGTGCATGTCGCATTGATTGTGTTGGCCACTATTTTCTATGGCATAGCATGTGTACCATGGAATATCCCACTTGTCACCTGCATGCTGAGTACTACAAGTGACCTATGGGATATTCCATGGTATACCGTGAGAGAGCATTACATAACTAGTATTCACTTATTGGTACAAAGGACATTTTGCTTTGAATGTCTAGGCGAGACGCATGTTGATGTCCGGAAAAGATGCCCTGTTCCAGATAATTGACAGCATTTTTAATACCCTGTGCCAGACTAAAATACTCCGAAAAGCATATACCGGTACCCTATCTAGCAGCACACCCTGATATAGCCGCAATAAGAGAGCACCCCACCCTCAACCCCCCCCCCCCCTTTTCTGGGCTGGGCTCCCCTCTCCTACTTCAAGAGAGCAGGCAAGGCTTGCAGTGTTTAAAGGGACACAGTCAGCTGGTACACATGCGCATTACATACCATTCAATTGCTAATTTGCATGTAATAGAGACACGATAAATGCTGTTTTTAACCAGATATGATAAAAATAATATCATAGGATAAGCAAAAGGACACTCAAAAACAGATTTTTCAGTAAACGGTTGAAAATCAAGCAAATTCTGCGGAAAATGAAGCGGATTTCTGCATGAACTTTGATTTCAGGTTGAGGTAAACTTTTTTCAAAGTGTGAAAAGCTAGTGTCCAGGTCAACGCAGTCACAAAGCTGACTGTGTCCCTTTAAATCTTAAATAACCACTGTTTATGATGGTTCATTTAAGCCAAGTCTTAATAAAGGGAAATTTTGAGATTCGTCAACCCCATCGCTTTAACTTGCAGAACCACTACCTAGTCCAGTTTTGCCCCGCTCCTCCCTCTGTCATGCAATGTCAGGAGGGACACTCTGCATGAAAGAGAGGGGGCCAGAACTGGACTAGTATGGAACTCCCCTAACTTCTCTCACATGGGACACACAGAGGCACTGTGAGTGTGAAGTGTCAAAGGCTACCACAATGGCAATGGTCATGTAGAGATTGACATCCAAACTTTCAGACCTTGTTGATATCAAGGCAATGAAGAAAACATTGTTCATACATGTACAGAAGTCAGACCTTTCATTCTCGAGGGCTTCATGGAGAAGTCGGCAATGTCCAACTGGACTTGCTTGGCACAAATACAACAAGGCCCTAACTTAGTCTGTTGTTACATCATAAAGAATCAGATATTTCATGTATCAATCATCTGTGGGTAACTTAAGCCTGGTACATGCATTCAAGAACATTAAAATGTAGTCAAAAGTTATACACAAGCCTGTCAAGTTTTATGTCAAATTTATTTTCTAAAACAAAATCTCAGAAGCATTCTGTATTACAGGTAAATAGCCGTGCAGCACTAAACTGTTACGCTTACATCAATGCTTTATTGGTATTCTTAACCTCCTGTAAACTCACAAACATTTAAAGAATGGGAGATGATCTGGGACCTTAAATTCTCGCAAAATGATCAAAGTCTAACTTCTCGTTACAATGGGTGATCTTTGCTAAGATGCCAATTATCTTAAGTTATCAAGCTAACTTTGAAAGAGAATGGATAATCAGACATTTGTAATTTATTGTACAGCTGTACCAGCACTTCAATGCCACATATTTATGGTGATACAAAATGTCTGTAAATTTGATATTTTTTTCAAAAATATACAATACCTAAAAAAAAGTAACACTAACACTATTACAGTCAACGCCAATTCACTGTATTTAAAAACTTTGCCCGTCTTAATGTCCTATAAATTTATGCCAATAATGCAACAAAGATCACTCAGTCAGATAAACCATGCCAGAGAAAATACAACCCATCACAATACAGGAAAGCTATTTGTGTACTTGACAGTATTACACCCAACATTGCCATTGAATGCTGCGCATATGTTGCATTGATTATGTTGACAACTGCTTTTCTGTGGCATGACATAAAATGGTTGTGTAACACTTTCTCGTGGCATGCCAAGGAATATCCTGATCGTCACTCAAATTTTCATGACTGTGCACACATGCTAGCTTAGAGGCTCCTGTGTATACTGAGGCAATGTCCCATGGGACATTCCATAGTATACTACTGAAAAATTGATGCATAAGTTGTAGAAAATTGTACATATTAACCAGTATAGTGTATATACGGTTTCAAAACCTTTCTTTTTATCTTTTTATCTGATACTAAGCTGGCTACTGTGTTCCAAGTTTTGGGAGGGATTTCAATCACTCATAAGACATTGTTTTTGTATACATACTAACAGGTGATGTGAAATGAAGCTCATTCGTTAGCACCAAAAGAAATGTATGGCTTTCATATAGAGCTTAATATTTAATTTTGAGCTTGCAGTTGAAAGAGTTACTGAATTCATACGCAGTGTCTAGTAAATTAACTGCACAAAATGAAAACTGAAAGCTACCATTTATCTACAAGGAGAGTGCTTTACCGAGGCGACATTGGTTGTTGGACATGCCACTATAATATGGCTCAAGCACAGAAAGGTCCAAATTCATTCCGTGGAGAAACAAGGGAGCTTGGTTTATTTATATTACTCAAAACCAAAACCAGTATACAGTGTAGACACTTCATCCCATGATACAATACCTCCATTTGGTGTGAAAATATGCTCAGATATTTGTCCACGGACATTATCTGTTCCTCAAAGCTCACAGTTTTCCTTGAGCTACACTCTCAGAAAACTGTTTGCTTCTTGGAACAGATGATGCCAAAGGGCAAATATCTGAGCATAGTTTTTTGTGCCAAATGGAGGCTATAATATTATTGTATTTAATATCCTTCAAATCCGTTTTGCATGTTTAGACCGATCACACGCAAGCAGAAATATTTGATGGATTATAACTAATATTATGGACTCAGTACACAATTAACCTGTTCTTGTCATCACAGAGAATTAGTTTTACACGTTTAGGGGTGGAACTCTCTACTCTGAATAGTTATGCTATTACCATATTTTATTATATGGCGTGTGTTTGTAGCGCACACTAAACACAACACACACTCTGATTGGCTAATTCTAGGACGTTACTCTCCCGTATTGCCCAAGGGCCGATTATGGGCCTGGAAAAAACAAAGCAAAAAAACATATAATAAACAGCGTTTTAACCTCGAACATTCAGTCTGAATGGGAAAATCTCAAACCTCGGCCTTGGTGTATTGACCTCACTATCACTCAGTCAATACAGAAAGGTCTTGGTCTGAGATTTTCCCGTAAAGTCCTCAACCTTGGTTAATAAGTAGTTATTAATCTGATAAATCAAGAATATCTATCCAATGGTGTAAAAAAAAATCATATAATTATGTTGTTAATTAAACTCTTCATCTTATAACCCAGATGCATTGATCATCATTACAAAAACCTTTCGTCATCCCAGAAAAACCATTCTTTGTGATAAACTGCATAACATACTCCAGTCTATAAAATGAAGACATTCATGTACCAAGTAAAAAATTAATGAAAGTTCTAACATTGAAGCAAAACAGACTATTTCTCTGACAATATTATCATAAATAATTTCTGACATACAAAAATAGATGACAAAAATAATAAACTGTTCTAATTAAAACAATGGCCCAATCTACTATCTGATGCCAAATTTATAACTAGGAATTTATAACTGTCCAAATAATAACCCATTTTTCCGAGTTCACATAAGCCTCTCTTTCAAAGTGAGGCCTGGTGCACAACCATTCATATGAAAATGAATTTAATTTGCATGTGAATGAAATCTCATTTTCATGTGAAAGCATGTGCTTTGAGAAAGAGGCTTTATAAATAACGTAATTCGGAAGTGGCCTATTAATTTTGTCCATCAGCATGTTTTTAAAATGTGCTTCAAGGCCAATTTTGCCCCTTAATACTGTTCATTTAAACATGGAATTTATATCTAGACCAGTTATCATTTGTTCCTAATATAAATTTGGCAAATTTCAAGTTAGATGTTTCATACGAGCCTTAATATTAAGATGTCCTCAACCACTAAAGCATGAATGTTCACTTGGATAAAAACACACCTGTCCATCTAAACACTTTTTGAACAAGAGATAAAGAATTTATGCACAACTTTCTTTCATGCACCTATCAGTGGACATAATTGCAAATGTATAATTATTTTTCCAATTATTGTAATAAACATCAGGGCTTCAAAAAAAAAACTTGAATTCTGGCTTACCCTCAAGACAAGCCGACCTCAAATTTTACTTGTTCTTAGGAAAAGCTGTCCTCAAATTTTGTTTGCCCTGGGCAAGATTTAATTTACTTTTTTTTATTATTGAGTTTGCAGACAACTCGCCTTGGCCCTTGCCTATGGGGCAAGTGAGAATGAATAGTTACTTGCCCAGCAGGAAAATATACTTGTCGTAGATGACTGGACAGCACTTTTTTGTGCCATGAAGATGACTTTTAAAATTTAATGCAATACAACAATGAAATTAAAAGTAAAACTACTCTTACTGGTATATCAACCCCCCGTCCCCTCCCACAACACCTCAATGTCTAGCTATTATAACACAGCTAGAGAAGTATTTAAATGTAATTGGTAAGGAACTCAACTTGTTTCAGCCCTTAAGTTTCATATAACAGATCCCAGTAAAAAACTGATCAAAGAACTATGCCTTATTACTGACGTCTATGTTTACATTCACATACATGTACAAGATATATGGCATGGTGTGCCTACTAAAGTGAAGAGAAGGTGATGATGATGATAACAGTGACAACAACAATGATAATGATGATGGTGATGACAATGATGACAATTATAATGACATACAGATACATCTACTGTATCAATGCATCTTAAAACATTTCTGATTCAGTTTCAAGAGCATGAGTGCACCTAATCTATCAGCGATTAGTATAAATCTACTAGCACTCTATCATGCATGCCATTCTCTGATTGACTATACGCTACTTACTATCTATTCTGTTGTAGATAGTGAGTAGTATGGCAGTGTGTGCTGGGAGCCGCTTTTTTGCGTTTTCTAAGTGTCTGTGAAGTAGATTTAGTTAACGTTTTCAACAACTAGTTAGTACATTGTGTACATGTAGATTTATACTAAAACAATAACGCAAAAGGACACTATTCCCAACACTGGCAATTTCCATTCAATTGTTTTTTTTTTTCTCAAACATATGTCGTTTGTGTTACTGCCAACATTGATTCCTCTTCCCACTGTTCCTCATTATCAGTATCGGAAAAGTTATCTTCTTCATTATTAATGCTTGCCATATCTTCTCGGTCAAATGAATCCATGGAGCGACTCTTTTTATGCATTGGCTTAACTGCTTCAGTTTTCCTTGGTAATGATAAACTTGATGATGGAACAACAGCATCGACCTCCGAAAAAATGACTCGAACCTACAGCCATCAATAAATAACAAAACGAGTGACTGGTAGGAAGTGTTTAATAACATTTACTACTATCCATCTCAGACGTCCGTGGACAAGGGCTTTTTTTCGGCCCTCTTTGGGGGCCGTTGGTTTTAGTCTGTGGTTCAAAAATTCTTGTCATGTGATAACATTTTTGTGGTTCTGCAGTTTGCAAAACACTGATCACGTGATACCATTTTGGTTGTTCCCGCCAGCGGCCGCTAAAAGTGGACTGCCTTTCTCATCGTTTTCCCGCCTTTGTCAAAGTTCAGAAGAATTGAAAGTTTACCATTGCCGCTGTCACGGTTTACGTTACCATTTACAACCAGAGTTATTCTACCGCACGTTGTCTCTGAATTAAAATTCTAGTTAAATAAAGTCAAAAAAAGCAAACAAACAACAAAGGAATCTGAACCTCGCAGACAGCTGGCGTCTCACAGTCTGAATTGAAATTATACATTACACTGGTTTTTTTTGTTGTTGTTGTTGTTTTTTATAATACAAGAACATCTAATTTTGGGGCCGAGGCTGAACGTTCTTATTTTTTTTTTTCGATTTGAACCTGAAAATGTTCTTACCATGTGCTTTAAGTTGTTTGGTATTGTAATTCAATAAATCAATGCGGAGATGATCAGGAAGCCTATCAAAGTGCATTGTTTGGTGTGATGTGGTATAATGTTGATTGTCATGGTTGTGCGGCTTAGCTTGCTCTGATGCCGTGCACAAGATTTCTTTTACCTTTGTATATTTATACTACTCACAATCTCACAGTCTCTCGGCCTGGGCATGTTCTTAGTACAGTGTTAGTAACAATTCTGCTTTATCTCAGCCTGAACGTTCTTATAAAAAAGGCTCTTCCAAGAAAGAATGTATGGTCTCCACCGTTTTGAACAATTATGAGTATAATGTCCTCAGACAAGGCTTTTCCTGGGATATAACTTCGACCTGTCTTTGTTTTCAACATCTCTTCAACTCGCGGTTTTCTCTTTAGCGGTCACTGGCGGGAACAACCAAAATGGCATCACGTGATCGAATGTTTTGCTAACCGCAGAACCACAAAAATGTTATCACGTGACTAGAATTTTTGAATTGTAGACATAAACAACGGTCCGTGAAGCGGGTCGAAAAAAAGCCATTGTCCACGGACGTCTGAGATGGATAGTAATGAAGAACTCTTGTTATCATTCAGTAACCAAAGACATGGTCCTTAAATATACAGCTTTTTGTATTTCTTCACAACTGTATTATGATAAGTCTAATTATGATGCAACTGATTACAGAATGTATAATAATGTAGTGTTATTTTTGTAGCAAGAGTTGTAAAATGGTTTTCCTTATTTAGCTGTAACCCAAATAAGAGCCTGCTTGATCATGCATGGCTAAACAGGTTCTTACATTTTTGGGTATTAAAATTGCAAATTTCTGCAGGAGGTTCTTAACCCATCGACGCCTGTGCCAGCCAGAACCGGCCGTGCAAAAACCACCCCCCAATTTCCTGTGCCAGCCACAACTGGCTGTAAAAAATCATGTGAGGACAATTGCTTTTCCTTCCCTCCTTGAAGACTTTTTGGTTCTCATATTGTTCTATTGCTGTTCAGGACAAATACTGTATAAGAAATCAGAATCGACTTTCCGAGCATATTTTTAGAGGACTTTAGGGGCCCTAGAAAGATAGTTTTTCGTCTTAAAATCTTGCACTCGAAAAGTGCAGGTAATCATGGCGCATTGCGGGCCAAATCTACAAACTTCCAGGGTCCTCAAACCTTTGTGGTGAAGAATTTTTCCTTCCTTTGACCGCTGTGAAAACAAGATGATCGGTGTGCTTTCAAGTGAGTTTTGAATGGAGATCATGAAATTTAAGTTTCCTGGACTTTAGAAATCACAAAATGGTAATGTACAGTATTACTTCAAAGTTGAATTCTTGAAACTTTTGGAATGATTGGTAAAGCCACGGCCGATAAAATGACTGCAAAAGTCATCGGCAAAAACTCAAGCTTTTGCTTTAGCATGAAGAATTTGAATATGCGGTCTTGCAGCAAAGCACGTCCTCAGAATATTGAACATTTTGTTGCTTTTAGATAGGTATTTTTGCCTCATCTAGAATAAAAATTTATTGTTATTGAACTTCCTGTCTTGTTTCTTTCATTTGGTTGCCTTTATTTGGGGAGTTTAGGTTTTAAAAGTGTACAGTATTTTTGCAACTTACTATTTTTGTAATTTACGGCAACCTCCACGGTTTGTTTGTTTAGTTTTTTCACTTTGTTGAAATATTTTTTTTGAGTCTTATTCAGCTTGCTACTACAGAACTCCTGAGAAAAGAATTTAAGTGGGCACTAATTTAACACAGTTGAAATACGACTTAAAATAAATTGGCTTGTTTTTTTAGGCAAACAGATTATTTGATTTCTTGTTTACAAATTGGTTTTTACATTGTGTCTTTCGCTTTTAACTGTTATAGTAAAAGAATGTAAGTGTATTCAATTTTCTCGGCTTCAGTTCGGCATTTTGTCGTGCAGCAAAGCAAAAATATAATTTCTTGTTTTGTTATCAGTTTTGCAGTTCAAGTTGAGTTCGTTTTGTTGATATTTTTAATATTCTTACCCTTCATTTATTCAACTTCAAATAAACGATGTCTTGAAACCTGATCTTGTCTGTGTGGTTACAGCGCATATGATTTATTTTTGTGCTTTCGCTCGCTCTGAAATATTTCAAAAAGCTCAAGGGAATTAGCGGTGGGTCAAGTGCAATTTTATGCAGGCGTCAATGGGTTAAACCACAAGGTTCTTAAACACAGGTTTTTACTGCACTTTCCCTGTTTAACCCTGCAAGTGCAATGTATTCCTCTTTGCCCATTACTATTGTCACAAGCCATTCACATACATGTCTATGTCTATGACAGGAAAGTCAGATATAGTGAAGAAAAATACTGGAAGATCATAATATATGTGCAACGTAATATAATTTTTGTGTAATCAATGAGTAATTGATGGGTAATCAATAGGTAATTGATGAGTTATCACAGCATCTGCCAACGAATGATCAACGACATTGACGAGTAGTCAATGTCATTGATTAGTGTTCAAATAGGCCACAAAGTTTTGGTCATCAATTGGTGAACGATAACTCACTGGTCATTGGCAATAATTGCCAAAAAATTATTATCAAAGACTACTCAGTCGATTACTAAATGAATGAATATCATTGATCATCAATTAGTTAAGTCTGGCTGTAAACGCCAGTCTCTACAACAACTTCTTTTAAACCAAAGGAGACAGTTCTTTTGTTCTAGGTTTTTGATGGCCTTGATGCATTTACACAAACATGTGGCAATGCGGTGTTAACATACATGTAAAACACATGAAAGCTCCTTGGTATCTTACCTTAAAATCTTTGTTGTAAATCTTTTCCTTGGCATCTTTGTGCGCCTTGTCAAGATCTTCCTTGCCAACATCAAAATAGCACAAATCAGGATCAAGCTTTACTATTTTAAGGGTTGGTTCATCCTCGTAGAGTTGTTCCACATCAGTAGCTTCTTGACTTATAAAGTATGTGTTGAACCAAAACTGGAACATTCTCTCCTGTTCCAAAAAAAAAAACAAGTAACATAACAAAGAGAACAATGAGTCAAGAATAACTATATCACAAGTCATTTAAATATTGACATATAATTATATGTAACTATACATGACGAGGATAAAAGCAGCCAGTAACATCTGGTTAAAGTGCCTATAGCCCCAAAAAATATTTTTCGCCTAATTAAATCTTCTTATTGAGTTGGGAGAAATGTCGCAAAAATTTTTGAGTTTGCTTTTTTATAATTTTTTAAAGATATGAAAAATAGCGCATTTTAAAAACACGACCAAGCCACAAAATCATTGAAAAGGGTCTGGGTATAACATTATTCATGACGTCATTCCAGGCCATTGATCGCTTTCTTGGTAAGAACGATGTTCATTTCGCTCTTGAAGGCTTTTGACAGTCAAGAAGCCGGAAAATGCCAGATAAATGCGTTGTTTTCGGTTGTAATAACCGACCAAGTAAGACAGAATGTATATCACTCCATCCTATACCTTTTGAAGGGGCGGATGAACCAGAGAAATGAACACAACGAAAGAAGTGGGTAGATTTCGTATAATCTAAGCGTGCTAGACCTCCGTTTCTGCGGCCTCCGATTCCGAGCTAGAGACATAGCTAGCATCGCTGAACGACATTATGAGTACGTTTGAATGTTCAAAATGTTGTTGAGTCAACGAAAAGTTCTTTCGACGAAAGACCAATCCTTAATGTGCTTTATCCCACACAGAAAACAACTAGAGAGCCACTGGCGTGACGCTTGCAATGGCCTGAAATGACGTCACTAGTCCCATTCTCCCGTCACTCAGTCATGTTCTTGACAAAGCCAACTTAAAAAATTCATAAAAAATTTTGGCTTTAACCAAATTCAAAAATTTTTGTGACATTTCTCCCAACTCAATAAGAAGATTTAATTGGGCTAAAAAATTTTTTGGGGGTTATAGGCACTTTAACTGTTAAATAACTATTATAGATTTGCTTTATTGCCACTCTTTTAATTGCAGATAGTGTCCTCAATTAGTGGCGAGCTACTCCTAGTATTTAATCGACACTTTAATAAAGTTTTTATTATTTATTACAAGTATTATTATCATTATTTATACACATACAGCATCATGATAATAGGTTCTTTTTCTTCCTGATGGTTAGCCAAATACCAAAATCTGAAATTCCGGCTTTGTTTTTTTTTCGTTCAGTGTCAAATTGTATGTATGTAACGTATGTACATGGCAAATAGCAGTCAAGTCCTAAGTGTAAACAGCTACATTTGAATCATGTGGTGCCAGAACAAACAAAAGGAGTAATAAACCTATATATCAGGCTCGAGAAACATCAGCTTGATCAGATAGATGCAAGAAACATAAGAACGTCTCTAGACAAAGATATCAACCCCTCAATTCTGAAAAACCCATTCGCCCACGAACGAGGCTTCTGATTGAGTGGAATCAACTGTGAAAAGTTGGTGGGCGTTTTTCAGAATTGAGGGTTTGCAGGTGAGTGTTCCCTTCTTTCCCCTCTCCCATCCCACTCATTCAACCTTTTTGCTCTCACCCCATTTTTCACACGACCCGAATGCGAAAAAGCTCTTTCGCGCGCTCCAATTTCATTCGGCTCGTAGGGGAACGCTTGCTACACAGGCTATACCAAGACAGAAAACAGTTACAGGATAAACCAATAATTCCATAAAAAAAACTTAAGCAAATCCAGGCACAAAGAACAAAATTTCTTTCCAACATAAAGCCCGCGTAAACGCAAATATGCATCTAGTTGTTTTATAAATTAAAGTACCATACATTGTTAAATGTGTGAGTTGTTGTCATACATTAACTTGACCTCTAAATTACAATCATGAGGCAAAAAGTCCAAAACGTTTAGGAGTAGTTAAGTACATCTTGTATAAGAGGAAGGTACTTGTATAATTTATGCTAACAATAGACAGATACAAAATGGCCCATATTTGAGGATGTAATAGAATATTGTGGCAAACGGCACTGTCATGAGTGCGAGGGTTACCTTTTTGAACATGAACATGTCCTTGTTGAAAAATTCTACCCTGATATCACCACAAATTGGAACTGGTTGGTTTGGCTCAAATGCAAACCCATCAACAGATTTCCTTCCCTAAAAGTAAAAGAAGAAAACCTTAGTGTACATGTAGGTTAAATAAGACACATAAGTTTGTTTTCTTTACGTAGAAGTATTAAAATTTGTTTTACAATAGAATCACTATAAAGGTCCCCATTCTAATTTTAGAGGCAGATTTTCCTATATAACAACAATTCAAAGTGATTCCTCTCCCAACTCTCCGCTTCCCTCTCTACACCAGGCACACAAACATGCTGTTCAAAAAAAATCCAGGGTTAATAGTTTTCATTAAAGAAACATGCAGTGTTAGAGTTAACTTTCCACCACGTTTAGTAAGGTTTAATTTCAAAATTAAATATCTCTGGTTCACATGCAGTGTATACGTGTGTAGGCATTTTAAAAACCTCTCCTTTATTAAACAACCATCCCCTGCTCCACCCCTTCTGACTTGCCCACCAAATGAAGGGAAAAATGGACATTTTACGGCATCTTTTCCACCTTGCACTCACTAATTAATTTTGATTGACTTGGTTCTGGACATGTCCTTAATAATCTGGCGGAAGAGCATGTTTTCATGTAGCTACAAGTTTCTTTTATTTGGCTCATACTGATACACTAAATGTACTAACAGTAGATTGAAGATTAATTTGTTAGAACAGTTTATCGAGACACTAAATGTACACATTTATGTACGTTGTATCTACATTCACGATGATTTCATTTATTCCCATTACTAGTATTCTTTAAAGTGTACAGTGTATTGGTACATTCTTTCAGGAGAAACTAGAGGCTGATCAATTAGTGGGCCCTACCTCATCAACTTTTGATTGGTACAACTTAACTTTCTGCTGCCAAATAATGTAATATGGATCTGAAAGCAAAACAGTGAATTACGAGTGAATATTTAAGCACTAGACCACAAGTTTCTATGGGTTATAGGCTGATAAACCACTCGGGATGTTGGTAGAACACGAGAAGAATTTGTAAATCACGAGTCGCAGGCGAGTGGTTTACGAATTCTTCGAGTGTTCTACCAACACCCCAAGTGGTTTATCAGCCTAAAACCCATAGAAACTTGTGGTCTATTGCTTTTATATAATAACTCAGAAGACGCGTGATTTTCCCATGGGTTTACCGGCACAATAACCCATAGCTGATTGACCAATCAGAGCGCGCGCATTGATTTGGTTACTATATAAACAGACCAGTGCTGTTCTCCAGTTTCAGTAACATGAAGTGACTAGGAGTATGTCTCCTCCAAATTGAAGAACACAACACAATGTACCCAGTCAGGACTCAAACACTGAGTTAAGCACACAGACCATGAGGCCGGTGCATCATACAATATACTATAAATGAAAAGCTGATTGTCCCTCTGCATTATAACCAGATCTACAAAGTACTTACTGAAAGTGGAGTTTTGGAACATGTTCTTGGAGAGCATCTCAAAGCGCTTGAGTAGCACCATGGTCCGTGTGTACTGTAAGTCCTGTCTTAGCACGTGATTGTAGTACAGGACATATCTCCGCTGACTGGGAATGGTAACACCTTTGGCATTTCTTGTTCTTGCATCTCCGTAATACTTCAAGGCCTCGTTACTGTCCTTAAAGTGATGTTTATGAAGTAGGTAGGCACAAATCATTACTCCTGTTCTTCCCTATGGAAGTTAAATAAAAATAATAAAATGTTATTGATATACAGGGTATGCAGAGTTTACGTTAACAAGCAAATCATGCATATATATGTTGTAGTTCAGTTTTACCTTTGGTACAATTTGTGTCTGAACCAGTACAGAATTTTTTAAACTGGTTCATTTTTTTTTCAAACCAGTTTAAGTTTTAATTTGCAGCAGGATGTGAGCATGTACCTAATAGTAATTTGGGTTAAGCACTCAGGTTAGTGATTAGGCCTAAGCACTTATTTTAATGTTAAGCTCAGGGTCAGCTGTGTATATTACTTAGTGGTTTGGGTTGAGCTCCCAGGTTACTGTTTTTTTTTTTATTATTTAGTTTACAGACAAATTAAATATAAATAATTGACAGGACAAATTAAAGAAAACATACGCATAAATTAAAAATATAACAAAACGTTGACATAATAATTAAAGGGCCATACACCGAATGCAAATATGGCGGACCACTCGGGCGGCCCGGGTCTAGTTGCGTGAAAGCGAGGCTAGTGAGGCCGGCTTTTCCCTGTGTTTTGATCGTCACGAATGGCTGCTTCACGTGCGTTAACAGAAGACGATATTCCTGGAGCTTCTCTTCAAGGTAGATCACCTGCCACGCTAAAAAATGAAGAACTTCGTTTCTGGCTAAAATGTAGAGGCGATACATTGAAAGGATTGAAAACAAAAGCACAATTAGTGAAAAGGTAGGATGCTCGTGCTTCGACTGCTAATTCGCGTCGATTTCGCGCCTCGCTTGGACATGATTGCGGTAACCATAGTTTTAAAACTATCTTATCTTCCCTTCTGTTTAGGGTTGAGGAATATATTAAAGAAGGTCGTGATAAAAATATAGTAGATCCGGATCCTGAGTCCGTATATTCAAAGCGCAAGGAACGCTTGGATAAAACCAAAGATGACAACTCCGGCATTTGCGCAACTCAGATTCCTTTCAGTTTTCCATCAGATGGCTGGTCTGCAGACATACGGCGGATGCCCTTTTTCACTCGTGCCGAAATAAATCTCCATATTTCAAAGTCTGGAAAGAGAATTGATCCGACAAGTAAAGCCCATTCCGTTCCAACGAGTATTCGGAAAGCGACAACTTTTCTAAACGACGAATACTTAAAGAGCATCTCTGCAGCGAGCGACGAGAACTATTTTTATTTCCGGTCACACTGCTATCACAGCTTTCGGAAGAATGATGCCCCACACAACTTAAAAGTCGCATTGTGCATTGTTAGTGGGGAAGTGAAACATGCTTCATGCTCCTGCGTTGCTGGGAAGGTTGGGTTTTGTAACCATATATTAGCACTCTTGATGAAGATTTGCAAATTCTCATTATATGAATGTAAAACTGTCCATGAACTTGAAAGCGAAGAAGACATGCAGCCAAAGCAGGCATGTACTTCCTCTTTACAGCAGTGGCATAGGAAGGGAAGAGGAAACTCAATTAATCCACAACCAGCAATGGAGGTGCTTGTAGCAAAAACCTACCTGGAGCATACCAGATCATCAGCTCGAGATCCTGGTGTCAGATGTACACTTTATGAGGCAAGGAACAATATCCGGGGGCAAAAGGCAGATGAAGAAAAACTATTGGCAACCTTGAAAGAATTGAACCCAAATATGGCCTTGGCACAGATTATGACTGCAAGGTATGATTCTATTCCCTTAGTGGAAACCAAATTTGGGAAAAGTCCACTAGGTTCGTATGCCAGCTATCAACTTGCAGTGACCGAAGATAATTTTAAAGTGTTTTGTGACATCACATCTGTCCCTAGAGGAAACCCTGCCAACCACAGTCAGCACATTGTGATATATCCAAGATTTCCCCTATCAAGTCAGTCTCCTGAACAGTTTGAGATGCCTGCTGATCTTTCAGAAGCAGAAAAATCACTGTTAAATAGTCTGGAAGTTGATGAAGATAAACTGAATGACATTGAAATTAAAACACGCAGCCAATCAGGCTGTCCTGAATGGAAGCAGGAAAGAAAATTCCGATTTACTGCCTCTAATTTTGGTCTCATAAGGGACAGAAAAAGAAACCATGAATCTCTGGTTAAAAATCTTATAAATCCAAAGCCTTTTTATTCAAGATATACTAGTCATGGACTTAAATATGAGCCAATTGCCTTAGAACAATACCAGAAATATATGTACTCTATTAACAAGCCAGTGAAGGTTTTTCAGTCAGGACTTGTAATAAGCATGGAAGCCCCATACTTGGGTGCTTCACCTGACGGCAAGGTTATTGATCCTGGATGCTCTGATCCATTTGGTCTTTCTGAGGTCAAGTGCCCAGAAACCAAGTACTTAGTCACCCCACTGGATGCATGCGCTGATAGCACCTTTTTTATGGAAGAAGTTGATGGAAAGCCTAAACTTAAACGCACCCATAAGTACTATGTCCAAGTTCAAGGGCTGATGGGTGTGACCGGGGCAAAATGGTGCGATTTCATCGTCTACACCAGTAAAGAAATGAGCATCGAGCGAATTCCATTTGACCCTCAATTTTGGAACAGTTTAAAGGTAACATTGAAACTGTATTATTTTAAACACTTCCTAGCTACAGCAGCTAGAGAACCAAGAGCATAAGCCGGCAAAATCACTGTTCTTATAACATGTTTACATGTTTTAAACATGAAAACAATTAAGTACTGTTTTTACGTTCATGATGTGGACATACTACATACCTTATTATCAAGTGTTATAATAAGCCCTGCCTTAAAGCCAATTCTACTGTATGTTGTGGTTCATATTATTTTATTTTGGTTTTAAATTTGTCAAACCAGTTTGATTTATGATTTTCTATGTTTCTAAATATCATGTTTTAAACACAAAAAAGACAAATCAAAACTAGTTTGAAAAATATTTCAACTAAGATAAATGTTAACAACAATGACTTAGTAAAAATATAAGCATAAACAGATCATGTGATATTAGATATGAGTGGATCCTGAGTGTTGCACAGGAAAGCACAAACTGTCCACATTTGGTTTACAACACTAAATAAACTCAAAGGAACAACTCCATTCCAAATTCGGAAGTTCTTGATCTTGTTGATGGCCCTTTCGACGTGTATCCGCAGGCTTGCAATCTGCTGTGTCCTAACAACATCCTCAGCAGACATTTGGGCATCACTGCCTAAGAAGGGTGGGATGTTCAGATCAACACCAAGGGGCAGGATGTCTTGAATCTGAAATCCCTTGTCTGCCATTACAGAGTCACCATCATCAAAGGATTGAGACAAAATTCCACTCCGTAAAACAATTTCACGGTCAGAAATGCTGCCGGTGTAAAGTTGACTGACAAATGTAATGCCCCCACTTGGTGCAATACCGACAAGTCCTTTCAATGTCACATGGTTTTTGTAAGAGCTGAAAAGTTCAGAGTTCAAAAGTAAACTGCTTGGCATTTCACAAAAGACTTCCGTACAATCAATAATCACCCGCGTTGATGGAAATTTTTCTCTAAAATCTGCCGGCATAGTTGCCTGAACAACTGACTTAGAAGGCCAGATGCACACCTGGCCAAATTTCAAATACATGAAATTAATCCATGGCACAAAAAGCCTGCTTATGGTGGACTGTGCAACGCCATATAAGTGAGCTAAATGGCGCTCAGAAAAGCCTCTTCTCAGGCGGCATAACACAATAAAAAATTCTTCAACTGGTTTGAGTTTTCGTGGGCGTCCTTTCTTTGCAGGTGTAACGTTTTCATCTTCCTCAGAGTCTGCATCATAAAAGTCCTCTGGCACATCTTTTAAGGTGGTTCTTGGACGAATATTTTCTCCATCTTCACCAGGATTCAAAAAGTTAAATAAAGCGAGGAATGTGGCGTAATTTGGAAGGCCAGTATAAAAGTTGATGTCAGCATCTGATGTAAAGCGTTCGAGAGAAAATAATCGGACCGATATAGCCTCGAGCTGCTTCTCTGCCTCATCCAATTTCTTCTTGAGCTCAGTGTTTTCCGGTCGAAGTTTTAACAGCTCCTGTTCCATTTCCTCGATCTTTTTTTCCGCATTGAACTCTAAATCAGTATCGTTTGGCTCAGTATTTCGGTTACTTTTACTGTTAGAGGCAGTTGATGTCGACTCGGAAAGTGATTCCGCCATGGTATCTGTTTCGCTCACTAACTCGGCCTGAGAAGCCGTGGACGCCGCTGTCAACAATTTCTTCCTCGGCGGCTGAGGATGTCTTTTCGGAGGAGCTTTTCTTTTCCTCGGGGAAGGAACTGACCAAGCAAATTTGCTTGGAACGCCACCAGCAGCCACATAAGCCCGTCCATTAAATGATTTTCTTATATCTTCACGCCTAAAATGCAGCGAACAAACTTTTGTTCCACCCACAATCTTAAACTCCCTTCCCTCTTCACGGCGTATTGCGTGAATCCACTGTTTTCTCCTCAGAGGAGAGCGTGGGAATTCAAAGAAAGAAACTTTCTCTCCTGTGGACGTCTTCTTTCCTTTCTGATTGCATTCAGGGACGCAACAACTCGTAACCATATCGAAAAAGCGCAGAACAGAACGACGACTCTTCAAAGGAAATAGTCTTTGCAACAAGCCCGTGGCCTCACTAACCTCGCTTTCACGCAACTAGACCCGGGCCGCCCGAGTGGTCCGCCATATTTGCATTCGGTGTATTGTCACGATAAAGCGCATGTGTAGTCTTGATTGACACCAATTTGTTTTTAAACATCCTAATACTATCACGTGCTACGAATTCGCCGCGAGTCAGCTTGGAGTTTCACGTGCCTTTCGAAAATCTCTTTATCCACTGGCTTTTGACCTTTTGTTTGTAAAGAATATTTATCATGTTTATGTTGTGTGAAGGCCGTGTCCGTTGAATACAAGCCCCCTGCACTTTACTTTCTTCCAACTTGCATGCACATCTGCAGCTATATAGTTTCTGATGTTCGTCCTCCTATCTTTTCTTCGTTTCCATTTCTTTTTTCTTTCAAAACAAGACGGCTAGTGACGGGGCGAAAGTAGTTTTCGTCTCTAGCCGCTTCGTAAACCCCCTCTCGAGGACAGCGATATCCTCAACGGTATTCAACTCAAAACACAAAATATGCCGTTAAAATCTCTCATAGATGACTAAACAGTCCTCCAATAGCGGTATTACTATTTTCACATGCCTCGCAAGGTCGATGGAGAAGGATTTTTTCTCACAAATATCAACTTTGAAAAATGTTCCGTCGGATAAGAAATCAAACTGCCGCACTTGCGCAGAAGGGTGTCAAATGCCCTTTAATAAACTACTCTAAAACAATATAAAGCTAAAACTAACACGGATGTTACAAACTGTTTGTATAATTGCTTAGTAAATGAATATACTGACACAGGAAATGAAAGTAATGACTTTCTTTATCGTGCTACATTAAAAAGGGGCGGCGATGGTAGTGGCTAAATTGCTGACACAAAATCTTTTATAACTAAACACTGCCATTTACCATTAAAAAAAACCTAGCGGTTTTGTTTTTCACTGCAATGTATCTTTCAGTCAAAATGTTTTCTCCGGGTTACTGATTAGAACTAACCACTTATTTGGAACTGGTAGCTTCTTAGTAATTAAGATTAGGGTCAGGGTTAGAATAAATAATAAGGTTTGAATAAATTAAAATTTACATTTATCTATGAATAAATTAAATTTTTATGAGAGGAGACTGGGCTGATAAACTGATAATTAAAAGAAATATGAGGGCCTTTGCATCCGGTGCTTTCGTGGTCAAGTGGTAATGCAAGTGGGAAGCAGTTCTACCTAAAGGTTAGCGATTCAAATCCTGGTGAGTATGAGGTAAAAAGGAAAAAAAGTAAAACCTGCTGTTAATTAGTATTCATACTTAATGGCGATTGGGGGGAAGGGGTAGGGTAGCTGGGGGATAGAATAAATCAGGAGGGACTCATTGAGAATAGGAGAATAGGATAAAGGAAAGTGAAGAGAGATTTTCCCCTTTTGGATAGTTGATAAGTAAACTGGTTTGAAAACATCTAATCCTAAGTTTGAAAAATTTAAACTAGTTCAAAATATTTTGTACTGGTTTAGAAACAAATTGTACCAAGGGTAAAACTGAACTATAACATATACATGCAGAAATCAATCTTACCCCAAAGGCCTTAGCTTAAGGAGGCTGGCAACAGTTTCCAGCGCTTTTCTAACAGCTATACTTTGAAGGATGTGCTACAATAACGGTAATATACAAATGCCCAATCATTGGTAAACAAGTTGCAATCATCTATGTTACATGAAGGTTGCCATAGCAACAATTTGACATGCTAAAAACACCCTTAGTTGAATTTTCGAAAATTTAAGGTGGCTCTGAACCCACTCCACAGAATTTTTTTCAACTCTGCAAAAAGTTTCATCTTATCAGGCTTATGAGTTATCACAATTCGATAATAAAAAATGGTGGTCGCCGAGCTCGTTTTTGAGTTATAAGCACTTAAAGCCGAAACTAAGGGTGTATTAAGCACATCATATTGTTGCTATGATAACCGATTGTGCCACAAAATTTACAGCGACATGTTCACCAATGATTGGGCAGTTTTTTGATATCATGCTTTTAGCATCAACCGATATAGAGTGGTTATAATGACCCATCAAAGTCTACGTCTTGGAAAGTGTTGGAAACTGTTTCAAGCCACCTTAAATCCAAGAAAAGGATTCAATTGGCAGACAAATTAGATCGATACCAGACTTCATCTCTCTATAGCGTGAGGATTATACAACGTAAAAGCCTTTGGATAAAAAATGGTGCCAAAAAGGACTTACTTTCATTGTCAGACAGTTAATTTACAAGGATGCTTAAAAATTGTGCAGGATACCTAAACTTTTGAAGCAAAGGGGCGCAGGACACTTGTTTTACAACCTAGTGTGAACACTGGATATATGTATTTGGGACCACTGTATTTCAAGAAAACTACTGGCAAGAAAATGGTCTGGTCTTTTTAGGCCCTCAAATACCTCGGCCTTCACAGCTGAAAATCTGACTGTTTACTCAGGGTAAAAGGAGACCTGACTCAATATACACTGTGCAATGATAGACTAGTTGTGCATGTACAGTAGTTTTACCTTGCCAGCTTTACAGTGGATAAAAGCAACATTCTTCTCATTTTCAGTCAGAAAATTATCCACATCTTCACAGAAGGGCTCAATCAGTTCAAATGGAGGAGCATTGTGGTCATCAAAAGGATACGTAGCGACTGAGCAAAAAGGAAAAAGGTGTCAGTAAATACTAAGCTTATGATATACCTCAAATTAAAGGGATACAGTCAGCTGGCGCACATGCGCATTAGATGCCATTTCATCTAGCTAATTTGCATATCACAGAGACGCTATCTGTACTGTTTTTAACCAAATATGATAAAAATTATATCATAGGTTGAGCAACAGCACGCTCAAAAACAGGTTTCTCAGTGAACGATTTAAAATCAAGTAAAACGCTGTGAATTGATTTCAGGTTGAGGTGAACTTTTTTCAAAGTAAGAAAACTAGTATCCAGGACAGTGCAGTCCCAAAGCTGACTGTGTCCCTTTAAATATGGTTACCACAGACATCAATTTTCAAAAATCCCTCTCTCTTTTTACCAATTTGAAATACAAAATGCCAGATACACTCTTCCCCTTGCAGAAATCCTTTCTACCTATTGATCTCGTATTAAAAGAGATTTCTTAAAACATAAAACTATAAAAGTTAGAGATAACAAGTTAAACCGACGTTTCGGAGTAGACATCACTCCATTATCAAGGTAAAAAATGGTCTATGATGCTAAAATTACAGTATTAAAAATGATTGATGCTAAGAATTAACATAATAAGCACGTGCGAAATTGGCTATAAAAATACTTTAGCACGAATGGAATCCGTTTGCACATTGAGGCTTGGCTTAAGTGTTCTTATAAATAACATTTCATACACTAAGCAGTCAAATTTGTTTTTACATTTTTTGAGCACCTCAAAGCATTTAAGCAGGTCCTGAGGGATCGTCCCATGTGCGTTCTTATAGTGTTTGGCAATGGCCGAGGACTGTTGTTTGTGTCCTTTTACACGATTGTGTAAATGTCCGTGTGTGTAGCCTACATAACCTTCATCACAAAGGTCACATTGAAATTTATATACAACACACTGCTGATTTATGATCAGCGGCTTTGCCTCTTTCACTTTCAGTTCCTGTTCAAGTTTTCTGCTGGTAAATACAGGCTGGATGGTTTTGTTTACTTTCAGGCTCAAATCCTTAAGTTGTTTTTTTACAAATTCTGCTGAGTTTTGGTCTTTAAATGGCAAGACTACTCGAACCGTGTTATCCGTCCCTTGGGCTGTTGATAAAGGTCGCGGTTGGTCGCAGACCTTTGAGTCAACAAAGCGTTTGATAGTGGAATTTACGAGTTGTTTCGGGTACTTTAGGCGTGAGAAAACTGACTTCAAACGGTCACATTCGTCTGAGAAGTGTGACCAAGAAGAAGATAAGCGATGTGCTCGATCGAGCATAGTTCTCAGCAAGCCATTCTTGTACCGATTGTCAACATTGCTCTGAAAATGCAGAAGGAGACCTGAATTCGTGGGTTTTACGTAGACCTTTGTCTCTATCCGGGGAGATCGATTCAGTAACTGAGTTCCCAGAAATGGCAGCATACCATTGCTTTCAGTTTCCATGGTGAATTTTACGGATGAATGTGCAAGGTTTAATGTGTCTAGGAAGCCAGATGCTGCCGCCATATTCGGCATGATGGTCAGGGTGTCGTCTACATATCTTCGATAGAACGAAGGGAGTTTTCCTTGTCGCTCGAGGTTTTCTTCGATTGAGGTCATGAAGACATTAGCGAGCAAGGGGCCAAGGGGAGAACCCATGGCCACACCATCAGTCTGTTCATACAAGGCTCCATTGAATTGGAAAAGTTGTTCTTTTGTAGCTACTCTGAGAAGGTCAACAAGGTCCATTTTCGTCAAATTCAAGTCGTACGTTACGTTAAACCAATTGTTGGTGAAAGCTCTGTTCGCGATCTAATACTGATATTTTTTTTAAAAATTGCATTCTTCATTGAGGAAAAATACAATGTTGAGATAACAGTGACCTGAAAAGTTCCTTCCCGCTTTTAATGGTATAAAAACAGTGATGATGTATAATTTCAATTTCCCAGACTTTTCTACAAAATTTCAATTTTCCACTCACACTTTGGCTAAAACAAAAATTTAACGTTCAACTGATGATTCAAACTACAGGTACCGGGTACTTACTACATGACTTGGGTAGTCAGAGGGCTAATAACTTAAATCAACCAATCAAAATGTCCTGAATGATCCCGCACTTGTGCATGGAATTTGTGAAAAACCTTTGAAAAAGCTTTCTTCAGTCGTAGAATAATTCGCTTGTTAACCAAGCTTGCGTGGAACTGTACTGGGAGAATATCAGCCCGAGATCTTTTGTGTACAGGCCTCGCTCCGCTAAGTCCGTACTGTCGAGACGTCAGGCCGATATTCTCCCAGTACAGCACTCATGCTTGGTTAATAAGATATACATGTGTATATGTGACTTTGATGACAACAGTATTGACAATGACAGACTCACCTCTATTGTTAAACTTGGCAGGATCATAGTGTCTTTCTGAACACCTGGACATACAGAACAAAAAGGGACTAAGCTATGCACTGCTTACACGTAGCAGGATTTTTATCTGCAGTCAAGTCACTGACTTAAACAGGCAGACAGGCAGTCACTGATTTAAACAGGCCACTTGGTGCAAGAATATCTCTATTGCACCTATGTATGCCATGAATATTTTTTAAAAAACACTGTTAAAATGGTTATGCATGCCACCTGGGTTAATTAATAATTATTCCATGAGCATGCGTTTGATATGAGATGGTAAATAGCCAACGAGGCTTGTAGGGCCGAGTTGGCTATAACCAATCTCATATCCAATAAGCGCGAATTTGCTAAATTTTAAATCTAAGAAACAACCGGAAAGTGATGTGACTTCTGGGCGCCAAAACGTAAAAAAAAATTATGCAGAGCGACATTTGCCGCATTCATTTCCATATAAGGTCAAACACGGGTATAATGGCTGGTAACCGAGATCTAGTGAACCAATCAGAAAGCTAGAATTGCATTATCCCAGGTTGAGAATTTAACAATTTCAAATGTTTTCATGTCACAATTTCAGAAGTTAACATACACATGTATGAAAACCAAACAAAGAAAATCATTAAATCTAAGTTGATCAAACAACAAACTGAACTTGAAACCAAGAATTTAATTTGCTCAAATTGTATTGTGTTTACTCACAAGTTGTATATTTTGTAGTGGTCTTTATGTCTTACCTCTAGAAACCTGCAAACAATGAAATCCATGTGTTACATGACTGTAATATAAGACGCTAGAGTTTTACTGCAAAATACACCACTTATAAATTTCATACGAAACTAAATCTGGGGACCGAGTGGCATATTTTCCATATCCACATCGCATCTTGACTTCACACCAGGTCAATAACCAATATTTATTGCTCACTTGTGTTAACATCTACTATAGAATGGCATCCAAAAAAACACTCCAAAAGAAACATTCAGAGAGTGAATCAGGGTTTTTACCCTTTTTCACAAACAAATTTCCAGGACTTTTCCAGGAGTTAGGTTGATTTTTCCAGGACTATAAAATTTACATCAACCCTTTTACTCCCAAGATCACAATTTTATGTTACAGTAATTCTCCCTACTCTCTGCCATATATTTCATATTTTTTGCTTGAGATTAACAGATTTCCAGAACTGTCCAGGACCAGTAGACTTTCCAGTCCTAGAAAATGCCACAATAAAATTCCATGATTTTCCAGGACCCATACAAACCCTGTGAATGGTCAAGTGGTACTCAAGGGTAGATCCAGGATTTTTCAAGGGGGGTAGCTGACATCTAAGGATTGCAGAATCAATTGGGCATCTCACCCAAATGATGCAATTTGAAAATTGAGACCTAATTGAAAACTGTTACCTTGGAAATATTAGCAATCCCACAAAGTAGAAATTACATTGAGGGTATCTGCACGGAGAGTTTGCCTATATTTCTGGCAAAATATTCGCAATCTTTTTCATTTTGTGGCTAGCCACCCAATCCACACCCTAAATCCATCCCTGGGTTCCATTGTATACATCACCTTAGAACTTCTTCTATGTGGTTTCTGTACACGCCTTCAAGATTGTCTGAAGGAAAGCCCATTGCCACTATGTTGGGTTTAATATCTTTGAAAAGTGCAAGTTAAAGAAAAGATTAATATGCAACTTATCTTAAGATGTTCAACTGGCATGGAAAATATCATTTTACAGTCACCCAAAGTTACAAGGAAAGCACACCACAAACATTGTGTATTCTCTCTAAATAAATCAGTCAACCAACCCGTAGTGGTCTGTAAATGATAAGAAGATAAATGTAAAGAAAACACATAAAGTTCTACCCACAAAATCCAACACAAGAACAAAACTAATCATAGCAGGTCCAGGAAGTTTGTCACATTAGACTATGACTGTCACTCTCACAACTTTCTGTGTAGCTCAGTGGTAGTATGATTATCCTACCAGCATTGCTGAAAGTCAGATATTTTACTCCTGTCAAGAGAACTCTAAAAAATGTTTTTGAAAGGTAGCGGTTGTAAATGAATGGCTAGTTAACACCTGACTCTATCATACACTGTACTTATCACATAAAATCAAAGCTCTCCTTGTGACCAATAAGATTTATGTTTCCTGTGAATGGCTAATAATAATAATAATAAAAAGTATTTATATAGCGCTTATACTTTGCAGTGCTAAGTACTTTGCAGTGCGTTTTGAATGGCTAACCACTAGGGATCACCTGACCAAAGCCAGACGTCATGTTTGAGGTTTCCAAATCACGTTTTGAACGTCAAGAGGTGAGATTTAACAGAAGCATTCACCTCAAGCTTGCCTTGAATTTTATTTTATGCCAAGTACAAATGTTGAAGTCAAATAAAGTAACCCTTTTTCTACAAACTTGAAAAATTCTTCAGGCAAGTAAACAATTACCTAGCATTTTGTTATTGTTTGTTGAAAGGCAATGATCCTAGGTGGAAATCCAATATGGCGGTGGCTAAAGTTGAATGTGTGTTTTATGATGCTTTAGTTTTTGAGAAAGCTACATGTGCTAGAAAACTCCTTTTTTTGAATGGTGTTATTTTGACATTTCTATCGCATTGACAGGGTGATTTCTATTTGCTTGAATTTACTCCAATCTTAACTGATTTACATGCAAATGACAATGGTAATCTTCTAACCTCAAACCACAGTTTGAGGTTTGCGGTAAATGTGGAACTTATGGTCTCTATTCTTGGGAGTGATCTAGGTACTAAATTTAAAAAGACTCTCGCAAGCGACTGCTCCCATAGATGAACACAACCATTTAGCTTTTTCAGCTCTGACAAGTGACCAGCCAAAGATATTTATGATTTGTACTTGTATGAGTTAGCAATTTAGTAATGTGTGTTATCTTGAGACTGAAAGAAAGCCAAGTCTGAAAAATGAACAACACTTGTTACAACCACTTTTTCAAATACTTTCCAAGGTGGTTGCTCATGAGAGCTTTGACTGTACAAATTATGATTTCATCCTCAATATGACACAAGTACATTGTAACAGTGCTTAGCAAAAGTTAATGAGCATTCCTTATTCCAGGCGCTGAATGGACAAAAAACAAGCTTGAAGTCCTAGTATAAGATTTCCTCTTCATAAACACAAACTGAGTTTGCACTGAATCACATGCAAACTTTCAAATAAGCTTATACTCTGGACGTATCGGAATTGTGTTGGAATCATTTTATCACTAGGTACATGTATGTTTCATGTTCACTGAAAACTGGAGTATCATTCTCACATTGAAGTTTAACAGTTCAACATTAGAAAAAATAATGAGACACCAGATTAACTAATCAAATCTCCACAAAACATCAACAAGCGTTACTATATTGATTACGTTGTCATAGTGGAATTTTACTTAGAAAGTTCTGTACCCTCTGAAGCTCCGCAACGGAAGCCGGAAGCTTTAAGCAACCTTGGAAACAAAACAACTTGGTCAGTTTTGTTTCTAAGCCATGACCCAAAAAGGGAAACAGCGTCAATTAGTCACCACTGCAAAATCGTATAGCAAAAATTTCTGAAAAGAATGACAGAACGCTAGCCATATCCAAGTGACATGAAAAAGGTCACAAATGAGATTATCTTGCATAAAACAAGGAGAAAGTTTGTATTTAAACAAAGATCGTGAATAAACTGGCATAACATGATTAATATCAGCCCGTATCTGAAACTGCGTCATTTACCGTTTAGTTCAATTCTGTGATACAGCACGTACTTTAACTCATTCTTCGTCCAACAGTTTGCTTAATTAGTGAGCGCGCGAATGGAAGAGACCAGTTGTTTATGCAATTATGTCCTGACTGTTAAAACTTGAGTAGATAACACCATCAAGAAATTATGAATTATGCAAACAAGGATACATGTTAAATCTAGATCAAACCCATCTTCCTGAAACCGTCGTTTCTTCTTGCTGACAAGAGCTTTAAAATAAGACATCTCCTGTACGATAGGTTTCAACACACTCCACGGGTGCCTCCAATCTAACGACTCACAAAATTTCTTCAAAAACTGACTTCTGTCCTTTACTTGAAGCTGTTTTTCCACAGACTCATAATCCAATAACGCCTGTACGGATTCGTATGTCTGAAACTACAAGATGCCCCCGCACACTACAGCAATAAAGCTAAATACCCAGTCACATTTTGCGAGCTGTCCGCCATATTTGCCACATGCCGAAGGTCTAATTGCCTAAATATGGTCGTAAAGGAGGAAACCTGGGTGGGAGGGTCCCGTAATCCCTCGAAACTACCCGCAAACTTGACAATTGAATCCCGAACTTACAACTATTTATAAAATGGTTAAACCTTACCAGAAAGGATACAAGTAAGATCGAGATCAAATCCATTCTCAGTGAACCGAATTTTCTCTTTGCTGACGCGGCGTTTAACAAATTCGAAAATGAATCCCATCCTTATGACAGCAAATTGCTGAAAAAAAAAAAAAAGAAATTGAAATGACATCCCTTGATCAAATATGTATTTAACAATAATCTCTTGATTAAACGTATTAGGAGACCCATGGGAGGTAGACAGCTGAAAGAAAACACAGACTGAGGTGAGCTGGAGAACGGGAGTCCTTCAATATCGCCTGGTGACATTGATAAGAGAGATATCTCAAGGTGATTTATTAATCAGCAATTAACCATTGAATTTGCTATATCGCTCAAACTGAAATTTTCCAATCTGCTGAAACTAGATAGAATGGCAAAATAACTATTTAGTACGCACCTTTGAAGTTGTCTTGCGTTGATTTGACTCGGATAGCAGTCTTGCTTGAGAGGTCAAGACCAGCTCTAGCGATCAATAGCGTATTGTATTATCAGAGTTGTTACATCAAAATAATAAAAGATTTTCTTATTTTTTCCTCGTTGTGGCCAATGGTAAGAGTCGAATCATGGAACGCGCCGAGCCAGCTAAAGCGCACCCGAATCTCCGCTGCTACCAAATATATTATCTAAACCTGTATATACATATACTTACCTATACCTGGACCTTTTCTACATTCATTTACATCCCCATGGGCAAAGTTCTAGACGTGACGGGGCTCGAAACTGAAAGCGCCTACTCAGTCGAGAAAAATAGTAATTTAGTCATGCATCTGATCCGAGCTGATACGCAGATATTTATGGGCAGTAGCCTTAAAAGGATACGATTTTATACATGAATTGGCAACTCAGAGTCAGCAATATTAAAGAGGTTTTTCCTAGTGACAAATTAAAGTTCTCACAGCTTCATCTTCCTTTCTGTAAATAAATGTAGACATCGTTTTCTAAAAATAATTTGTGTCGTCTTTGGAGTCGAAAGAAAACTTGATTGGCGAACAGTTTTGGGAAATCACGCCGTAGTCTCGTATCCTGACGTAGGTTGCACACTATGTAGTCGCGCGTTTCGTTTGTCGCGAAGCACGCTGGTCCACAGGGTCAATTATCCTTCTTAGCCAGTGGAGACTTGGCACGAATTGAAGAAAAGCTGGGTCTGAAGACATATTATTTGATAGCCCAGATTCTAAGTCAAAGATATACACTAACTCAGTACTGTAAACCTTACCGGAATTACCACTGGTTGGTGTTTCACCAAGGCTGTTCCATTTACAGATTTACATCACCTACTGGCCCGTGTGCATTCGCCCCTCTCTCCGATTTTTTTGAGGGGAGGGGTGGATGTACCCAGGCTAATCACCTACCGGCTTTAAGAAATTTAATTTCCAAACAAAAAATACCTGCACAGCAAAAACTGCTGAAAAATATTCTTGCAAGGGGAGCCATTGCACTCTCTTGAACCCTCTCCTTAACCCTAAAAAACATAATGGTCCGTTTCTTAATTACTCGCGCTATTAAAAGAGACAAGTGGCTCTGGGAACGAGACTGGAGAATTGTGGAATGGTTAGACTGAGGAAAAACTTGTTTTTCTCCACCGCTCACTAGACCGCGCTGTTCGCAAGTATAAAATACGACAAGTTTGAAGTCTACCGTACCCGCAACATAGAGATTTGGCATTAAAAAGACTCTAACTCTGGTCTGATAGTTTATCATAGGACGGAGAAATTGGTTGATTGTGATTGGCATAGGCGGAGCCGGCTAATTTATCGTTAATTTTCAATTTGCACTACCGTAAACTTCCCAAAGCAGCCATTGGGGCTCGTTTCTTTCGGGGGTCGTTATTTTCGAGGGTTCGTTACTTTCGGAGCAAAAATCGTAACAAAAGGTTGGTACGTACGAGCTCTTTTTACTAATTAAAAGACGGAAATTGGTAAAAAAAGTTCTTGAAACACGAGGTACAATTCTTCGTTCCAGTTTAAATCCATGTCGCTGCCACTTGGATGGACTCTTCAAGTCTATACCTTGTCAGAGGTCAGCATTAAAGTTGTAAACATTAAACAGCCTTAAAGCCGTAAACTATTTAACTTGCAGACGTCACTATTTTTCGGGGAGGGGGCGGGGCGTAATAATACAGGCGCAATACAAAAAAAATGAAATGGGTATTATAAAATAATTGACCTCTCATTGGCCGATAGGTGTGTTTAGATGAGAATATGTAAACACGGTTGTGACGTGTTAGAGTCGCGCGTATTTTTGAAAATTATTTTATAAAAGCAGTAGCAATAATGAGAATCACGAAGAAGAAACAGCCTTTTATTTCAAATTACTTTTTAGATAACTAAGTTTTCGAGGAAGTCAATGAATATCGAGATCTTGAAATAACCACTGATCAACATTTGCGTTGGAATTTGCACATAGACAAAGTACTGGCCAAAGCGAATAAGATGTTGGGACTAATTAAGAGATCTTGCAGAGATTTTGAAGACCGCAAGACTCTGAGAACTCTCTACTGTGCTCTTGTACGATCAAATTTGGAATACTGTTCTGTAATACGGTCTCCTTACACCAAAAAGGGAATTGAATAGTTGGACAAAGCTCAAAAAAGGGCAACTAAACTTATTTTAAGAACTGACGACTGCTATGCTGACCACCTAAAGAAATTAAATCTGTTATCACTGGAAAAGAGGCGATTATTAGCGGATCTTACTTTTTTTATATAAAGCTCTTCATGGAATAATTGACATTGATGTTAAACCTTATGTAGATTTCTATAAGGAAACTGAACGCTATTTGTTTAGACACAATGCTATACGTTAACTCTAAAGATGAGATATGAACGAATGTTTTTAAATATTCTTTTTTTAATAGAGTTGTGGGAACATGGAACTCCCTTCCCCTTTCCATTCGCGAGGCAACCAGTGTAAATATTTTCAAAGCTTTAGTTAGAAGTCTTTTATGGACTAAAATTGTATTGAAACGTTTTTTTTTTTCGCGATATCTTTGTATAATTTTTTTGTGCCATTGGTGTTCTGCTATAATATGGGGTCTTTGACCCTTTGCATTACATCCTTTGGCTTCTGTTAAAGTGTGCCATAAATTGTAATAAATAAAAAAAACAGGAGCCAATCGAAAATAAATAGAGCACTTTTTCTATGTCACTTTTTCTCGAAAGTTATGCAAATCCTCGCCTACGTCTCGGGTTTGCATAACTGTCTCTAATTCTCCCAACCCTTCTTATGTTTATTTGAGGCTATATAAACACGGAAAAAGTGCTCGATTCTTAAGGCGGGGGTCCACCTGAAAGCCGTATTTTGGCTTGGTATTATGTTCTTAATGCAAATATCTCGTTTACGTTTCAAGCAATCAAGAATCTGTTCACTCATTACACACATCTATGTTTCGCGCCGTTTTGTAAATTTTTTGGTGATTTTTAGGTTTATTTGGAGACAGATAGTTTTTCTCAAAGGATTAGTAAAATTTATGGAAATAGGAAATTTTGAAGATTTGGTGTTGTTTTAAAATTAGAGTTTGAAGTTAAAAATTGATAGATACACACTTAGACTTTCAAAAGACCAATCCATTTGCTAGAATACCAGCTATTAACTAGAAATCGTGTACTTTATTTCGCACTTTCATTATAATTTAATGGTTCCTCGTCGCTTGTCGAAATTTTTAAAAAACCTGGGTGTTTCGGGACGTTCCGATGTCCCAGCCTTTTCCGTTGTTCCTAATTTTAGTACATGTTATAATTACTGTTATGTCTCTGGCTTGCACTGATAGGCTCGCGTTTGACATCTCAGACAATTAACCGGAAGCAGCGGTAGATTTTCAGGGGCGGTATATGCTGTGCCAAGCACTCCTTCCTTCTTTACAGTTTACTTGAGCTGCCAAGAGAGCTCCTAGATCGGCTGTGAAGGAAATATTTAGGTTGACATGGAACTTAAAGACACGAAAATTGTGTTTGTACTCTCTTGCTTGATACCAGGTAAGTGTTGACAACACATATTGAACATTCTATTTTTATTTCTTGCATGTCACGGTTTAAATGAGCAATCGGCGGTGAGTTAATATTTGCAACCAGTGTCATAGATACAAAAGCAACCATACGTAGGAGTTGTTGTTCACTTAATGTGATTGTTGTTGTAACGTACACTCATCAGTTGATGGATGTGTCCTAAGCGATAGCTGATTTAAATTTTAAAATTATTGTACCAAACCTTCATCCCGTCCGCATCAAATAAAATTGTCATGTAATCGTATAGCATCTTGGTCTCACTGCATCTACACTGATCTTACAGTTTGAAAACGTCTTTAGCAGTAGGTCGTTACACAGTCGTTTATGTTAATGTTGTTGTCCCAGAACATAAGTCGATGAATTAATGGACTTTTGTGATTAAAATATGTTACTTTCCGGTATTTTATTTTGCATGGGACCTTGTGGTTTGTGTTGTAAGCCTCTTCCATAAAGTAGAAACCCCGGATAGAAACTGCTTCCTTATCAAAGGTCATACTACCGTCATACTATCGACAACGTCGGCATCTTCACCACTGTCTTCCCATCAAAATAGAAGATTCGGTATGCTATAGCCCCTTATATTCATAGAGCCCATAGGCTGAAGCCTGAGCTTGATTGCCCTCACAATATCAATCACTGTTGCTCTATCTCAGTAAAGATTCACTTTTAGTCCTGGGCTGTGTCAATATTTTACGGACATCATGACGTGCAAACGGTATCGTTTTTGGGTCCACAAAAATGTCACAAAGGATTGCCGTTCTTTTTTCCGGATTGTTTATGATATACAGATTTCACTTCTCTACGACAAGACTGATATGGACTGAACTAGCGAAGATTGATTACCGTAACTCAACTGCTCTAGACCCTAGTGTAAAGCAGACGTCATCTGCAGGATATCAGTGAGCGAGCACGTTCGCTCAAATAAAGCTCGTAGGAAACAAGACTGAGAAACAAGTGACAGAAGAAAACGCAGTGAGTCAAGTGTAATAAGAAACACGAGGTCCAGAGAGATGAAAACTCAAAGAAGCAGCGGCACCGAGTACGAGCGCAGAAAGACAGAACTGCATCTGTTGAGTTTGAAATGCGGTAGACTGTCACATTTTGTGGCTGAAATGGAGATAGTGAAGACTATGACGACGACCGCAGATCAGTAAAAGCTGTAGACAACGTTGACAGCAAGAACTGATGACTTCCATCTCTTGACCCCTCAATTATGCGATTTTCAGCCAGACTCGGGAGTGCATTCAAATATAGACCTGAAATCCTCCGCGCGCGGAACTCAGTTAAGAGAAAATTGCTGGGAAAAGAAAGAGACTGCTCGCGGTCTAATGCAAATAATGCAACGTTATTACAGTTAGCTCGCAATTACAAACAAGTCAAACTGGAACACGCGACATTTCCGCCTCCGCAACGGCTCAAAACGGACAGCTAAGGGTCGCACGTGGCGTGACATTGGATAGTAAACTTTTACAAATTTTAAACAACGTGATCAGGCTCTGTACCCCTGTGTGGGTATGAAGGCCATAACGAACAAACAAACCACGAACAGGGAATTTCTTGTTGTTTTTTTTTGTTTTCTCGTGTCCCTGGCTGTTCGAAAGGTGGATAAAAGGACACAATGCTACTGTCAATTGACGACACAAGCCTATACACTAACATCCCACAGGAGGAAGAAATCAGCTTTGTATATAAAACAAACGAAACATTCCACCTAAACAAACCTCTCACACCTACCCTCTACCTCAGAGATATGCTTAGGCTTATCTTAAAAGAAAAATTTTTCCATTTTAACGGCAAAAATTATTTTCAAACACACGGTACCCGCAATGGGTACCAAAATGGCACTCTCTTTTGCCAACATTTTCATGGCCTCGGTAGAAACATAAATCATTAAACGCAGCCACTTAAAGCCGCTCATTGGAAAAGATATAACGAGGGAGTCTTTTATCTATGGAACATAAACAAAGTGGAAATAAACACGTTTTTAGAGCTAGCAAATAATTATCATCCAAACGTAAAATTCACAGCCGAAATTTCAGATACAGAAATAACTTTCCTAGATACATGCGTATATAATAAAGGCGAAAGATTTAAGAAGGAATCCATTCTCGACGTGCACACGTACTTCAAACCGACAGAAGCGGTTTGTTTTGTTACAACTTATCCACTGGATAGCGATTTATTCGGTGGAAAGGGGTTATCCAGCCTTCGAACAACTGGAGCCTGAAGCATAACAATGACAAAAAGCTATACCCATCACTAGATGAGCACTGATCAAAAAATATCCACAAGTGATGGAGAAAGCAAGCTGGTCATGCCATGGAACAAATTTTCTAGTTGACAGATATCTTACAGAACCTCAAAAAAAAAAAAAAAAAAAAACCAGGATGTCATCACACCTGACTTCGCCCGCGTTCCTGCACGGTTTTTTCTCTCAAGCTTTCACGGTGAATCATCTCGGTGAAGTAGCACATGACCCAAAAAGGGATTGGCCGCGGCGAGATATCGAGGCCTAGGAACTAGGAATGATACGCTCTGTGGTTACCGTGCCCAAGAGAAATGGGAATTTGCGCACGTCTGGAGATCCTCTATTGGCGATGGAAGACATCGTAAACTAACAAGATGGCACGGAATTTTTGCGCAACGGATACTGCCACGTGACTTATGGTGATTTTCTGAAGATTGGCTTGCCACTTTTTTCTTTGTGACGTTTTGAAAAAATTATGATGTGTTCATATTTATAATTTATGCGATGCGTCAACGAGCGAGAGCGGACAATTTCATCACTAGTTATCGTAAAAAACAAATTGACGTCAGTTTTTCATGCGTCTGTCCTGTTATTGACAATGCATTTCGCCATAGCATTGTCAAAGTAGTCTGCGGATCCACAGCTAGTTTGATAATGTTATGACGAAATTCATGATCAATAACAGGACAGACGCGTGAAAAACTGACGTCAATTTGGTAAATACATTCGTCAGCAGATTCACCAAAATGTTGATAGGAAGCAAAGGAGTGACGGATTAAAGGACTGAATTTTGTCCCCCATGACATGACTACACATATAGATCTTTATTGACTTTCCCCAAAGGGGTTTTCAAAGACAAAACCTTAGCTAATACAACAATAAACTACTCATTAATTATAATTTCCTAGGGAAAGTTATTAAGAATCTAGAAAATGTTTAAAAAGTTCACATTTAAGGTTATACTTGAAAACAGATGTTGGATTAATAACTTTAAGTGAACTCCGCAACGAGTTCCATATCTACAACTAGAAATCTAGCTATGCTATTAACTAGTGACGCATTTTTTTAAAGATAAAATTCAAACACGAATTCACCATTTGCCGACCAGGGAAAAACTGAGGCCATTGAACTTAAAATATTGAAATTCTCTCTACTGGTGCCATTACATAACCCTTAGAAGAGTTTGAATAGCAGTACTATAATCTCTCATTCCTTTACGATGACTATCAACGCCTTACCAAGGTTAAATGGTTTTAGAAACAAGCGCATTACTTATTATAAACACACAGAAAACTGCGTTTTTCTACCCGCCTATACAATATGATGGTTGCGTGTTACTCAGAGAGAATTTGTTTTGTGCACACTCGTTTAGTTGTCTACACTCTTTTTTTCTTTTTATAAGAATTTTGTTTTACCAGCCCACACTAAATACTCTTTTTTTCTACCAGCCGAAATATAGTACACCTTCAAAAAAACTTTCTACGTCGTTTCGGTTTCTGCCTTTATATTCTTCATTTTATTTGTGAAGCCGATTAGATCACTATTGATCCAACGCATACAAGCAGGATCATCGTTCCGGTTGCTTGCTTTTTAAACATCTTATAGTCTTTTTTTTCTGCCGATGTTAGGCTTAAAACATCCTTGTAAATATTCTTAGGAATACAAAGTGGACTATGGCGGCACAACGTCAGATTATCTGTTCCTATCATTACTGATGGCATTGAAGTAATCAGGAGACAGACTGCAGACATTCGCTCCGACGAAGGACTAACGCTCGAAACGTCAGCTTCCGAATCTCTTTACGGTGGCCAATTCACATTATCAACTCAGTTGATAAAACCAAATTATCTTTTAATACTCCCCACCGACGCAGCACCACAGTTTCTTTAGAAACTTGCCCCCTTTATGCAGACCTGATATGAAAAATATAACCTCTTGCAGAAATGTTATTAGTATCGAACATGCGGCTTGTGCTATTTTGTTGGATTTTTTGACTAGTTTTGCTGTTTAGAGAAAGGAAGTTAGTTAAAAACATATATTTTTCTTTTGTATTTTCAAATTTTCAACATCAAATGATATTGTTTTATTCCTTAGCCTCGGGTTAACATGGTATCCTTAAAATTTCGCAAATTTCAGGCTCGATATTGCTGTGAATATATCATAGAAAGCGGAAAAAGAGTGTATAGAACTTCCCCGTCTCTAATCGGTCACGTCAGATACTTTTTCCGTGTATATGTATATCGCTGTAACACCATGGCCAGTTCAAATACCTACTTATGTTACACGTAAATTCCACTTACAACCGTTTAAAGTTATTATGTTAGTTGAAGGATTTTTTTTACCACCAAAAGGGCTCTCCTTGCTAAGCAACGTACCTAAAGCAAACCACTGTTGTTTTGTTGTCGACCTTTGCTGTTCTTTTGGCTAATTCACGCATTATGCGCGCCTCACAAACGAAAAGAGCATAAACTACCTGTTAGCTATACTGGTTTTTACATTTCTCTGAAAAAAAGGAAGAAACATGCTTAATGCTTTCGTTTCACTGCTGTCAAGATGCTATAACATGATCTGCAAAAGTCTTGATGTTATATATAAACTAAAACACAAAAGTTTACACCTGTTTTAATAACCTATCGGTCCATTAAGCATCGCGCAAAATTCGCGTTCCAAGTTTCGGGCGAAAATACAAAATAAACAAAGAAAACAAACGGCGGACTCCTTGCCTTTTTTTACCTTTTTTATTTGCTTTGGAGTAGCATGAAGCGGCTAGAAGTATTTCTACTTCCCCTGGATGGGATGCTAGTCCATCGCAGGTCACTCCCCCGCAATTTGTTAGATTTCCCCAACAAATAGCAGGTACCTATTTATACACCTGGATGGAGAGAGGCACTGTGAGAGTAAAGTGTCCAAGAACACAACACAATGTCCCCGGTCAGGCTCCGGAGTCGAGCGCACTAACCATGAGGTCACCGCGCCTCCCTTCATTACACGTAGCTTACACATATTGTCGCACTACTTACTAAAGTTTGTTGTGGTCACTCCACTGCAATAATGTCGAGTAAGACCGTCAGATAGAAACATGAGAAGCTTGAGGCAGCCTTCAGGGCAATAGACTTAAAACATTCCTCCTACAGAAAAATTGAGCTTCTTACTTCTTTTCTTCCTTTTCTTTTTTCTTTTGTTTATTTATTTATTTTTTGCTTTTGTTGTTGTTGTTGTTGTTTTTTTATACATAATGCATTTTAATATTTCATGCTGTCCCCACAATTTGTATGGTTTACCCTTAGATTGTCAGGAAGCCTATAGTTCATAAGCCCCTGGCTTCTATATAGGCTTCCTTACCATTACCACCTTCAAAATTGTTAAGTTGCCGTCTTTAAGTTCTCTTAAATTTCTAGTGTATTGCGTTATTTATTTATTTTTATCTTTCTTGTGGTTAATGGAAAATAAAATAAAATAAAAATGGAGAAACTGGGCCGAGCAGGAATTATTCCGATTTTCCGGCGGGTGGGGGAAGGTAAGTTCTTAAGTCTCTTCTCGTTGTTCATGTCGCCAGGAGCGCAGGGCTCCTCGTGCCACCAATACTGAGACCTCATATTTTGATGCCTACAAAATGGTTCCGGCCGCTTCCGGCTTCAGGATGTCGTAACCAGCAGGCTTAGCATGTGGAGGACCACGGTACCTCTGCGCCCTTCACGTCGCCGCTTGGCCTGCACTCACATCGGTCAGCGGAATTTCCCAAACCTTGCGGAGGAGAAAGTCACGCGACGATTCGTAACAGTCACGCGATCACGCTATTACAATCGGGGCAACTACAGTGGGTTGAACTAGTCAGAACCAATTTTGCAAGATATCAAGGCAGTTAAATTCTTTGTTGCGTGGTCCTCCGCATCCAGACGTGTTTAGATCCAAACTATTTGGCCCATAGGCCCGGATCTGGCATGTCGCCAAACGCCACTAATGATAAAGATGTATTGAATACACACCGGCTGAATTGCTTCAGCTGCCAAAATGTAAATTAGCATTTTTGTTGACGAATAACACGGATGAAACAGCATGGAACGAAATTGATGGTCTGCAGCAGGAAACAAACGGAAAAAATGATTGCAAATGCGTCATATAGGTCTTTTCTTCTTTGCCGAAAATTTCGCTGGCGTGCTGTAATCGACAAACAAATGTGAGTGCATTCACGCAACTGAATTGAATTTGAAGGAAAACGTGGAGTTTTATCTTATTGCGCGCAAGAGATGGAATTAAACAGTAAATCTAACAGGCAACGGTAGAGACAATGATACAAGTGAAGCCCCGTTCAATAACGCATAAAGAATCGTACAAACTACGTTGGTTAGAAACTGAAGGAACACAGCTGGATCTGTCAGGAATCGCAGTCAGTTCTGAAGGTGACATCGCTGTCTGCGACCAGGGATATAACCGTTTAATAATTTTGAGCAAAGATGGTGCATTCAAGGAAACGATCGGTCGAAGCGGAAGAAAGAAAGGCGAGTTCATTTTGCCTGATGGAGTGGCTTACAGCAAAAATAATAATCTGTTCGTGTCGGATTATGGAAACCACCGTATCCAAATGTATGATCACAGAACGGGAAAATTCTGCTTTACATTTGGCACTGGCGGCTCAGCTGATGGGCAACTTAATTTCCCCTCTGGCTTATCAATAGACGACAATGGGAACATAATCGTTAGCGACTGGGGAAACAAGCGAGTACAGGTTTTTGACGAGTGCGGCCATTTCATGTTCAAGTTTTCAAGTCACGCTACGTCTTGCTGCAAGTCAGCACTAGGATGTCATGACTCGCGATCAGGCTTGATCGAACCACAACACTGCATCGCGTTTAAGAACTCATTCTTCGTGTCTGACAGTAGCGAAAACTGTGTTAAGGTGTTTAACGAAAGCGGAACATTTCTGTACAACTTTGGTGTCATGGATTCACTTCAGGGACTCCTGATAACTGAACGTGAGATCTTGTGCGCTTGTGATGCTAACAGCAACTGTATTAATTTCTATTATCTTGATGGCAATTTTATAACGAATTTCCCTAGTTTGAACTGGCCAATGTACATTGCCAAAGGGAAAAGCGACGGTGAGGTTTTTGTTACCGAGAGGGGCGCTTGCCAAGTTACTGTCTTGAAATTGCCTTAAATTTGGCGTGTGATACCCGGCTAAACGGAACGATAGCCGTTATTAAAATAAGTGTTTATATTTTACACTTTTTTGTTTAGTTTATATAATACTCAAAGAGTTTTGCAAATCATGTTATAGAATGTTGGCAGCATTTTAGTGAGGCGACGGAATTAAGCATGTTACATTTCTTCTTTTTTCCTTCGGAGAAATATGACTATACTGTTTTAAAATACTGTTTTTATAATCCGGTAAATTAACAACTGTTACTGGAGGAACGTTTTGCTTCGTTCGTACAGAAAAGAAAGAAAAATAATTAAAAAATGCCAAGCAATCAGGAACTAATGAATTAGCCTATTGAAGATCGTAAGAATCAGACCGTGCTGAATTGACAGTAAAACAATGATAAACACAAGAAACAGGGCGCAGCTGTTTTAAGGGTGGATAACACTCTCTACTGAACAAATCGCTAACCAGTGAATAAGTGCTGACAAAACAAGCCACGCTATTCGCTGGATAGTAATTTATCCGGTGGATAGCGTTATATCGATCCGGGTGTATAATGAACATAGTAAAATAATGGCTATGCACGTGCGTTATAAATATTTGTTCATTTCTTAGCCGCCCTTTGTAAAACAGCAACGTGAAATGACCAAGGTCTGCAGCAGCTCTCGTAAGCTGCTATTGCCGGTTTTGTTATTGTAGCAACTGTTATTGTTTTAGAGCTAGGGGCATTGTTGTCTGTTGTTTGTTCTATTGTCCTCTCAAAGGGTATCGAGCCACTCATGTGAGACCTTACGAGAGCTGCTGCATGACCCAAGTTCTCGGGGGATTTTGGACAACGGTAACGACTACAGCTAAGTTCTCGTACCTCCTCTTGGAACAGAAACCTGTATATTTACCTTAAAGGGGCTACGTCACGGTATTTTAACTCATTTCTACCATCGACAAAGTTACCTCTAAATTCAAGGAAACCCGAAAATAATACTTTACAAAGATAGAAAAACAGTAAAGATATAATAATAAACCATAAAGGAACAAGGATGGTTAAGGATGGAGAAGATTGACACGGATTACAAACAACAAAATTGAAATATTTAGGCTAAATTTTTCAAAACGTTTAACCGTGACGCAGCTCCTTTAAGCACGTCTTAAGAGCGACAGGCACACACAACAGATCTAAATCATTTTGAAATTCGAAGATCTTGTGTTTTTTCTTTTTCATTTTTTACTAGGCGTAGTCCGCGGCGTCCCAGCATTTGAGAGCGTTTTTAGGGGGTATTAAGTTGCAGCCTTTTAGCGGGCAAAGAAAAGCCATAATGTGCATACAGGCTATTTACATTAAAGTTTAATTTCAATGAACAATATCTGTTACCGTGCTTCAAATCATTTTTATTTTTGTTAAATAAAGTGAGCATTTTTTACCAATTGCTTTTTTACGAGAAAATAGAAAGTTGAAAGAGTCCTAATTCTTGTTGTTTTTTGAAAAAAGGGTAGCAATTAACGGTTGCAACTGACTCTTATGTCACGCAACTTTTGTTAGGAAGTCACCTCTCAAGTTTCAGTGTAACTGAAGACGTTAGCGAATATTATGCAAAACGAGAAAAATTTGAAGCATTCTACACAATCCTGCGTCACCATAGAGGAGAAACCAATCTGGAAAAAAAGCTCTGTATTGACACGATGAAGGTTTCCAAGAAAAAGGCTGTAATTGTTTTCTTTTGCTTTGCTTCAGGTGAGAAGTCAGTTTTTCGAGCTCGAATTGAAAATTAATTACAGAAATAACCTTTCTAGAACTGCATGACGAGTCCATTAACAAATAAATATTGTTAATTTCAAGCACAATGTTGAGGCAAGGTAATACACATGTTTTGCAAGCATAACTTGCACTTTGCAAAGACATTGGGCAACAATGCGGTATTGTTTAATAATAATAATAATAATAATAAACAATCTTTAAGGAGGAAGCGCCCGTCACGTAAATACGTGGTTTTCAGGGAGGTCCTCCGTAAAAAAATTAAAAAGTATTAAAAGCTAAAATAAACTACGAATTAAAAAACTACCTACTGTCCTACTGTCATAAAAAACTAAAATATAATCAGCGTACATCTAAAATATTTGTCCATTATTTAAAATATTTGTCCATTAACAACTTTGTAAGGTTTGACTTAAAAATTGTGCATGGCATTGGCCTTCTTAAAAATACTGGGAGGGACATCCAGTCATTTGTAAAACGGAAGTAGGATACTCTCTTTCCGCATTCCGTTTTAGGTTTAGGCAATCTAGGTAGGTAGCCATTTCTAGTGTTGTAGCCATGCAAACGTCTTAATGTCGATTTAAAACTTTCAAAATGTTGCGGAATGTCTCCTTTGATTGCATTTTCTACTGTGGTACAACGGTGAAAGAGACGTCTTCCAGCCAGAGGGAGCCAATTCAGACACTTCAGAGCTTCTGAAGAAGACATCTTGCCTTAAGACATGACTTAAGCTCGACAACTCAAATATCCGACCAAATTAAGAAATCACTCAATTACCTAAATTCCATATTTACACACTATCTGCTTGATATGAAATTCGCATTTTACTGCAAGCCGCTTTTGATCTGATCACTTTAATAGAAAAGGGAATTCTCCATTTGGGTACTTTACTTCAATAAAAACTCGGTGAGCTACTTTCAATTATTGTCCGATAAAAAAACTGCTTTTAATATTTTGTCGTAGCCTAGCAGACGTATTGAAAGGTGCATTTGCATACGTCACAGCTCAGGTTAGAATATATTTGAAGTCTGGAAAAAACAGATTCTTGTATTTTGGTGTAGTTATTGGCAATTTAGGCTAAGAAGATTTTTAAAAAGGTTCTTAATTTCTACGAAGGAGATGTAGTTGTTGCTTACAAGAAAGATAAGTAAACTTGGGTTTTTACAGTGTGTAAACATAGAGTATTTATTCACACCTGTATTAGGTATTTTCTTGTCATATAAATTTGCAATCTCAAAATCACCCTCCTTGGTTGAAACTGTAACCCACATGAACAACTCGATTGACTAAACTGGTTCTAATTTTTAAATTTTTAAGTTTCTGCCAGTAGTTTCTTCAACCACTTAGTTCTTCGATTTAGCCGGTTCGAGACTCAGGAAGGGAGAGCTTTTAGTCGCTTCATCCAGCATTCGTGTCATTCCGCTGTCAGTCGACGAAGCCATGGATAAGATAAGACAATTAAGAGAGTTCCATTTTCTTATTATAAATAAGTAATTAGCAGCTTTCCATATTTTGAGGGAAGCAACACTAGTTTTTTTTTTTATGGAAAAACAGCGACACATCAGTCTCAGTTAAACTGGAATACAATAGTCTCGATTCTTTGCGAGTGTTTCATTGCAGACATATTGTAGAATGGGAAAATAAAAGACTTTGTTTTTCCACCCTTTCTATAGCCTGTTTTACATATGGTCATTAGCAATAGATATCTGAAATGGGAAAGTCTATTCAATTCTATTCACATAAATGCGTTTGTTAAACAGCAGAAACGAAACGTCTTTTTCGATTGGATAAGAACATACTCGCATCGCAAATAAGACTAACTATCAAATATCTTCAGTGTTTTTTTCTCTAGCTTTGAAATTGTTATTTTGCCGAGTTTACCTTCGGTTTAAAGGTAATTTTCTACACTGCGAGAAACACTCATTGTACGATGGCATATCTCCTCCCAAAGTTATATCGCTAAGGCTCAGTTCCAGCCTGTTAGTCGTGTTTCGATCGTCTAATTTTATTCAATGATATAGAGGATACAACATGGCCGTGCGGAGATACGAAATTCATCTTCGAGTGTAAGCGACCATGTTTCCCGAAGATAACCGAAAATAACCGAAGAGTCCCGAAGACCTCCGAAGAAAATCCGAAGATGTTTCGATCATACACCAACAAATTTAAGTGCAGTCAAAGGGACAAAGATGTTATCAAAAATGATAAAAATAAATATGTGGATAAAAATGATCGATATCCTTACAAATGTGGGATAAATCTTTTCTCACTCAGTTTTTCAAAGAAATTCGTCTTTGAAAACAGTCCGTAGAGCGAATTTGTATAATTTTGCGAACGGTTTGAAAAGTGAAACGCTACCAGTCGGGTATGAATAAGAATCGCCGTGATACGGTTCACACGTGAAGAGACATGATACGCCGCTCCTGATTGGGTATCGTTTTCTCCACTCGTGAAAAAAGCGATACGCGACATTTGATTGGCTTCCGCTACTTAAACAAGCTTGTGAGTTAGAATTTATTTCGCATCTTTTCAGTGAGTAAATCTGGGTTTTACTTTAACAGTGTGGCTGGGCGTGCAGTCGATGACCGAGACCCAGTCTCTGCGCTCGATACTGAATCACTTCAACAGTACAAGAAATGTCTACATCGACCCCGTGGCCAAACAAAGGGCACGTGACTTCATCGTGAAATCGTTCATGGATCACGGACTGCACACGTGGACTGAAGAATTCCCTAGCAACCAAGAGAAGGTAAATGCAAAACGTGTTTCATATACTCTGCCGGGAAGCAAACGAACAGGAAAATAAACAGTTTTTTTCCCAAGTTCTTGCAGTTCTTTTTCGGTTAGAGAGACATCTAAGAGTTCATCCCAAAACTTTCACATTCGCTCTCACTCTCGAAAGCGCCTGTTATACAGCCAGTTCAAAGAAAAAAGTATAATCGTTTAGCGTTGAAGCTAGTAAAACGGAAAAACGTGTATTCGTCTGGTGTGCACGTCGCGTCGTGTTATTTATTTTAGACTACAGCGAAGCGGAATTACACGCCAGTGCGTGCACTCTTTGTGGTGAATATAACACGCTGAGACACAAAGGGTAAGGGGCTGGATCTCGGGCGGAGCCTCCCCTTATAGAACTTTATCCAGTAGCCCCCCTCCCCCAAGGGGGCGCGCTTTGTATGGTCTCAAAGGTTTAGATAAGGTTTGCAACAATGATGAACCAGCTGACCTATCACAAATCATGCATACTTCTTGCTTTATTAGTACCCAGGAGTGAACGTAGTTGGTCGTCTGCCAGGTCGCCTCGCCGGAACCAGGGATGATAAAATGGTTCTGATTGGTTCCCACTATGACACGGTCCAGACTACTCCTGGTGTGGATGATAATGGTTCCGGAATGACCGCTTTACTGCAGGCTCTTAAGCTCTTCGCCAATCCAGGTCAGCAGTTTAATGAGTGCATTCATGGGAACAGAAGGTTTCCTTAGTCGCATTGCAGTCGCGTTTTATTGTATTATTGAATCGCTCTAAAAGCGGCTTCTGTATAATACTCACAGGACGTGAAAGAGATTGTTGATGCGATTGTGGGCTTGTTACCATCATCAGAATTTTCCTTGTCAGAGGGGTAACTATTTAAACCTGCGAGTGGTTTTTTCTAAACCTGTATTCCGCGCGGGTTTCAATAGCAAACGTAATGTGAGGTGAAAAATTGCATGACTCGCAGTATCCATAGAAAAATGGGGTGCATTTTCAGGCATAGTTCCTGGATCATAGGTAAGTATGAGGTCGTCACGCGTTCCGAGTTCCCTTGTACCTCTGTTTCAAAACGAGTCTAAGTGCGAAACCTTTCTTATGAAAATGAGTTTAATTTGCATGAAAGTGAACCTGTAGGCGGAGCTCACTTTCATACAAATGGTTTTGCACTTAGACTCGTTTTGACACGGAGGCAATTAGGGAACTCGGAAATGGCCTATTTAATTACCGGTTAGCGTAAGACGCAGACTGCGGGCAGCAGACTGAAAACTGGGGGTAAAAATGCAGACTGGGCAAAAGGATAAAACTGCAGACTGTAGTCCTGCGTTTTACACTGACTGACTACTAACTATTACTGTATTATTAATCTCCAAGACTTGAGTCAACGACCTCCGTCCGTCATTTTCCAAACACTACACGTGTTTTCTCGATAGCAATAGCAATTTGCTACGCTTGTTAGTTAAAATATCAGACCGCTAGTTTGTCAGCAATGATATTGACCATTCATTTTTTTTTTTATTTTGAAATTTTATCAATTTTTCGACATGTCAGTTAATGTTCGGGCAATTCGTATCTCAGCTTGCCGACGGTTAAGATGACGGCTCGCTTGTCATCTAATATCTCTAATTTAAACAAGGAGATGTAGCAAGCTTATTACAACCAGGAAGTTAATCATTAACTTTTTTTGTCAAAACGAACCAAAGCAGATTCCCTATAAAAGTAAGCATGTGACATTCCCAACGCTATATGCGAACTTGGGCCACTTGGAGATGTCCCGGTCACAAAACGAAAAACAACAACAACAACAACAACAAACAACAACAACAACAAACAAGAAGAACATGAACTAGGCTCGACCCTAGACTTTACGGTAATTAAACACACTTTACGTGAGACGCGGTGGCCTGGTGGTTAGCGTGCTCGCCTCCAGAGTGAGCGGTCTGGGTTCGAGCCTGGCCGGGGACATTGTGTTGTGTTCTTAGGCAAAGACACTTTACTCTCACAGTGCCTCTCTCCACCCTGGTGAATTTAATGCTGGGGGTAACCCAGCGATGGACTAGCATCCCATCCAGGTGGGAGTAGAAATATTCCTAGCCGCTTCACGCTACTGAAACCTGAGATAAACGCCGGCCTGATGGGGCACGCTCGTATGTAGACTTTATCGTTTACTTACATGAAGCCCTGCTGATTTTCTTGTAATTCTTCATGATTTAAACTAGAAACATTCATGTTTAAGATTCTTGCGACAGTTCGCAATGTTCTTTTTCATGTACATTTCTTTTTCAGACAAAGTGAATTGTTCACGTGACCATACTATCCTGTTCGCGGCCTTTGACTTGGAAGAGTCACAGCCTACGTCTGGCTGCTCTGGACAGTGCTCGTGCCCGTCTGGAAAATGCGGCAGCGGATTCTTCGTCCAAAACTTTACTCAGCACCTGAATAACACTGGGGCGGGTTTTCAAGGAGCCTTAATTCTAGAAACAATTCTTAACTACGACAACGAAAACAATTCCCAGATTTTTCCAGACGTGCTTAAGCAAGTTCTAGGTCAAGCGTACACAGAAATCTCGCAAAATATGTTCAGAGGCGACTTCTTGGCTCTGATTGGGCGATCCTATGACGACGGACAGCTTCTCAGTTTGGTTTCAAAAACGTTTAAGAAAAATGGTAAGTAATTGCGTGCAAAGGTACTTTCTTGATAGATCGTTTAAGTCATCATTACTTTCTAATGGCCAATATCCTCTATGAGATGCGCCTGCTGGGAATCATTGTAGTTGTATACTCGAATCTTTGCTGACGTCCTTGTTTAAATATATGATTTTATTTTCTCCATTACGTACGACTTTACGCATAGAAGGACTCATGCTAGACATTAAATGACTACAAACATTTAAAAAAAACTTGTGAAACCGAGTAATTGGGCGTAATATTCCAGGAGAAATTGGTTTTGAAACACTGCAAAATTTCTGGGGGAAAAACGCTAATGAGCTAATATTTATTTTCTATGTAAAATTTGCCTTCTTATACCCGCGTCGCACAAAACGTATTCGATACATCAGGCTCAAACTCCTTGTGAGAATTAATCGTGCTGTGCCCTTTCAATATTCAGAACTAATGTTTTCGTAGCTCTATCGGAAACTGTATCGCTTATGCTAATTATATTAGGCAAATAAACAACGATTCTTGGACTAGATATTTGTTTTGATGAACACAAATGCCATGATTCCCTGCAGGCGGTGTTCCCTCGATGCTCACTTGCAAATGGAGAGCTAGAAAGCTTTGAGAAGTTTTCCTACTACTATGTAGTGTAGAATGCATTCATTAAATATCAGCCCTTTTCTGTTCTCAATAGAAACATCCAAAGCCATTGAACTTGGCATTCCTAGTACGTTTCGAGGTAGGCCAAGCTCCTGGCCATTTGCTGCCAGAGTTATGCTGGGAGACTTCTTCCGCTCAGACCATTATTACTTCTGGGATGCCAATCCGTCGTTGCCGGCGATCTTCATCACCGATTCCGCGAATTTCCGGGGATACATGGTACAGTGTTACCATAAGCAATGTGACGACATGAGTCAAGTGACTCCGGAGATGATGATGTTCCTGGGGCGAACGTCAGAAAAAATGGTGGAACTGGCCACAAACATGACAAATGTGAAAGCGTGCCAAATGAAGAAAACCGGTACGGTCAATGACGTGTTACATTCTTGAGCTTTTGCCGAGTAGTTGTAAAATTCAACTATATTAGACCATGTTTGTAATCTCGGTTGGCCTGGAACTAGCTTGCAACTGAGGCTAATGCGGGGAGTTTTTTCACATGCAAACGATATTTTTATCCCCTTTTAATGATATTCCCCCGCATGGGCCTCCAGTGCAAGCTACTTCCTGTCCAATACAGTGAAACCTGTATTAAGCGGACACCGTTGGGACCCTCACTTGTGTCCGCTTAATACAGGGTGTCCGCTAATTATTAACCCTTTTGTAACACAGTGTAATGTCAAAGACTGCTCATAGCATAATGTCCAGACAGTCAATGAATCAATCTGGAACTGAATAATCTACTTAGCTTTAAAACGGCATCGCTGAACAATGTTAAAAGAGTCTGAGCTGAGCTTTTAGAAAGCTTTTTTTAAAAAGCCCTTGAAGTGTCCGCTTATTGCAGGTTTCAGTTGTGCAACAAAATGGCTTAATATTGGTGTCCGCGTCCGCTTAACAGAGGTGTCTGCTGAACGCAGGTTTATTTTACAGTAAATGTGGAAAGAAAATTTAGGGACTCAAGCTGGTGTCCACTTAATAGAGGGTGTCCGCTTAATATGAGGTCCGCTCAATACTGGTTTCACTGTACTAATGAATACTAGTACGTGATACTGGTGATGGGCTCCTGATATGGCCTACTGCCACGTTATTGACGCGACTAGGGGTAGGGACATAACGAGCAAAATTTGATAATCGACAAAGAGTTAGGGAACACCATAAGCAGAATATTTGGCTCAGGTCTGTCAGATTTGGCTATTTCTTTAAAAAAAACGAAGAAGGCTTCACTTAACTAAGTTGTGACTTATTTCTTGGAGGATTATTTTGACATTACTTCACAGATGGGCGAAAAACAGGTTTTCTTGCGCATGAATGGCATCAAAACGTGTCGAAAGTTTTAGATGAAGAGAAAAGAAACATGCATGATTTAAGTCGTTTTTGCTCTGTATTGCTATTGAGATTAAATTAATCAGAAAATGGTATTTTGAAAATAGCAGATGTTATCTTAGTAGACTTAGTATCTTGTTGATTGTATATGAACATCAGCATGGAATCCATGAAAATGAGTAATGTTTGATACAATGTTCATTGTAGAATGTCTTATAAGGTGCATCGAGCTACAAATCACATTAAAAGGATGTACATTGACTTTGTTCAGTGAAAATCGCAGTGATTCTGCCAATAACAAAGTTGATCGATTTTTAAGATATTCTAACCTGCAAATAATACAGCTTGTCCTGGCCTGGTCGAAACGCTTAACCAACCAAGAGCGACGAAAAGCGGAAATATTCTCAGAGTACGTAAAAATGCTCTATTGCTGTGAAAAAAACCCCTTTGCGGTAAAGGAAAAACTTATCACGTTTGAAGGCCGTGGTGGCTTGAATTCAGTCCCAGCAGTGTCTAGAAATTGCCACACCTAGACAGCACAAGGCGCGTTACACGCAATTTCATCCTCCATCAAATTATCCACGCAGCGCGAGGGCATAATAGATCAGAGACCTTTAGATCACATTTATCGCAAACGTCAAACTGCGGTTTAGAAGTTTGCCGTTCGGAAGTAAATCAATTTAGATTTAAGTAAATTGGAGCGAATAAAAATCAATGAAAATGCAATGAAAATAGTCAAAATAACGCCAAGTTTGAAAAAAAATGTTGTCTTGCATGTGTAGCTTTCTAAAGAAACAAAGCACCATAAAACACACATTAATTCAAGTTAAGCCGCCGCCATATTGGATTTCCACTTAGGGTACAAACAACAACAAAAGGCTAGGTAATTGCTTATTTGCCTAAAAATGTATCCAATTTGTAGAAAATGGGTTACTTTATTCGATTTCAGCATTTATACGCGGCATAAACTAAAATTCAAGGCAATATATACGGTGGTAAATGACTTACGTGAAAACCTACCTCTTAAAGTTCAAGAAACGTGAATCTCATTCTCTATTATTGGCGGAAGAACTGGATTCCACGTCTAAAATATATTTAATGTAATTACCTTGGAAATTGTGAAATACGGGGAGCTGATATTCAGACTAAAATGCACTCTAGCAAAGTGAATGAAATCTTGACAAAGTTTCTTCCTTTTATTCTTCTAACTTTATTTTAAATTAACAGAGTGCGGTGAAGAAAAAAGAGCTGACGAGGGAGAAATCCAGACCCCATACTTCGACACACAGTACCCTAACAACGTTGACTGCGCATGGACCATCACAAAGGTCGCTGAAGAGAAAAATCTCTGGCTCAAGTTCACAGAGTTTGATTTGGAGGAAAGTGTTGACTGTACCGCAGACTATGTTGTTATTCGGGATGGAAAAGACAACAAAGCAACGTTGATTGGTAATTACATTGAAAAAGAAATAAAACAAAAAAAAATCACTTTTGAGTGGTCCGAATTTGAGCCCTGACTTCTGTGCGACTTCCGGGTGTTATGTTCTTGTTAACAAATTGACGTCAGTTTTTCATGCGTTTGTCCTGTTATTGATCATGAATTTCGTCATAACGTTGTCAAAGTAGTCAGCGGATGGAAGAGGAAGAATGGATCAGAGGGAAGAATGGATTCGCAGACTACTTTGACAATGTTATGACGAAATTCATTGTCAATAACAGGACAGATGAGTGAAAAATTGACGTCAATTTGGTTTTTTGTGATAACAAATTGTCAAATTGTCCGCTCTCGCTCGTTGACGCATAGCATAAATTATAAATTCATGTGTCTGTCTGCTTCTTGACAATGAAAGTTAGCCAATGAGCACGCGAGAATTTTTCCCGTTATTGTAAAGTCGATTCTTGAACAAGCCATTTGCACTTACAGAACTCCATGCAATGTAAACGGAGTTAAGGGTTGACATGCCGCTAGGAACCCTCTGGTTTCTCCTTTCCGTTAAAGCATATTCCGTTTTCATGCTTTCACTTTCTTTAATTTATATCCGTTCCAATGACTTCATTGCAATCCAATTGTAGGAAAGTATTGCGGGAAGACTTTACCAGAGGCCGTGAAAGCCTCGAACCAGTCCCTGTATATCATGTTTCACTCGGACGAGCTGGACGCCTTCAAAGGTTTCAGAGCAGAGTGGGGTGACGAACCTTCAACCGAACCACCTACCATCAAGAGCGCTGCACATGGTAATTACTTTGTGAAAAATTGTGATCTAACTGATTTTCCTGGTTAAAGCTAAGCTGTAAAGATCGAAAAAAAACAAACAAAGCTAAGAGTCAGAGGGGATGGAGTTTAACTCCTGTCACCACGAGCGCTGCAATAGGCCATTTCCAAATTACCTTTAGCCTCTTTCTCAAAGCGAGTCTTGGTGGTCATCCTTTCATATGAAAATGAGATTTCATGCACATGCAAATTAAACTCATTTTCATATGAATGGTTGTGCACCAGGCCTCACTTTGAAAGAGAGGCTTTAGGTAACTCGGAAATGGTCTATTGGTGTCTGCTTGTTTGCCTTCAAACATGTGTAGTTTTTGTTTCTGTTGAATTGTCGTAAACGTTTTACGCTACATTACAGTGGTTTTGTTTTGAATGACTGCTATGAAGTTTTAAAAAAGAAATCACTTAACGTAGTGTTGAAAAGCGCAGCATTTTTGAGGGATCGAGTGGGCAAATAATTAGTTTGTTGGTGTCAACGAAAAAAGGACAGTATCACGACGGTATCACTCTGAGGGCTTGGGAGCGATGGCAGAGATAAAAGCTCGCCATCAAAGCATTAAATTACAGCAACATGAAAGTGCTTTTATAAAATCCGAGGTTACATGCCCTCCATTAGCTTACGTTTATGTTGTTTTTGTCACGTGACAGATAACCATCCAGTCATGTGGCAGCTCCTGGATTTTCTTGTCTTGACGTCATTGGTGATCGGCCTGTAAACAAAAGAAGCCTCTTTTTCTTGTAGTTTGAAATTTTAAAGTTCAACAAGTTGCTATCATTAGCTCATGTAACTGATGGAAACGGAAGGCGGCATGGATTTTGAGTGTCTGATTCGTATAATATATAATTGGTACGTTAAATTCTTTTTACCAGTGTCTGATGTACGCGTAGGCCTAGCGAAAAATTGGCATTTAATCTCCTCAAGAAACGTCACAAAAGGAAAAATATGAAGTCTTAGAAAATTTGTGTTCACGAAAGCTGTTGTAAAAATAGGCAAGATGATAAACATTACCAAATAAATGCTGGAATGGAACTTCAAAAAGAAAAGTCTTGTTGCTAAGGTTTTTTGTCTCTGTTTTCCCTGTTTCCAGTTGAGCTTTAATTTCTCGCTGTTGGTGTTCTTCTATAAGGAAAGTGATAGAGCTCTAAACCTTAATTCCTTGTATCTGGCGGGAAAGCGAATTTGACCACGTGACATTACCATAGCTGCACATTTGCGCATGTCCCCAGTGCCAGGCCCAGACTGCAGATCGTCATTTCCAAGCCATGTCAGTGTTAAGTTAATTATAATCCGCCTCAATCGTAAGATATCGTACCCAGTCATTCTCTTAGTGGAGTGGGTGGTGTCGAGAGAAAGTTAAAGCGCCAGTTATAAACAGCTCTGTGAATGCTAGCTTCTGACTGCGTAGCAGCGGGTTCACAGTACGCTTTGTGTAGTGAGTTCGTTCGTCGTATCTGTCTTGTTTGTTCAGAGAATAACAATGAAGCAAAGGACACCTAGGAACTCCAAACCTTCCATGGCATAGCAACGTACATGGCCTCCTTCAACCCAACCCTGCAATGCTACAGCTTTTGAGAAACCTACTCAAGAAGGAGACCGATTTTCAATGGTCTTCGTCTCGCAAGGCAGCATTTGATAGCACCAGTCAGGCGATCTACCAGGAAGTGTCATTCACCCGCTCACGTACATTGATCCTTAAACGAAAACAGTCATCTAGGCTGACGCATCCGTTAGGGGCCTTGGTTGCCCACTTATACATAATAGAAACGTTGTTGCCTTCACATCCAGAGCACTTACGTGCTTTAGAAGAAATTAATTGTAGAGACTGATCATAAGCCTCTTGAAATGATCCAACAGAGGACATCTCGTCCTAGATACCCAAACCAATGGATTTATTGACAGTCTGAACGTCAGTTTAAAATTGAATTGAACGGTTTACAAAGCCTCGTCTAAACACTCTTGACAAAGCCGGCAAACCAGGAAAGGACCTCTGGTTTTTGATTTACTCTTGCGCATTGATTTAAGGCCTTATTGGGAAAGGAACAGCTGAACTAGTGGTAGCAGCGAATTGACAGTTCAAATCAGGTCTACCCCTCAGTGTTGAGAATCAAATTCCAAACAGAGACCAGTTTTCCCAGAGGCTAATAGAACGTCGGCGACGCATGATAAGAAGTTGAGAGTTGTCATGATAAGAATGTCCATGATCTCAGTCCCTTGGCCACTGGAGAACCGGTACACATACAGGTCCAAAACATCAAGAAATGGTTTCCAGGGACAATAAGTAGCAGGAAACCTGAGTTCCCCTCGCACGAAGTGAAGACAATCCTGCTCAATACTTCGACGTAACAGACTTCACCTTAATTCGCCAAGCCAGTAGACAGCGCATCGAAATAGGCCCCACAGATGGAAAGGACCGGGTCTCAGACCAGCCCTGTGGGATGAACTCTTTTCTTATGTAAACACCTTCTTTTGTTCCAATAAAATTTGGACAGTTTTTAGCCGAGTGAAAGTGAAAACGCTCTACACGCGCGCGCTTTTAAGCTTACACTGAAACTGACCAGAAGCGGAAGAAACTGAAGCGCCTAAAAGCGCTTCAGTTTTTCTGACCAAGCGCTAGCTACACGAGCATTACTCCTGAAAAATGAAAGGCAATGGCAATGTTTACAAAAACGGTTGATATGTTCGTATACCTTGCATGATTCCTTCTCTACGAAAAGCCGTATGTCAATGAGGTTAAATTTAATAATGACTTCAAGAAAGATTTCTCAAAATATGAAGGAAGGAGTTTGCTGCAGTGGTTCAGTTCGGGGGTAGATCATTATCTGAGAGTGGGAGGCGGCCTCATGGTTAGTGCGCTCAACTCCAGATCGAGCGGTCAGGGTTCAAGCCCTGGCCGGGGACATTGATCCGTGTTCTGAGCAAGACACTTTACTCTCATAGTGCCTCTCTCCACCCAGGTGTATGTATGGGTACCGGCGAATTTACTGCTGGGGGTAACACTGCGATGGACTAGCATCCCATCCAGGGGGAGTAGAAATATTCCTAGTCGCTTCATGTTACGTAAAGAAACCGGAGATAGGCGCCGGTGTGATGGGCCACTTGGCTCGTATGCAGACTTTACCTTACCATTATCTGAGAGGAAGTGGTGGTAAGCTGATTGTCACTCCTTTTTTGACGGTATGTATTATGCACCAATGGCATGTTTGTATGATTGATATGCCCATTTAACATGTCGGCTGACCAACAATACAATGAGCTGACTAGCAATCCTACTTGAAAGCAGCTAGATATTTTATTGAAATCTAAATCGGAACAAAGATGTCGCAGCTCAAGAATGGTTCCCTCTTGTTGCTTGTTCTTATGACAGGTGGGTTGCACTTGAGCAGGGCTCTATAAATCTCTATACACTACCGTATTTGTGCTTAATTTCGCGACACCCGCTAAGCAGCTGATTTCATGAGGTTTCAGTTTCGCGATTTAACGAGGAGTAGATCTCACGAACGTATGTCAACAAACTAAAGGTTTCATTTTCATAAACTTCACAGAGGCAAAATATACGAATCATCATCGTACTATGGTACTTCAAACAGGAAGTTTTCGATAGCTTGTGTGGAAACACAATCAGTCTTTCGCTTGTTCGACGGTTTTAGAAAAAAATAATTTATTAGTTTTATCAAGGGTTTCAACGATCTTTGGAGGGCAATTTCGTTCTCCGCAGAAAACATAGGTAACACCAGATTTCTCGCATCCTTTGACAATATCCTTCACTAATAACTACAAGGATCGTCACCGGTTAATGGTCATTTTGTTGACTGTGCTTAAGACTCAGAATACCTGAGATCAGACGGTAAGTACTTGGTGTATCCCTTATCATAGTGTATTTAGAACGTAGCATAGTATATTTATCCTTGTTATAGTGTAGTAGATACACTATAATATCTGGAAGGGATACATGAAGTACTTAGGGATCAGACAGCAGTTCCAGCTGACCACTAGGCTGGAGTTGTTTCTCGGTAGGTCCTAGTTCAACTCCCTGGCCACCGTTTTAATAGCCGATCTGGTCTGCCTCCTGCCAGTTGGAATTTTTAACCATGTTTTGTTCATTTTCGTCATTTGTTTCATCATTTGCTTCCATCGGCCCTGAAAAGTCCCATTGGGGGAGTGGTCAATTAAGGCGGGGGTAAACATGAATAGGCGTGAAATTTGAAGTGATATAAAAAAGGAAATTGTTAGGATTAAGATGGGTTGGAAACACTACCAGACAGTTGACCCCCGCAAAAGAGAGCGCCTGGTTGCTAGGGGACTGTTTGGTATCCGTCTACTAATTCTTCACTTCAAATTTCATTTTTCCAAATCCATCAAATCTTCAACATTTCATATTTTCTTCAACTTAACCTATCCGTTGAGAAAAAAGATCTCTTTCCCAAAATGCCCAAAAATCACCCATAGATTTACACAAAACCGCCAAACAGTGGTTAATGAGGTAAGCAGAGAGATTTAGTATCGCTTGAAACGTGACAGAAAGGCCGTGTTAAGGTGGCTCAAAACAGTTTCCAACACTTATATTTGGATAGGTCGTTATAACCACTGTTTATCATTTGATGCTACAATCATGGTATCAAAAAACTGTCCAATCATTGGTGAACACGTTGTCATCATTTTCTTGACACAATAGGTTACCATAGCAACAGTATGACCTCTGAAAAACACCCTTAATTACAGCTTTAGGGGCTTATAATTCAAAAACGGCACGGTGAAATTTTTTTATATTATCAACTTTTGATAAGCATGATTGCATAACAAGAAATACTTAAATTTGAAGTTGTTTGAATTATAATTCATTGACTGCGTTAAGTCTGCTTGACTACATTATTTCGTAACACTTCCTTTTCCGGTTTAGCCTGTTTGACAATATCACCCCCAGTGGAAGCCAAGACTAAGACCCAGTCTCTACGCTCAATACTGAACCACTTCAATGAAACAAGAAATGTTTACGCCGACCCTGTCGCCAAACAGAGAGCACGTGACTACATTGTGAACATGTTCAAGGATCACGGACTGCACACGTGGATGGAAGAATTCCCTAGCAACCAAGAGAAGGTAAACAAAGGATAGTTTTGCTCCTCAAAACGCGAACATAAAATAGGAAAATAGATTAAAAACTCTAAATAACAGGGGTAAGATGCATGGGATATTGACCAAGTGTAAGGTCAAGATGGCTGGATATTGGCCGAGTTCTTTTTTTGCGTGTTTATGGACCGAGACGGAGTCGAGGTCCATAAACACGCAAAAAAGAACGAGGCCAATGTCCAGCCATCTTGACCGAACAAGCTTGGTCAATAAAGGATTTATTATATGGCGTAGGGGAAATTTTTCTTGCGGGACAAGGCGGCTAGTCCCGAGCTGGCAAGATCGCTCCACCTTGCCCGCTCGGGTAGCCAATCACAGCGCGCAGGATTTGATTCATCTTGCCCGCTCACGGCGCTAGCCATATAATAAATCTATTTATTAAAATGTATTAGATCATTCATCATGTCACATTATCTATTCCATTGGATTAAAGACATCCCGATTAACATACATACACATTCTAAAATGTAAAATTCTAAATGTTGAAGATCTCTTCCGATGTAGTAGAACTGTTTGCAGCAATAACGAAAATTAGTTTACTCTTTGTTTTCTGTTGTGACCTCAAAACTTTAACCGTTGTCTATCATTTCTGACGTCACGTGGCTAATGGTTGTGTACAACACTAAGGATACTGACAAGATTCGACCCTAAAAGTTTCGGTGAACAGATTCTCATAAATGGGCTTTTTCCGAAGAAATGTTCTGAAATCTATTGTTAGTTCTGTCTACGATTGTTTTGCTATTTTAATATGTCCACACTTGATTGGTAAGTAAGTCTGACGTCGAGTAATTTTATAGTTTCTGGGTTTTTAAAAATGACGAACTATATTAATTATAAGTAGATTTGAAATAATTATCAAGGAGTCCGGCAATTTATTCTCTTTCTCATTTTTTATGGTCGATTAACCATATTACATAAATGCATCTGTACAGTTGTTATATTTCTAGCATCCAGGAGTGAATATCATTGGTCGACTGCCTGGTCGCAACACCGGAAAACGTGACGACAAAATGGTTCTGATTGGTTCTCATTATGATACTGTAAAGACATCTCCCGGTGTGGATGACAATGGTTCTGGAATGACCGCTTTACTACAAGCTATTAAACTCATCTCCAATCCAGGTAACAACATAATTTTTGGTTAGTTTTGTTTTTTGTCTGTGATCAAGGATCATAATTTCTTGCTGTGATGTAAGATATAAATTGGCTACTTGAAATCAGAATTGATTGATGGCATAAAAAAGGTCTGCGTCGAGACAAGTGGTGCATATTGCCGGAGCTTGCGGTTTCTGTAGCAAGAAGCGACTAGAAGTACTTCTACTCCCCCCTGGATTGGATGCTAGTCCATCACAGGGTTACCCCCAGCATTGAATTCGCCAGTACCCATTTATTCACGGATGTGAAGATAGGCACAGTGAGAGAAAGATTTTTGTCACTGTGGATGGTGTTGGACTATTTTACTGGAATGTAACTTTCTTAGAAGTACAATAACCACACTGCAATGCACGGGCATACATGATTCTACACATCGCAATATGCTTTCATTGAAAGCTACAATCATGGACAAAAGTAGTTGAGACACTCCCCGAAAAAAGACCTTTTTTTCACTGAACGCGTGAATTTTTCAATCACATTTCGACCTCCTCTCCCCTTTTCAATGTCTTAACCACCTAACAGTGTCCACGGAGTGTATTTCAACATTGAAAAGGGAAGAGGGGGATTTGGGTATCGACAAAAGCGTTTGTTCTGCTCAAATGTGTCAACACTTTTGTCCATGATTGTCCGAAATTGCCTTTTAGCGAAAATAAATAGTAATTGTACTATATATGTGTCGAGAATACTGAAATATCACAAACACTGCAACCTGGTCAGGATTTGGAGGCTTAATAGCAGTGTAGGACTCATTTCCAGTCTCCGCGCATTAGCGGTCACTTTAGTAATATTTAGTGGTCTCGCTAAGCACAAATTGAGTCCGCACACGTTAGAAAACAACAAATCGTGTTTTTAGGAAAATACGGCAAAGTAAAGACCCAGAGTTATGTTCGTGTAGAATTTTGAGTCGCGAAATTTGCTGAGTGATTTTGCTAATAACAAAGCCCGTGATTGAACTCAGCAGCAAAAGTCTCGAACGACACAAGCTATTGCTGACAATCCGACAGTTCTCGGGAACAGTTGCCACCCATAAAAACCAGATTTTCTGCTTCTGTCCCTGATGTTGTTAGCAGGATATACGGCCCTAAGGTAGCTTTTGCAACGATCCACAACGGTTTACAACGGTTCACAGCGGCTCACATAACTCAAATAAAGAGTATCTTTTATGTTCTTTATTAAGAAATAGAAAACATGTGCCGTGTTTCTATCGAGTTATAGAAACACGAGTGAAAGTTTGGGAGAACGAGAAATGCTGTGGGAACACGAGCCGCAGGCGAGTGTTTCCACAGCTTTTTCGAGTTCTCCCAAACTTTCACGAGTGTTTCTATAACTCGATAAGAACACGGAGAACATGTTTTCTATTTCTTTTAGAAAATACCGCGACGAAGAAAAAGAAAAACAACTTGTTTACTTCGATCATCAAAATGTAAATTCTCTTTGTTCGCGCCATCATTACGTCAACAGCTCGTGCTAGTTCTGTGTTTCTATCGAGTTATAGAAACACGGTTTTAAACCAATCAGCGCGCGTATTATCTTTGGCTTATTTTCTAACTGGGGATGTGAACCGTTGTTAACCACTGAACTGTAATGTCTTGCTTATGTGAATCGTCCAGAATTACGCCCCAAGACAATGTAACCACGAGAGTAAGTTTGAAAACGTCACCAAAACGCCGATGTTTTAATTTAGGTCAGATTAAAAGTTCCATTATTGAAATCGAGCGTGTACAGAAACAGGTAATCTCGTTCCCAGATCTCTTGTGGACGAAGAGATCTGGGAACGAGATTACAGAAACAGGTTTACGGTCACGCAGCTTCACTCGAAGTATAAAAGACAGTTTCTTTTCTTTTTATTTCGTTATTCCCAGCAGCAATACCTGTTTTTCTGCTTGTGTTAACAATTAGACGCGTTTTAATTTTGTTCCATTGCCTTTGGCTTGTTGTGATAACGTTCACAGAGGCAATGAAGGTGTTAACAGGTAAGCCAAGAAAAGACTGGGAACGAGTACGAAAAATTTTAGGGTATATGTGGAATTTAGCCCTGCTCGAATCTTACTCTTTTCGTGGCACGTCCGATATTAACTGTTTAGCTCTCACGAGATTTGATAAAGTACTTTCGTTATAGCTTGTGTAGCTTGGCGGTTAGCAAGTAGAGCGCGTTTCTCAGTTGTCTCTCCTCCAGGCTCCTCGCGGCTTCGCCGCTAGTTTTTAGCCCGCTCGAAGCTACCCAGGCTATATCTTTATATTTGGGTCCTTTAAGTCGTCAGCTGTCCAAACCGTATGGTGATTAAGGAAACCAGAATTCACATTAGTTAGTAAATAAACCCCTT
>OZ026602.1:7770687-7785687 GCA_964020085.1 Micromussa lordhowensis
AAAAACAAAACTGCGCCGTTGATAGGTAATAAGAGATTAAAACAACCAAGAAGGTTTCAAGTTTAATTTTGACTAATGCCCCGCTATGATTATTCACCAGGAAAGTATTGTGGGAAGAGTTTACCAGAGCCCGTAAATGCCTCGGCCCAGTCCCTGTATATCGCTTTTCACTCGGACGAGCTGGACGCCTTTAAAGGTTTTAAAGCAGAGTGGACGTCAGCCGAACCACCAACCATCAAGAGTGCTGCATATGGTAAGCGTGTTGTGATTTAAGGCGGGGGTACACGTGAAGGCTGTTTTGACGTCTCTTAACACGGCCTTTCTGCCAATATCTCGGTCACGTTTCAAGCAACACTTAATCTCTCTGCTCATTTCATTAACCACTGTTTGGCGGTTTTGTGTAAATTTTTGGATGATTTTTGGACATTTTGGGAAATATGAGATATTTTTTCTCAACAGATAGGTTAAATTGAGGAAAATATGAAATGTTGAAGATTTGATGGATTTGGAAAATTGAAATTTGAATTGAAGAATTAGTAGACGGATTCCAAACAGTCCCCTAGCAACCAGGGGCTCTCTTTTGCGGGGGTCAACTGTCTGGTAGTGTTTCCAACCCATCTTAATCCTAACAATTTCCTTTTAATATTCTTCAAATTTCACTCCTATTCATGTTTACCCCCGCCATAAGCAATTTGTTTGGTTAAAGCTGAGCTCACCAGGAATCAAACAAGGCAAAAAGTGCTAGGGGATCGAGTTTAACGCCTGTCTCCTGCCTTAAAAAAAAAGAAATCACTGAACGTAGAGTTCAACTTATCATTGGAAAAACGCGAAAAGCAAAGGCGCTTGTCAGCTGGCGTTATCACTTAGACACACGCGGGAAGAGCGACAATGGTGGAGAGAAGACCTGGCCACCAAAGAGTTTCCTTAGAGCAAAGTCAAGTATTAACTTACTTTATATTTTTTCGTCACGTGACAGATTACCATCAAGTAATGTGGCAGCTGATTGGCTTTCTTGTCTTGACGTCATTGGCGTTCGAGCCGTAAGCCTTGGGAGCCTCGTTTTGCTCTTTTGTTTATTGTATTAGTTTTACTAGACGGAAGAGGGGATGGATGTGAGGTTTTGTGAGTGTTTGATTGGCACAATCTATAATTGAAATGTTAAGAAACTTTGTAGTAAAGTAAGCCGTTGTAAAAATAGAATGGTGATGGTGATTACCAAGTAAATGCTGGAGTGGAACTTGCTGTGTTTCCTTAGCATAAAATAGTTATTCGTTATATCCTGTCCAACCGCCTGCACTGAATGCAGGGTAACAAACTGTTCACCGGCCCAGCTCCCTTCCCTAGCTCTCCCTTGAAAGGATTGGAGAGTAGGCTTAAGAGTTGTTTGAGTGACTTCCCAAGTGCATCCATAACTCGATATCTGCACAGCTAAAAGCACGAACCAATTATTTTATAACAAAGTAACACGACAACAACATGGGATCTAAATCTTGTTTTATTTGTTATTGACTGCAAATTAAACTTCTTACTTTGCCCGGCGAAGGAAAACAACGATCCTGTTGCCTGGTTAAAAATACGCGATTATCAGTTGAGGTAGACTGTTCACAGCCTCTCTATTTACGCGATGGTGCAATCGTGTTGCTGAGGGATTATTAACTATGTAAGCTACATCATCAGGACCCCTATAAGCTATGCAAAATTACTGTAGCTTTATTTGTACCATATATAATTTGTACTCTGAATAAAAATTTAATCAGGTTCAGTCAAGTTAGCCTGTGTACAGCCGCTCCCTCAAACATTCCGGGAACACCACCCGGAGTGAGGAAAACGAAACACGATTAACGACGGTGCTACACAGGGGAGGGGGAGGGGGCAGCTGTACATAGGCTACGTTAAGCTTTTGTTTAACAATTATGCTCATGGGTTCAATATTTAAAACATTCAATCTAATTAATTCCAGAATAACTGGGGTTTCACTTTGTTATTTAGAAAGCCTCTTTTTAGAAGTAAAGGATGACTTAATAAACAGGAGGGAAATAGACTGAAATGTTGCAATGAGAATGGCTTTGTAAGCATGTCAGGTCAATGTTCTTTAGGCAGTTTGTTTTGGTTGATTAAAGGCTTTCCTGGAACTTATTTTGCTTTAAGGTATAAAACACCATTCACAAAAAATAAGACAAAAAAAGAGGTAAATTTCATTGCTTTAACTTGTGTTTATTTAATTATTTCATAAACAGATATAGTCTTATCATGCTAAGGAACAGTATCCATCTCTCAAATTATATTTCCATGACAAATTTTATTCTATACTAACCTGCTTTAGGACTTGAGAGTGATGCACAGAAGTATTCTGTTTATTAAACTGTGAATGAGGTTTAAGCCTGCCTTGTTTGACAAGCTGTCCCTCTAGCCTGTATGCTTTCAGCAAAGCACTGTTCCTGCAGCGAGAGATGGACGATAAATATATTATTGTGTCACCACTACACGTGCTCCCAGTCAGCCGGATTAATTTCCTGCCGTCTTAGGTGATATCCCCAGGGACCGTGGCACGGTCAATTTGAATGATAAAAAATTGCCCGTGCCTCTCGATGACTGGAGGCGAGGCGCGGTCGCTAAGCTAAAAAATTCAAATCCTGTGCCCAAGATAACTTCGAGCCAGGGCAGAAATTGAAAGCTAGAGTTGGAAAACCAGCGATCTCGGATGTTTAAGACAAACCTTGGAACCTTGGGAGAAAGCGAATGGAAAGAAGAGTTATCGACGGCTACCATGAGGAAATTTTGGCGAGATTAGACCATTTTGTGGAATTTACGGAGCTTTGAGTTCGGGCCGTTTGGCGAGTGACCGGCAGTGAGTTGCCAGCCTTTGGTTTTTCTTTAGAGGAAGCAAACCGTCAGAAAGTAAAACTCGCCGAAATGGCTCTAAACAGCCTCCAGGAACTCAGAAACATAAAAAAACGCAATGCAAACATAAGATAAGCCACTTTTATTAAATTATTTTCTATTCGTAGCACTTAGAGCAATTTTCGAAGCATTCTCATACATTGTCTTATAAACGGCTAATCGGCAACTCAAGATTGCAGTACAGTACATAGTTAGCAAAGCAGAGGTGTGTTGATAATTCACTAGGTTGTTTTCCAGTTCTTTAGCTGAACTGAGGTCAAAATAACTTGTCAGCACGTGCTGTTTTCTTACCTCGAAACTGTCCTCTTCCGCTATGTTGCTGGCTATTTTTCCATTCCATTCTCCTCTCAGCGCCTCGTTACAAGTCCCTTCGTGGAGCGAGGACAAAGCCTCGTTTCGAGGTCTCCAGACTTACGAACGAAAGGGAAGGAACTCTTCAAGTTCCAATACAATACATCATTTGGTTGTTTTACTCTCAGAACAAAACTGCAAAGCATGGTCGATGCCAGACATATGCCAGATTGTGACGTAACCAGAAATGAAGCAAATAAATAAACATGAAAAGCCAAATGGAGTGTCTAACTTTTTTTAATAATTTTTTTGTGACCTGTGACCTGTGACCTGTGACCTGTGACCTGTGACCTGTGACCTGTGACCTGTGACCTTTCACCTGTGACCTGTCACCTGTGTTTTGTACCTGCAGGTCCACGGATTACATGCATCCGCCATGTTGTTTTCTTTGGCATACAACCACTGGTTTTTTTATAACGTGGTCTTTCTTTTTTACGTCCTTCGTCTGTTGGCCGTTTTTACACACACAAACGTCTTATGCGTCCAGACGAACAATCTTTGGTAGTGCGTCGTTCAAGACCCATAACGAAGGATACTTTGTCCTGACGCATAATGCGTCGTGCCCGTCTTCACATTAGAGACACATAACATAACCTGACGAACTACAAATGCTTGCCCAAGTTTGTCCAGACGGACAAAAAGCGGCCAATAAAAGCGGCCAATGATTGCTCCTGGATAAGACAACTTTAAAAAGCACAATTCAACCTACTGTCACTACTTTTAACTTTTAATCGGCTCATGTAAGTTGCGAAATGTTGAACATCTGCGCAAGAGCAGTGAAAGCGTGACTGGTCATACGGTTGTGTGACACGTATGGTTGCCGATAGTGGCCCCTGATTCTTGTAGCAGAAAGCTTGGGCGCTTTCGTGGAGTGGTAATGAGGGGAACCAACGGCTGTTAGGTATGTTTCCTGTAAAATTTTCAGATTAAATGATCCGTATTAATATTTTGTATATTTGTTTCGGGTGTGACCGTTTGACTTCTTGTTTCCAATTTATATAGGCGGGATTTATTTGGAACTTCCCACGACACTTTTAAACTTACACTTTTGATCACCTCGGTTTGAATTTTTTGTTGTACCGGTTTACATTGCCGGATTAGCCTCTCGAATTTTTGATCTTTATTACTGTTACTAGGGCGCGATTCTGATTTCCTTCAAGATATTTAAACTCGAAAACATGGCAGGGACGAAACATACGTATGCAAGGCTAGCCATTGTAAAATTCTCACAATCTTTTCGAGTTGAATGGCATATTATGCAATTTGTGATCCCTTGGGAGTGACGAAACATACGTATGTAAAGCTAGCCATTGTAAAATTCTCACCCAGTCTCAACTCAATTTCAATTTATAGTTGTTTGAAGTCCTCAATGCTAAACAACATTCCAAGTTCACCCATTATTGTGTCTTAAGGCCCAGTTCAGACGTCGTGCTTCTGTGGTGCCGAACTAAATTGCAATTTAGCACGACTGTAGCACGGCAGGAAATTTTCTCTGATTCAGACGTCGTGCCAGAGTCGAATTAAATTCAGGGTTAACTGAAGCCTCGCAACAGTTCTAACTAACACTCCTCCTAACTCCCCGAGGGAACGCAATCTCGCCAAAACATATTAACATAATTTATGAATTTAGTTTGGCGCGACAGAAGCACGACGTTTGAATCGCTGTCGTGCCAGAGTCGTGTAGCACGGCAGAGCTTGTCGAACTTAATTGCTTACCGAACTTAATTCAAAACTTTGATTCAGACGCCGTGCTTCTGCCGTGCTTTTGTCGAACTTAATTCCTGAGTTTAGTTCGGCACGGCAGAAGCACGACGTCTGAACTGGGCCTATTAGCGTACTCAAAGCGTTTTGGTGAATCGAAAACTTTGGTTCTAGGAAATCTCTTGCGTTTGTGTCGTTTGCCACAGTGTTGTTTACATAAGGGAATACCACCCGCGGCTGAAGACAAACAAAATATGACGGCCGACAGGAAATTAAACAAAGTTAAAAAACGACTGAAAACGATTTTTATATAGTGGACATTATGTTCTTATGCTAGCAGTGAATTGACGAGATTTTCATTAATGATAGCATTTTGTTTACGCCATTGAAATTGATTGATCTCTTTTTCTTGTATAAATATTGGGTTATTTGCGCCCAACACATTCAGACTTTGACATAGATTTTCGTTTTTCTCAGAAGGAAATACTGCGAGACCGAGCATGACACTTGGCATGGTATATCTTAAAAATGTTATTTTAAGGCTGTAACGTAAAATAATCAGAAAGTGAGGTACCAGATGCATTTATGAGCTATATTTTCCGCCATTTTCAAACGCTTCAGAAGTGTTTTTAAAATGGTTCGGAAAACCACTCAGTAATAGTATAAAGATTTAGCGAAGCCTAAAAGCGGAGCTTCTGGGCCAGGTTGTTCAAAGCCCGATTAAGCTAACCCAGGATAAGCGACAATATTTCTTTGAGTTTTGTAACTTTACGGCGCGTTGAGGTTTTCTGTTTATGTTGTTTGGCCTCCTGTTTAGAAATGAATAATGTCAAGGTCTTCACAATATATATACAAAACATAAGCTGTGAAAACATTTGAATAGAAGTAAAATTTATATTTCAGTTAACTTTTATAGACCTGGGTTATCAATAACCGGCTTCTGAACAACCCGGCCCTGTTTACTTAACAATTATTTATGGGAGGCCATATCGAGTTCACGACTGGTGATTAAGAAATCGATCGCTAAGGTTGAGTTTATCGATTGGTGATCGAAAATGTCGATCGCTGTGGTTGAGATTATCGATTGGTGATCGAGAATATCGATCGCTATGGTTAAGATGATCGATTGTTGATTGAGAATGATGGTCGCTATGTTTCAAAAACCAATTGAATATCAAGACTGACGATTGATATATTCGAAAAAAAGATTGGTGTCCGAAAACGTTCATGCACAGATTGACGATCAAGAACATCTACCGCTATGATCGAGATTTAGAGAGGGATAGTTCATGTATTTTAACACAAAGAAGTATCCTATGGATCGAAGATGGCGGCTGATGATCATCGAAGAATTCCTTGACTCCATGAAACAATGCTTTGATGATGTGGATCAGGTGCTAGCTGATGCAAATGCTTCTATTCCATTAGCCTACTTAGAGACTAGGCTAGAGGAGCATTTCCAAATTATTAACGCAATAGCAATCGCAATACAGGATAATGCCAGTGGTGAACTGAAGCAGAATAAGAAACCTAGACCATTGGTTTTGAAATTCAATTGATGCGAAGACACCTTCTAGCTTTTTATAAAGTTGCCAAATAGCGTGACACTGCTCCTTTAAACAACACATAGATGAACCACAAGACACATACTGGTAATTAGAGGCACTGTGTGGCCAAGTGTTTGTGTCTGTAGTCTAAAAACTACCTGTATCAAAATTTGCATTCTCTTCCAGAAGCCTAGCTGAACAGTCCTTTATCCCAGTAATATAGTAATCTGGACAGACTTACTCAACAGGATTATAGCGCTACCAACATGTGATTACCAAGGTAGAGACAATAATGTGCTATGTGGTAGTGGTTTAAATTAATTTGATTAAGTTGCAAATTCAATAATTGAAAATGTCTTTAAGACAACTTGTGTTGCTGTTATTCACACTCTCTGTAAATCCTAAGTTACACAACAAAACAGTGAGACAATATTCAAAGATCATGGTTTATTTAATTTCAAAAGCATGAACATACTGATTTGTCATCTAACACAAACATAACCTTAACAATACGTTGTCGAATGTACTTAATTGACATTATTGTTCTTGTCGAAAAAGTGAAGTGTTAATTTAAATTAGTCTAGAAATAAAGTGGTTTAATTTAACAGGAATCCTTAACAATTTTACTGTTTCACCTTACTAAAGTAACAAATGGCGGCAAATACTACAATGAAGAATGGTTTGCCTTTGCATTGAGATTAGCCAGTTAATGGTAAAAATAAAGAGGAAGTGGGTCATCCTTTTTAGCACTTGGATTATTTTGAAATACACCACATTACTAGAGCTTAGGTATTGGACATTAAAACTGAAAGTACTGTATATTAAAGTGTTTCAACAAAGCACTCATAGATACACTTCCACCTTAATCACCATAGAGCATTTAGTAGCCTTATTTCAGGAAACAGGTATGGTCTGTACCTAAATTCATCAGCACTGGCATTCTCAACAAGCACATTACAAAGTATGATTCTTCACTGTTCTATTTCTAGAACTATTGCAAGGGCCATGATTTACTGGCAACAACAGGGCACAAGTGTGTACAAGGTCCTCACTGTCCTACATGTACACTGTAGCACACTAAATAGTATTAAAATGACCAGGATTCTTTGTCATTAAGAAGAGCCGTGAACCCCTCTGCTAATTCATTGTAATACTGATAAGTTGATGGTAACTCCAGAGTAGGTCCACAAGTGTGGACCGGCAATAGGACGACGAGCAGTGCCATCTAACTAAGTGAAAGTGACAGTAATTGTATCACAAATAATGATATTACTTCCTGTCAAAAACTTTAGAAGGGACCCAAGATTATTCCCATTAAGACTTTTTACAAACCTCTTGAAATGTTCAAAGCTACTTTGCTCAGCACCTGGTTCAGGACTTGCTAACAATAAACTAATGATCTTCTTGGAACTTGGCTTCTTTGCATTATAAAAGGTTTTCAAATCTTCCGGCATTGTTTAGAAGGGAGTGTAAACCCTCATTGAATTTAATATTGGTGCAAGACAGTCTACTATGTATCTTGGTTTTTGCACTATTTCCTGATGTGCAAGCTCATGTAGTAAGGCAAAAATGTTGTCATTTGTTGGACTTTTATAACACTTAAAACTACCTAACAAATCCAACAAATCTCCATCACTAAAATTCAAGTCACCTCTGACTTCTCTATAACTTATTTCTCATCCTGTGACACATACAACTTAAGGACTCAATTAAAAAGTCAGGTGCCCAACTTTCTTCCCCGAAAAACACAGTAGCAACAAAGGCACAAGACAGGGTGATAGGGAAATACTTAACTTCTGAATAGCCAAAGACAATGATAAGAGCAATTGCTTCCCATTCCCCTTTTGATAGTCATGCCTGACATTTGGAACCTATTCCAAAGCACCAACAGTCAGGCTACTAAAACACTCATTCCAAAAGGTTGTTAAAAGGTTGTTGAAAAATCACACTTGGGAGAGCTGAGAAACAATAAAAGACAATATCGAAGGTGAGTTAAATAACTTGTAATGCATTTACAAGATACCAAATGCACCGGTACTTACTTTACTACATAATTTTCCATAAAATGCAATAGGTCAGTATTACTGTATAAACAGTTAGCGGTAACACTGCGTAGTGTCTATTCTTGACCTCATCAAAAGAAAATGTATAGTTTCGTACAGTATGTTAATTTTGTGTGATCATAGTAATACAAAAGTCTGCTGGATTAAAAATAATTTCAAATCAGATATTGATCATCAGCCGCCATCTTCGATCACAAAGCGATTCCATAGGATACTTCTTCGTGTTAAAATACATGAACTATCCCTCTCTAAATTACCATGCCGCGTTGCAACTCGATTTCTCGATCATAGCGGTAGATGTTCTTGATCGTCAATCTGTGCATGAACGTTTTCGGACACCAATCTTTTTTTCGACCATATCAATTGTCAGTCTTGATATTCAATTGGTTTTTGAACCATAGCGACAATCATTCTCAATCAACAATCGATAATCTCAACCATAGCGATCGATATTCTCGATCACCAATCGATAATCTCAACCACAGCGATCGACATTTTCGATCACCAATCGATAAACTCAACCTTAGCGATCGATTTCTTAATCACCAGTCGTGAACTCGTACCACTTTTGACTGATATGGCCTCCCATAATTATTCCATGAGCGCACGTTGGATATGAGATGGTGAATAGCCAACGAGGCCCGTAGAGCCGAGTTGGCTATAACCAATCTCATTTCCAACAAGCGCGAATGGAATAATTGTTTTATTAAAATTCTCAACCTTCGGTTTTGCTGAATTTTATTTAAGTCTAAGAAACAACCGGAAAGTGATGTGACTTCTGGGCGCTAAAACGAAATGATCTCATGATGACATGATGAGTGCACCGCCGTGCGAATAGTTGAATGAAAAAAAGCGAAGCAAATTACAGCTGAACTGAATTTACAGTAATCCAAACTTCAAGGACTGTTTTGTACGGTAAAAGATGATTAAATATTGTTGTTGTTTTATCTTTTGAATTGTTGTTGTTACGTAATATTCACGAATGCTTAAAATCTCGACGGTCATAATGGCTGGTAACCGAGATCTAGTGAACCAATCGGAAAGCTAGAATTGCATGTATCTTACTGGTATCATAGTTTTCCTTACTCATTGTAAATAATTAAGTTTATTAACATCATTATTTAAATTGTTGTAGATATACTTAAATTTGTAGGTCCACATCAGCTTTTTAGCTGCGTTCTTGTACTGACCTACATGACAAATAAAGTATGTATGTATGTATTATCCAAGGTTGAGAATTTTATAAAGCAAGTAAATCTGACATGAGCCCGCGATCCAATCGAAAAACCAGTTTTTGGTTAGCGGTCAACTTACAAAAGATCTAAACTTGAGCCTGCGATATGGTTACCTGATATTAGTCAGCGGATACCTTGTTTTGACAGGTGTCGATTGACCATAACATGGATGTCCAATATCAAAGAAGGACGCTATAAACTAAGGGCACGTCTTTGTCAACCTTTTTGGCTGGAGTATGGCCGCCATAATTACAACGTTCATAAAAACGCACAGAAGAATTATAAAGAATTATAAACCTAGACCTTCGGTTTTGCTGAACAGGCAAACTTCCACACAATGTAGAGGCGCGGTGGCCTCATGGTTCGTGCGCTCGACTCCGGAGCGAGCGCTCCGGGTTCTAGCCCTGGCCGGGGACATTATGTTGTGTTCTTGGGCAAGACACTACTCCTCACAGTGCCTCTCCACCCAGGTGTATAAATGGGTACCGGCTAATTTAATGCTGGGGGTAACCCTGCGATGGACTAGCATCCCATCCAGGGGGGAATAGAAATATTCCTAGTCGCTTTTTTTTCTCAAAATATGGATTTCTACTTTGGAAATACCAACAGAAATCACTCAAACGAGCGAAAACGTTACCTTGAGGTGGAACTAGTCAGCGCTGCCTTTGTTTTGCCATGGCAACGGTACGGATTACTTACAAATCACTAGTTTCTCCGGCCGCGTCGTTCCGCGTTGCTTCGCCCTGGATTATGATCAAGGGAATTGAAACTATGATTCTGTTGAACTGTGCGAAGTCTTGGGGTTGAAGTTTTTGTTTACAACAATTGTATCTAAATAAGCCCGTGCTTTTTGCGAGCTCATTTTATCTTTAGTAAGCTTTACAAATGTTAACTTGACACTTGCTTTTCGGGGATGAGTGGCTGCAATAGAACTGACGAATCCGTGATTCTTCTTGTTGTGTTTCTAGGGGCATTTTGATCAGTATAATTTGTTGCAATAAGTATTCCAATAAAGGGAATTTCACAACATTCATATTTGTCGGAGTTTTTCTAAAGCTCCTTTTTTTAGTATGGAAAGACTGCTTGGCGGCAAGTTGAACCGCAAATTCATTAAATGAGACTTGAAGGCCGGAAAATCATGGAAAACTTAACATGGCTCCTTGCGCAACCTATGGGACATGGTATATTTTGAATGCTAAAACCATTAAGGATCGATCCATAATTTGCCTGTTTAAGGATCTCAGTGGAATTGGAGGGAGGCGGACATTCTGATGCGTATTACACGCGACTCTCTACTAATTACTGAACTTTTGGCACAGGTGCGACCAAAAGTTGGTGTTGTAGTGCTCCACCTTCGGGTCCTATTAGGCTATTTTACTCTCATCCTACTAAACTACATTGTATGTTCCCTGCAATGATTGCATTGAAAAGATAAACTTACACCTGAAATTTGTTACATGAGAGTTGTGTTGTTTAAAATTAAAGATCATTAAAGAGAACTTTAAAATGCAACTACAAACGCCTCAATTTTAAAAAGTTGCAAAACGTCACATACTGAACTGAAACAATGAGAGCCCATTCTTGTATGCGACCACTTTTCGGGAATGTCCAAGATGGTCCTTCGACTGTATATGAAACAATTCTTGTTGTCAGGAGTGTTCTAGAAAGTTTGTTGGATGTGACAAACTTGCACTGTCAAAATGGACATAACGTCCTGCGTGGAAATTAGACATGGTGATGGAAATTTTGCATTGCTACCTAATCCATTCCATTTGGACGGTATGCAACGCCATATCGAGGTTCTTGCCTGGGTAGAGGGTGTGGAGATAGAAAATGTCACGAGATGCAAGTGCTTTGTATTTTTTTTAATTCCAATTCTATTTCATATGCATCTGGCATTTCTGATACCCCTTACTCTTTTTTGTCACCAAAAAGGCTCTCAGGCGTTGGAAAGGGTTATGTGATAAGCTCTGCAGATTTTGTGGCGTCTTATAAATTATATACTTCCTTTCAGAGGTTTAGTTGTTTCGCCTTCATAAGTGTCTTCTCGTTTAGATGGCTTTAAAAATCGATATTAATTTGAAATGGTTCTTGAAATGTCAAAACCAAAGAAACAATAGTCAATCAGATCAATGCTGGCAAAAGAATAAGACCTTACATTGAATTAGGTCTTGTTATAAAATGAGTTCATAAAAACTGCCCACCAATCTGCTTTTACCGTTAGCTACTATTTCAGACTGCATAACGCATAGCTGTCCATCCTCTAGCTGTCTTTCTGGGAGCAGCTCCATTGAAGTTGTTGTAAACAAAGTTACTGATCGAATTGTCAAAATCAAACCTTGATAAAACTAAGCTTGATATGAAGCAAATTCTTTTTATTTTTGATGTTTAACGTAAACCAAACTTTGTTGGATTTACCTAACAGCAATGTTGCTGCATCCAGAGGCTTTTAAGGTGGCTAGAAGAGGGTTGTCCAATATACCCGCATAGAGTCGAGTCGTCTATGGTTGGTATCGACTCGAGTCACCGGAAATCTAGTGGCGAGAGACTTAGCGTAAAATACACCAAGGACATGGGGTAGGGTAAGAAAAGTCGGCGACTCGACTCGAGTCGACTCGAGTCGTGACGACTCGTCTTGGTAAAAGTCGACTCGACTAACTAGAGGTAGAGTGGCGAGGGACTTAGCATAAAATACACCAAGGATATGGGGTAGGGTAAGAAAAGTCGGCGACTCGACTCGAGTCGACTCGAGTCGTGACGACTCGTCGTGGTAAAAGTCGACTCGACTTATTGGAAGTCTAGTGGCGAGGGACTTAGCGTAAAATACACCAAGGACATGGGGTAGGGTAAGAAAAGTCGGCGAAACGAGTCGAGTCGACTCGAGTCGTGACGACTCGTCGTGGTAAAAGTCGACTCGACTAACTAGAGGTCTAGTGGCGAGAGACTTAGCATAAAATACCCCAAGGATATGGGGTAGGGTAACAAAAGTCGGCGACTCGACTCGAGTCGACTCGAGTCGTGACGACTCGTCTTGGTAAAAGTCGACTCGACTTATTGGAAGTCTAGTGGTGAGGGTCTTAGCGTAAACACACGAAGGATATGAGGTAGGGCAAGAAAAGTCGGCGAGTCGACTCGAGTCGTCACGACTCGCCTGGGTAAAAGTCGACTCGACTTATTCGAAGTCTAGTGGCGAGGGACTTCGCGTAAAATACACTGAGGATATGGGGAAGTGCAAGAAAAGTCGGCGACTCGAGTCGACTCGAGTCGTTACGACTGGTCTGGGTAAAAGTCGACTCGACTAACTAGAGGTCTAGTGGCGAGGGTCTTAGCGTAAAATACACGAAGGATATGAGGTAGGGAAAGAAAAGTCACGACTGGTTTGGGTAAAAGTCGACTCGACTTATTAGAAGTCTAGTTTGTGTCGTACCGAGAAGTGCTAACTTTTAGCTTTAAGTGAAATTAAGGTATGATTGTGCATTTGACAAGGTTTGCTTGACGTGCCTTGGGATATTAAATGTTGACTGTTCAATCTTCTTTAATTTTCAGTGTAGCTATGAAACAAATGCAAGTTGAAGAATTTTTCCTGGGTAATATTTGTATATATTGTGAGAACTCTAATTTAATATTGTTCGAAAGAACCTCAATGGTATGTGAAACATATAAAAAATTTTCATTTACAAATCCAACAGTAATAAATATAATATTGACTACATCATAATTACAAAAGAGTTGAATCGAGTTAATTTAAACAAAAGGATTTATTAACTAGCACTTCTGGATTTATATTTACAACGAACCGTTTCCGAGATTAAATGAAACTGAACTGATCATACCAAGTAATTAAAGAGAATCCTTTATATAATCAAGTGATTGTAGAATAACACGGTATTTGAACGCAAACAAACAAATAAGTAATTGCAATCATGGCGAGAAATAATTGTGACACAGCAAAATCAGTCGTCTGTCCTGCTCGACTGTAAAAGGCTTGTCATATGAATTAAATATCTTTGACTGCACAATTTATGACATCTAGAATTTTTCTAGACGAGCATATAATAGATACGCTAAGGCTATGAAAGTCTCTTGTGAAAAAAAAAACAGCAGTGGGTTCAAACAAAAGGAACTTGTTAAAAAAAAATCACATAGATTACCGCAGCATAAACACTTATTGCATGGGGAACGTGTGCTGCGTTTTTTAATGTATTGTAATTGCAATCTCGGGATCCGTATTGAAATTAGTCACTGTGAGATGGCAAAAGGCAACGAGACACAGAAATGGCCGAAAGAATAGAAAACGAGATCGATTTAATTGAGAAGCTTGTTATAAGTATATTTTCAAAAATATGAGTTTCTTTACAAAAAGCTGTGACAAAAAGAAGGAAAAGAAAATTACAAAAGGGATTGTTATTGAACACTGAAAAGGGAGATGAAGATTCCGCTTTGGACTGATAAAGGAGCCGAAAATTTGTTGTAGAATTAAGCAACAACTGGCACCAAGGTGAGACATGATTTCTTAATGAATGGCCGGCTGTATATATATTACCGTTTAGGATGATACAATCATTTTCGATCAGAACAACGACACAAATAGAATGGCCGCTCTCAAAATGTACCGTCAAGAAATACGCCTTCTTTCAAAGAAAGAGGTGTCTGACCGACGACGGGAACTGTTGAAAGATCTGAATGGAAACGCGTTTTTTTCGTTGAAGCTCTGGCTCAAAGATTGAAGTTGGCGTTATTCTTCATCGGTAATGGCTGTGCGCCGATATTGTTTACAGAGTGGATACTGTTGGCGCAATATTTGGCCGAATCAGCACAAAAAGCAGAAAAAAGAGCCAGACAAATAGATTTCGTTGTCAGCAATGCGGATATTCAAAGCAGCAAATGGTTCTATTTCGACATAGACTATAACAAGCTCCTTCATCTGAACGGAAAGCCGAAACAGTAAAAGAGAACTGATGATTCCAGACGACCGAACGCCCCAGAGACCACGATAAACAGGACACCCACTAAAACAAAAGGCTCCTTTAGGAGCCACCAAAAAAAAAAGTTTGTGACCAACAGAAATAACAGTAGTTCATAAACAACACGGTTAACAGTAGTTCATCCATAAAATAAACAGCCACTCATAAGGGATTTCAAAATAGACGGATTGTCAAATCAGGTCGCCCCAAAGAGTCAAGCGGAATACTCTGTGCATTG
>OZ026602.1:7790687-7805687 GCA_964020085.1 Micromussa lordhowensis
TTCACAAAATGTAGTCGCATGGTAAAGGTCAAGTCTGTATACGAGTCAAGTGGCACAACAGGCCCGAGCTTATCTCGGTTTCTGTAGCATGAAGTTACTAGGAGTAATCTCCCCCGATTGGGATGCTAGTCCATCGCAGGGTTATCCCCAGCATTAAATTCGCCAGTACCCATTTATACACCTGGGTTGACAGAGGTACCCATTCATACACCTGGGTCGACAGAGGTACCCATTTATACACCTGGGTCGACAGAGGCACTGCGAGAGTAAAGTGTCTTGCGTTAGGACCGCTCGATCCGGAGACCAGTGCACTAACCATGAGGCAACTGCGTCTCCCACCCGCGCCTCTATGACTCTACTTTAAAGTGAGAACAAAATTCAGGAGTTAGAAATTGCTTCTGATTGCAAGAATTCAAATGCTATATTTTAACGATCGTCTCAGATGTAGTAGAACTCTTTACAGCAATAACGAAAATGACTTTACTCTTTTCTTTCGATTGTAAGCCGAACATTTTAGCTATTCACTATCATTTTTGAGGCCTGTGAAAGGATACTGTTAAGGATCGATCGAGCATTAAAGTTTCGGTGAACAGATTCCAGTACACGAGCTTCCGATAAAAATTATCTGAAATCTTTTATTAGTTCTGCCTAAAACTGTTTGGCCATTTTAATGTCTACACCTGATTGGTAGGTAAGACTGTCGTCGTGTTATTGAAAAAAAGTTCCCAGGTACGTTTTGTAAATATCACGACCCAACCTATAAGTAGGTTTTTTAACAAGAGATGATCAAGGTAACCATTTGACTAACTATTTAAGGTAACTATTTGAAATTATTATTAGGGAGCTTAAGCAAAGGCGTTTTTGAGCGACGTACGGCGGCGGGAAGTGGACTTTTCTCATTTTTGGGCTGTGGATGCACTCTAATTTTGAAGTAAATCGTCTCCATAAGAGTAAAAACACTTAGTATTACAAATGTGGTAGCGCCAAGGCGGGTAAAACGAGAAACGTCTCATTTCCGGTTGCCGTACGTCGCTCAAAAACGCTTTTGCTTTAGCTCCCCCTATCACATGGGGTACGGCGATCTGTTCTCTTTTTGTTACGATTTACAATAATACGTAAATACATTTGTACAGTTGTTATATTTTAGTATCCAGGAGTGAATATCATTGGTCGACTGCCTGGTCGCTACACCGAAACACGTGACGATAAAATGGTACTGATTGGTTCTCACTATGACACGGTCCAGACCTCTCCCGGTGTGGATGACAATGGTTCCGGAATAACCGCTTTACTACAAGCTATAAAACTCTTTACCAGTCCGGGTAATAAAATCGTTCTTGGTTATTTTTGCTTTTTTGTTTGTGAAGTAGGCTATATAACAGATACTTAAAATCAGATCAGGTAACTGGCGAAAATAAAAAAAAGCCTGCGTTGCAAGTGGTGGTCCTAAGCTTATCCTGGTTTCCGTGGCATTAAGTGACCAGTTGTGTTTCTACCATCCCCGTTAAAAATATCTTAGTCCATTCCAGAGTTACCGCCCCCCCCCCCCCCGTACCATTTATACAATGTACTCTCATATTTTGTATTTTGTCAATTTTTCTTAATAAACTTGAAACTTGAAACTAAACTTGAAACTTGGAAGACAAGAAAAACATCGATTTAGGGCGTTGATTATGTAAAAACTACAGTGCCGGGGTAGCTCTAGTTAATTGAAAGAAGATTACATCGGGTTGCAGAATGGGTTTTTGAAAAACTGTTAGGCTGAACAGTTAAAGGTTACCTCACATGTTCTTACCTTTGCAGTGAGGTAGTCATATACCCAAAAAAATGACTTGTTTTTTAAAGCAACTCTGTGGTACAGTTTCGGTGCCATGTTAAAGGACTTCCCAGTCTGACTTCAAAAATGAGCGTAAACAAGGAGTGATTATATTAGAGCGAAATAGTTTCAAAATACGTTTTGCAAATGCTCAGAGATGTTGAATGTTCGTGTTTCAGAAATATGTTTTTTTTAAACTTGTTTCCACGCAATGAAGCTTATTTTTCTGTCATTTAGATCTACAGATGTAATTTCTTCGCTAACATTAAGTAAAGTTTGATAGCGAGTATTTGGCAATACTTCATGGAATAGACTTAACTCAGCCGTGAAGTCAAAAATATATAACAGAGTAACTGATTCTAAATAAAGTTGCCATTTTACTTGCAGACAAACAAAATTGTTCACGTGACCATACTCTTTTGTTTGTGGCCTTTGACTTGGAAGAGAGCCAGCCAACTTCCAATGTTAGCTGCTCGGGGTCTGGGAACTGCTCGTGCCCAGGTGGATTATGCGGCAGCGGTTATTTTGTCCAAAACTTGACTGAGTATCTCAACAACACTGGCTCGAGTTTCCAAGGAGCGATTATTTTAGACACGGTGCTCAATTACAACGGCACTCCCAACTCTCAATTGGTCCCCGTAGGTTTGGGCCTCCTTTTTCCACAACTATTTCATCAAGTATTGCACAATCAATTCAGAGGAGACTTCTTAGCTGTGATTGGTCGACCGCGCGATGATGTACGGCTCGTCAGCGGGATCACCAATGCCTTCAAAAAGGATGGTTAGTTCAAGTTTGTGTTGATAGAAAAGGAATTGGAGATCCCGGACTGATAAGTTTGACTAGGTCCTGCTTAGAATTTGGGTTGGAATTTCGTCTCTTCTGTGACTAACATAGTAATTCGATTCAGTGATTGATCCAGAGCACGAGGGCGGGGGGGGGGGGGGGATTTTTCGCCCCTTCAGTGCTCTCCTTGTAGGCACCATTGTAAGTACAAATTTTAACTTTCATACCGTTATTACTTGTTCTTAACAGAAACCTTCAAATCGATCGCATTCATGCTAATACCAGGCAGACCGAGTACCTGGAACCAAGTCTACTTGAATGCTGTTTTCAATGTCTTTCGCTCAGACCATTATCATTTCTGGAATGCTGAGCCTTCGTTACCAGCGGTCTTCCTTACCGATTCCGCGAATTTCCGGGGATACATGCAACAGTGTTACCATGAAGATTGTGATGACATCAGTCACGTGACCCAGGAGATGGTGGAGTTTTTGGGGCAAACAGCTGACAGCCTGGTTGAAGTGGCCACAAACATGACAAATGAAAAATGTCAACTTAAGAAAACCGGTGAAGTTAAGATATTCCGGGTATATTAAGGCGGGGGTATACGTGAAGACTGTTTTGACGTCGCTTAACACGGCCTTTCTGCCAATATCTCGGTCACGTTTCAAGCGACACTAAATATCTATGCTCATTTCATTAACCACTGTTTGGCGGTTTTGTGTATTTTGGGGTGATTTTTGGGCATTTTGGGAAAAAGATATCTTTTCTCAACGGATAGGTTAAATTGAGGAAAATATGAAATGTTGAAGATTTGATGGATTTGGAAAATTGAAACTGAATTGAAGAATTAGTAGACGGATTCCAAACAGTCCCCTAGCAACCTGGGGCTCTCTCTTTCGGGGGTCAACTGTCTGGTAGTGTTTCCAACCCATCTTAATCCTAACAAAAGCCGGTATTATTAAAATAAGAATTAAACTAATATAGCTTTCTACTAAGTCTACCGAATTTTGACAAGTGGTTTGGAGACCTTCACTTTCGTGGCTAGAATCTTTTACGGTTAGTATTTTTTAAGGCTAACGGTTTAAATTTCCAATTTTCACTTTTAACGGCTAAATGTTTTCTCCATTTTACGGCAAACGGTTAATCCATTGAGACCCTCATTTATTGGCAAAGCAGCATCAGGCCACTGTGAGAGATCGACTGGAGGGAATGTCAACGGCGTTAATATAACAATAGAGTTTATGTTCGCGGGCATAAATATGTTTTGGGCCCGACTTAGACTCATTTTAGCCCGAGCCGCTAGGCGAGGGCTAAAATGAGTCTGAGAAGGGCCCAAAACATATTTATGCCCAAGAACATAAACTCTATTACTATTATTATCGTTTTGGAGGGCAATGAGAAAATAAAAACTGAAAAAAATGACAACAAAACAGTCTGAAGAATCACGCGGGCTAAAATACATTTTAGCCCGCCAAAATCTCCATTTTAGCCCGCAAAATGCGCCACAATGCCCGACAAAGTGATAATAATTACTAATTATTATTATTCATTCAAAATATTTCCCCGTTTCTGATTGATTAAAACCACACGCATCATTTACCGTAACCGGCTGCTGTTCACCAAATTTGGAAAGAGTCATCAATGACGTCAAAAGTGCAGCCCGCTTCTGATTATTGAACCATTGACCGAGAAAACCTGGGGACGATATTATGTTATTTTTAGTGAGCGAAAAAACAAAGAGCGAAATGGCGAAACTCCTTTAAGAACGGGGAAATATTTTGAATGAATAATAAAGCAATTATTGACTTTCGTAGGATATGAAGAATTCTGCAGATCTCGGAGGGTATTATCCACCTCGGCCTTCGGCCTCTGTAAATAACACCCTCCTTGTTCTGCAGAATTCTTCATATCCTACTCAGCCTCATTGATTGCTAAATATATTTTTTCGTCATGTTTGAAATGAACAGATTGCGGAATTCAGCAGCTGACGGCTGCAGAAGGAGAAATTATGACACCGTACTACAACACAGAGTACCCTAACAAACTGGCTTGCGAGTGGATTATTTCAGTGAACGCTGGACAGAAAGATCTCAGGCTCAAGTTTACAGAGTTTGATCTGGAGGAGAGTGTTAACTGTACTGCAGACTATGTTGTTATTCGGGATGGAAAAAACAAAACTGCGCCGTTGATAGGTAATAAGAGATTAAAACAACCAAGAAGGTTTCAAGTTTAATTTTGACCTCCTTTGTTTGAAGTTGTTCAATGCCCTACTGTGATTGTTTGCCAGGAAAGTATTGTGGGAAGACTTTACCAGAGCCCGTAACTGCCTCAGCCCAGTCCCTGTTTATCATGTTTCACTCGGACGAGCTGGACTCATTTCAAGGCTTCAAAGCAGAATGGAATACCGTCAAGAATGCTGCACATGGTAAGCGTGTTATGTTGGGAAAAAATTGTGATTTAAAGGATTTTTTTGGCTAGAACTAAGCTGGAAAGGTCGAAAAACTGGAATCGAACAAGGAAAAGAACAGAAGGGAATCAAATAAATCAAGGGCGCTGCAATAAGGGTTTGCTTGTTTGCCTCCAAACCTGAGTAGTCTGGTTTCTGTTGAACTTTTTCAACGTTTTACCCTACATTACATTGATTTTAAGAAGACAAAAAAAAAACAAACAAATCACTAAACGTAGAGATTAACTGATCATTGGAATAACGCGAAAACGAACGGGGATTTGTCACCTGACGATATCACTTAGACAGACAAGGAGGGATTAATGGCGGTGAGAAAACCTGACAACCAAAACTTACAGCAACGTTTAAGTTTTTTTTATTAAGTGCGAGGTTACACTGTATATGCCTTGCATTGACTTACGTTTATATTGTTTTGTCACGTGACAGATAACCATCCAGTAATGTGGCAGCTCATTGGCTTTCTTGTCTTGACGTCATTGGCGATCGGCCTGTCACGAGAAACAACAGAAGCCTCGATTTGCTTTTTCTTGTAGTTTTGATTTTTAGTTTAACCAATTGCTATAGGTAGCTTACATGTTGAAAACGGAAGAGAGAGTGAATGTGAGGTGTAAGTGTTTGATTCGCGCAATGTGTAATTGGAATGTTAAGTTCTTTTTACTGGTGTCTGAAGGAGACCTCGCGAAAGCTAACCTGTCCGAAAAACATTGACAAAAGGAAAGTAATGAAACTTAAAAAAATTTGTATTTCGTATGGTGACTTTTTAAGGAAAGCTAAGTTACCTACACTATATCATCATGGACTTCATTTCAAGACATAACAAAGTCAAGCCTGGCAATTGCTTAGATTTTTTATCGACATAGCAATTAGTACAATTTAGGGACTCTGAATTTAGTATACCTCGCTCTAACACAGTAGTAACGTATGAAAAGTATTCCATTAAGTATCTTGAGCCGGCGTTCTGGCACCGCCTACCTAGGGTAAAACTGAATGTAACCAATTTGAATCATTTCAAGTATTTTACAAGACAGAAGGATCTTTCGAATGCGGATGCTGTTGTAGAAATAAGAAAAAATGTTGTTACCAAATAAATGCTGTCTTATCACGGATGAGACTAAAACAGATATTGGTTCCTTTTATTTCTTGTCCAGCCCTTGCACTGCAGGGTAACGAGCTGTTCACAATCTCGTTCCCAGCTCAGTTTTATTTGTTCTTTTCGAGAAAGGGAATAATTGTGTTTACTAGAGCTCCTAACTAGCATTGTGTGAGTTGGAACGTTAAGGCTAATAAAAGGGGACCCTCCTTCCCCACCCTCAGTCAACAACCCGGCGTGAGCCATCCCTCTTTCTTGCAAATGATAACATCCGACTATGCTCACTGAATCGTTATGTTAAACAAGTAAAACTGAATGCGTGTGATTCTGAAAGGAGCATGCAATGCTGATACGTTTAGTAGACATTATGCGATTAGGAATTAGGCGGCCCTGTTTTACATGAGGGATCATCGCAACCAAAACCTGTTTCAAATTCTGTTATGTAGAAACTGTGTAGTTAATAAATTTTTTGCTGAAAACACAAGAACAGAAATTGAACAAACGTAATAGAATTTAGAAAGACAGAATAGAAATTACACAAGCAGAACGAAATTTAAAACACCACAAACACAACGTAACAAAAACTGGAGCAACAGAATACAAATTGATGCTGTTCCAATTTCTGTTCTGTTGATCAACGAACCGAGTGGAACCTGGGAAACACCCAGTTGAACATTATAATTTATGAATATTAATACCATCGTTCCCGCGCAAAAAATTATTCCGCTTTGGAAATGCCTGCCGTTCGAGGAGAAGACGACGATGTCCCCATGAGGTGCATCTCTCTTCTTTAAGAAGTTTAAAGCACATAACAGCGGTCTGGAAAACACCGACGAAACATGAGCTGCTTTCACTTACATACATACATACATACAATTTATTGAAGCTCCCTTCCCAGGGCTTTTCAGCCACAATATACTAACTAATATACAAAAAATGGAACTAAATTATTAGCTAATGAAAATAAACAAAATTCAGGCTAAAAGCATATTGACAAGTCTCCTCTTAAAGATTCTAACGTCCGCTACCTCCTTAAGGTCTTTGGGGAGGCTGTTCCAACATGCAGCGCCTCTGTAGGAGAACGATCGCTGCCCAGTTGTTAACCGGCATCTTGGTAGACTCAGATCTTTTTTATTTCGTGTATTTCTGTTATGTAGATCTAGTCTCCTTGTAAATTTTTGACTGAGATAGTCAGGCGCCCGTCCAATTAAGCACTTGTGAACCATAACAGAATCATTTAAAAAAAGTTTATCGGAAATAGGAAGCCATTTCAGCGACTTCAAGCCCTCAGAAATGCAATCATACTTTCTGAGGCCGAGGACTATCCTCCCGGCAAAGTTCTGAACCAACTGTAGTCTTTTTACATTTGTTTTGGATGTATTGCTCCATACAGAGGAACAGTAAAATAATTTACTGAAAACAAAAGCGTTAATTAGCGAAAGTAGCGTCTTCCTATCAAGGAGGTGCTTAATTCTGTTGATCCTAATTAACCTATACAGACAATCGGAGGCTGTTTTGGTCACATGCTCATTAAAACTTAGGGAGGAGTCAATAATCACACCCAGGTCCTTGGCCACAGCTACAGGCTTAATCTCCTTTCCCAGCAATTTAACAGGCGGAATAGATGGTAGGCTTCTCGTTAACTGCGGTACTCCGATAACCAGGAGCTTAGTCTTATCAGGGTTGATGAGTAGAGAGTTCGTACAACACCACCTTGCTATTTCTGAAAGATCTTTGTTTAATGCGGTGACTGCGTCTGAAATTTGACTTGAGGGAAAGCCGAGAAAAATCTTCAACGTAGCCCATTGCTTGGCAGTGCCTGGGGACAGACAGGAGGTCATTTACATACAGTGTAAATAAAACCGGGCCGAGGATTGAACCTTGTGGTACGCCCACAGTCACTGGAAGTGGATCAGAGACAGAGTTGGCTATGTTAACAACTTGGCATCGTTGTGAAAGGTAGCTTCCAAACCAGCTGCATGCACCACTGGATACACCTATGTTATGGAGTTTTGACAGCATCAGATCGTGACGTATACTGTCGAACGCCTTTGACATGTCAAGAAGGACGATCGCGGATACCTTTTTGTCGTCCATATTTTTTAGGATTTCGTCTGCGAAGTAAAGTAGAGCAGTTTCGGTTGAATGAAATCTCCTGTTACCACTTTGTAGTTTGGAAATTTTTTCGTTTTGATCTAAAAACTTAACAAACTGTGAGTGGGCTGACCTTTCGCAGACTTTGGACATTATGGGGAGAAGGGAAATCGGGCGTGTATTGGAAGGTTCATCAGAGTCACCTGATTTGAGAATAGGTATGACTTCAGCTGATTTCCAGACTTGCGCAAATGTGTTCGAAGAAAATGAGGTATTAACAAGGTTCGTTATTGCAGAAAGTGTTATTGGTAAGCTGTCTTTCAGTACCCTGGCTGTGACTTTATCCAGGCCGGGAGCTTTGTTCGACGCTTTGTTCACTTCAAGCGAAAGACAGGAATTTTAGACCACTCTTCGCGAAATACTATATAATCTAAACATCCGCGTTATGGTAACCTCTTTCAAAACGCTTTTGAATATCAATAACATAACCGGGTTATAACTGAGACAAAATTGCAAGGATTTGTATCGGAGTCACTGGAGCATTAAGGGGCCAATATCTCATCCCCAAATTGCAATAAGATATTGATTTTTGGCAAGTAAACATTCTTCGTCATGTACTTTCAGAACATTTCAGTAAATCCCATAATTTCAAAAATTTAGTTTTTGTGACGTCATCACTTTAGTACTCTATTTTCAAAGCCCCTCATAGTTATCGAGAACGCTTGACCGGTTTTGTCGAACCCAGGTCTCTCGCGGACTGGATTCTCAGAATTCGACCTCTTTCAAGTTCTCAGAAGTGAGAGCCAAACTTTGCAGTTTGCTCTTACCTTTTTGCTATAGAAAGATAACTTTTCTATTTTTCTAACTCCATCGAATATCAACATGCAGAGATACGACAGCCAGGGCGTTCCAGTGTTGAGTTTTCATAATCCAGCGGGAACGATTCTCTATCCAACGGGTCTTTACACTTACGCTATGGGGAATACAAGAGCTCGAGACCTGACAGAGCTGTTGGGAACCACAAAAGAACAACATTTAGACTTGTTGCTTTTAGTTTCTGGTGATATAAGGAACGTTTTGTGCACTGTATCAGATCTTTCTTTGAGAAAACGTCAGGAGCGTCCTAAAAGTTTGAATTTTCATTTAAACGACTACGATCCATCGGTAGTTGCTCGCAATGCTGTCCTTGTCGAAGTCGCTTATGTGATAAATCCTGACATCCCAGCCGATGTGGACTTCCTATGGAATATCTGGTATAACCTTGCGCTATCGAAAGCTCATTTTGACAGACTGCGTAGTGTTCTCTCTGGATTGCTGGAGAAGGATTTTGACAGCGATGAGAGTGTTTTGAAGTTTCAAGATAGCGCCGTTCTTAGAGAATGCCGTGACATTTGGAAAGAATGGAAAGATCTCGATCTTGAAGTGAAAAGCGTTAAAGAGAGCAGAATCAGACTAATCGAGGAGAGGAGAAGAGAACTGAAATTCGATTGTGATGTTCAATGCCTGTCTGTGCTAAGCCAAATGGTAAAGTTGATCTATGAAGAAGCACTAGATCATTTTTGTGAACCAACTTTGGCAAATCCACTTTACGACGAAATAAAGCACTGGTTCAACGAAGGTTCCACAAGCGATGAATCGGATAAGACAAACCCAACCTTGATTCGCCCATTTGTTCACAAGTGGAAGCAGCATTACAGTTCTTGCGCGTTCGAAAGCTATCCGCCCCTTGAAAGGTGAGCCACGTACAGGCCAAGGTTACGAAAATTAAGTAAATTAAGCGGTCAGTGTAAAATGCAGACTGCAGACCGGAGGTTGAATGCAGGCTGAGGATAAAATAAAATAATATTCTATTCTCTTTCGCTTCGCTCAACCGAATAGAAAACATTTCTATTATAAGTAGAAGAGACAAGCAGCACAACAAGTAGTGGAGGGAGCCGCCACCGATGATCGAGTTCATTAACAAAAGTTTGAACCGGAGACACACTGAATACAGGTTACAGGCCAAAGAATATAAGAAAAAAGTCACACAGCCTCGAGTAAACTGGTCGGCGTCAAGTGGTGTGATATTCACAAGGAGTGGTATATAAAGGCCTAACTATCCCAGTAGGAACTAATACCAAGCAATCTAATCAAACACCTAAAAGAAATACATATAATAAAACAATTTGATTGATTAAATAAAGTTTAATTTTGTACACGTGGAGTTTTGGCACCTTTTCTATCAAAATGGTCATACTAAGGATTATTTGATAACGTCGAAATGGAGTTGTTATAATTTCTCGTGTTTGGATAGCCAACTGTCACTTTTGAGCAAATACCAATTCACAAACCTCTTGATATATTAAAACATTGAATGTCTTACACAAACTAGGCTGGATACCTACAAGTTCAGTTTATCTTGCCCTGTTGTTGTGATGTCGTGTTTTGCTTGCGTTTTGAACAATTCCAAGGCCATTTGAAGCAACTAAGACACGCGGTGGTTTGAACGTTATTAAGACTTTGTCATGAAAACAGGATGCAAGAGTTTGTCGGTCCCAGACCTAATCGCGTAAACAAAATTCAAAATGGCCGACACATAAGCGAGATTTACGCTTAGTTCGGACCCTTCTGGGAAACTTGGCTCTAAAAAAATGGGGAGTTCAAGAACTCGAGGATAATAATATGATGTTTGACTAAGGCTAGGAAACGCCTTTTGGTTTGAGTTTTCGGGATTGTGGAAAACAAATTACGGGTACGCCTACGAATACTCCCAAGTCGTCATTTGATCCGGATTTGATCCTCGTGTTTTCTATTATTAATATTTTATTTTACCCTCAGTCAGCATTTTACCCCTGGTCTGCAGTCTGCAGTCTGCAGTCTGCGTTTTGCACTAACCGATAAATTAAGGGATTTGCTTTCCAATGCCGTCTGATTTACAGCTAATTTAGCATATTATTATATGTTAGCGATTTCTACTTGTTTTATTATTGTTGTACAGGTTAATTTTTTTTTTAAAGACGGCCGTATCACTCCAACTGGGGACGTTTTGTTAACGTCATAAGGAAGTTCTTAAATTCAACCTACCCCAGAAATACCTGATGTTGAAAGTCAAATTGCATTTGATCTGTTTTGAAGACGAAAGACTCCTCTATCCGTCGTATTTCAATTGGAACCTAAACCACAACTCAACTCAACTTCTTTATTGTGCACTGTTTACAATGTTTACATTAGTTAGTATGATAGCGCACGTGGGTGACATGTAAAACCGCACATGTTTACCGCCTCCTGGTTAGCTCAGTTGGTAGAGCGCCAGCCTGCTGTGCGGAAGGTCGAGAGTTCGAGCCCCAGACCGGACCAACACTCAGGGTCTTAAAATAACTGAGGAGAATGTGCTGCCTTTGTAAATTCATCTGCAAATGGTTAGATGTTCAGGTCTTCTCGGATAAGGACTATAAACCGTAGGCCCCGTCTCCTGCATCTTCAATGTTACATGGTTAGCAGGGGACGTTAAAGAACCCACACACTTATCGAAAAGAGTAGGGCACGTAGTTCCCGGTGTTGTGGTCTGGCCTTGTCTGACGGGTTGGTGCTTTACATAGGGATAACCTCGTTGCACCTTTCCCCCTTGGACAGAGTTGTCCAAGAAAAATTACTATGACTACTATGACTATGACTATGACTAAAATATGCAGAAAGAGACATATTTGTTACATATCGTTTGGGAAAAGACTAAAAAATTATGTGCGTGGTAACCAGAGTAGCCATTGGCTTTCAAACTGGTCACAACCTTGTTAAGCTGAATGCGGAGAACAAAGTACATCACAGAAAAAAAACTGTCTCCAGTGACAGATATTAAAAAGTCACTCGCGTATATCGTGTTTAATTTACCAGCTGGTACACTGACTTCAAGTGCTGTGCAGTGTTATGACAGAAAAAGGATGGAAACGTTTCCATAGAACTGAAATTAAAGATATTAACATTGTCCTTCTTTAGAGAAGAGAGAGTTCCAAAATAACCTTGAAAGCGACAAAATCGAATTATATAAATCGCAAGGAAAATCACTTTTTTAAAGTTCATAATCTGCCAAACGAATAAAACTGCCAACAACAATACACTTCAGTCCGTTTAGCAGAATTGACCTCAAAATATTAAAAAAAAAACATTTCCGCCTAGCCATGACGAAAAACGATGGCTTCATTTTTTTAGACAAGACCTCGAGCCTGAATGTAAATCGTTGACTGCTGCTTGCAAGGAACACCTAGTGCTGTGGGTGAAACGCTTTCAGGAACTAAAGAAGAATCACTCAGCAACTTTGAAGGCAAGTCATCTTTCCACAGCTAGGATCCGCTTTATAAAAGTGTGCTCTGAATAAAGTAAAGTCGGGGAAACGGGGCAGTGGGCGGCGATGTATCCAATACTAGACGCACGAAGACAAATGTTAACGTTAGTGTTATGACGCGAAGCTGAGTAGAGGTGGTGGCGGTGAAAGGGTCCTGTCTTGCAACCTGCGACAACAGCGTACATGAACTTGTCACACCAACTAGCACCTTGGTCTGGCAAGTTACCCAGTCCTGTTTAAAACGTCTGATTGTGTTTGATAAAAAGCGCCAACTATGTCGCGCATGGACTTGAAACATTTAGCACAAACCCTTTTGTTGTTTTTCTCCTTTAGTCTCCTTCAATTTGAGGGTAATTATGTTCATTGCAAAAATAGAACAAAACAAAACAAGACTGAATTTTCCGGAACAAAGCTCTTGTAAAATCCAACTAATTATTGGGGGTCGTTTTCAGGTCCCCTCTTATTGTGCCGAGTGAGGTTCTGTCTAGAGAAAGACTAATATCGTTAGTAAGTCTATCTCAAAGCCAACTGGAGTCGCTTACACTAGGCGAGTTGCTGGTAGCTATATATCAGTGCGACCTGTTAAACTTATCTTTAGTATTCAACTTGGTTGCCAGGTTACCCTGTGGAATGGCGATGCACTTGTCCTGTGTACCAGTGGTCTCCCTCCAGAGATGTTGTTTGACGTCATCGACACAAGTAATGTCAGTGATCACATCGGTTTGCTGAATGTCCTCGTTTGCTGTGCTCCAAGGCTAAAACTGTATGTGAAAAAAAATATTGGTTCCTGTTATTGCAATTTTCGTAATACTCAGTAGAAGGTCAATCACTGCAGCCAAAAGAAAACTAAAGTAGAAAAAGTAAGGGCGAAAAAAAATTAAAAAAAATCGAAAAGCCTAAAGATGTAGGTCACTTTCTTCTCCAAAATTTTGATTTATGCGCATGCCCCAGCATGTTGCAAATCGCGATGCTGGGGGCAAGACGAACAAGCTGTCATGCTGTAACTGCGTTTTTGACTAGATCGAAGCTAATTTGGCCAACTTTCTCCAGCCTGAAAAACACCAAAATGTCCAAAAAACGCGTTCTTGGCAAAAAGCGCCGGGGATCAATGGGTTAAAATATCAAAGAAAACATCCCCACAGCGTCCGAGGCTTTCCTTTGCTTTGAAACGAAACGAAACGAAACATAAACAAATCCTCCACGAAAACATCCACGCAAAGCGCGAGTAACATCCGTGAAGAACTGAGCACCATGTCTAAAAATAACTGAACAGGGATTACCTTGGGTACAGGGCCTATACCACGGATTCACTCTCTTACCTTGATAATCTCTTGCCGTTGCTATTTCCCAGAAAGTCAAATTAAGGAGGGTCAGATTTCTTCCGGGGGGGATCATTTTGGGGATTTACCTGCAAACGTGAAATGCTATTAATATAAGAGAGATTAAGCATGACGTTACGTCAGACGGCAAACGGCAAAAATGAAACTTTTGCCGTCCGTCTTCAGCTGTTTGTACAGCAAAGTTAAAATATTTGTATTTGCGGTAAATAGTAGGAGACATTTTTCTCTTTTGGTGTGATTTATTTAAGGATTACACCAAAAAATCAGAGGTACACTTTGCCGTTTACCGTCTGCCGTTAACATCATGCTTAAACAACTGTAAACTGCAAAACTTTTATCTCTGCTTACGGGAGATCAATTGTCGCGGAGGATCAGAAGGTTGTTGCCTCCAAAAAGTTACTGCAGGCATGTTGCTTTTTTCCCTAGGCCAAATACGTCTCTCTTGTTTACATCAAGCCTGTTATGGAGCGATGATTGTAAAAATATGAAGGAGTATTACAAGAAGTGCGTTGGTGTTGAGCTGCCACCGCTCCCGACAGTTCTTGGTTTGAAGCTGGCTGTTGACCTCGAGTTGGGAAGCAAGTACGTGAGATTTAAGGTTCTCGGATGTTATAAGTCCAACAATCCCCTTGCATGTATACATGCATTCATGACTTACATACTTTATTTATGCTCACAATTTACAGAGCTAATATCCTCGAAGATGCCGACGTTCTCGATAGTATGTAGTATGACCTTTGATAAGGAAGCAGTTTCTATCCGGGGTTTCTACTTTATGGATGAGGCTTACAACACAAACCACAAGGTCCCGTGCAAAATAAAATACCGGAAAGTAACATATTTTAATCACAAAAGTCCATTAATTCATCGTTTTTCCGGGACAAGAACATTCAGTCTTCATAAACAACAGTGTAACGACCTACTGCTAAACTGATCTGAACGTACGTTTTCGAACTGTAAGATCAGTGTAGATGCAGTGAGACTAAGATGCTATACGATTACATGACAAGTTTATTTGATGTGGACGGGAAGGAGGTTTGGTACAACAATTTTAAAACTTAAATCAGCTAGCGCTTAGGACACATCCATCAA
>OZ026602.1:7810687-7850687 GCA_964020085.1 Micromussa lordhowensis
GGCGGCCGAAGTGGGAAGTCTCGTCTTGTTTCCTACTCCCATATTCCTGTTTAATTCGGTCCAGAAGCCTGTATTTACAGCCGAGAGACCCTGGTTCGTAACTTATTACTAGTTAATAAATAGCTTGATCAGATTGACCTCGAGCAGTGGAATCCAGAATTATCCCTTGCGGTGAAGCTTCGTGGTAAAGCTGCTTTGGCAGCTTTGTCGTTCTTTTTTTGCTCCTTTCGCAGTTTGTTTTCGAGGCGCTCTAGTCATATCAGTTGTCCTAAAGAAATTACCGTATGGAGTTTTCTGCCGAACATTGCAAGAAGTCTTAAGATTTCGCTCTAGCAGGCGACGATGTGAGTTTGGGTGAAAGCGGTTACTCAGACCGTGGCAGTTCGTCTAGCTCACATTTTAGGGAGAAACTCGGCGATGATGATCTTGCTGTGAGGTTCGACCTAAAGGAAATCCTAAGAAGAAAGCTTCAGGGGAAAACAAACTCCATGTTAACTGAGGTTGGTTTACTCAAAAAGTGGCATTCTGAACTTTCTGTTACGGGTTTCAGCTGCAAAATATTAAATCTAACGACGAAACATTCACCACTTACGGAGACCGAGCTTAACGCTCATTTTCCTGAACGTGTGCTTGCATTTGTTTTATACCCTTCGAATGTGTATATATATGCCCCGCAAACAGGACGCCTGTTCGTTTGATCGTTTATGTTGATGGAACAATGTCCCATCTACGAGCATATGGTTGTGAAGTCGGGTACCCTTGAGAAGTTTGTGCCAAGCCACAGAATGCATATTACGTGTTGCGCTAGCAACTTCAGACGTACAGAGTATTTTAGAAATACCGGCAGCTGGCTGATGGGATCCACATGGAGGATCGAAACAAAACCATGGTCTTGCCTGAACTAAGCCGAACGATGGCATATACAACACGCAAAACAGTCAACAGACTTGCACGTAAACAGCCACATTTGAATCGTGGTGCCGGTGATAGAAACGACCAAAGGAGGTCTAAACCTATACATCGAGCTCGAGAAACATAAGCTCGATCAGATAGAAACATTAATATGTCTCTAGACAAACGTATAGCTTTCTCGAAGTAAAGCTACGGCGTCTCCGAAGAAAAACGTACGAGGGCAAATATGATATCCGTGATAAGAATCTACTACTGTACTTGCAAATAGTTCTAATCACAGCCGGGCCCAGTGTCACAATAGCGAATGCAAGTAAGCAACATGTTTACGGAAAATTTCGTGTTTTGTCCTTTGAAAGCAAATACTTGGAGACTTAAAAGCATAGCTTGCAAAAGAAATGAGCCAAAACAATGTATAAACTCATGGCAAATAACAGAAGTGTCAAATTCGACGAAGCGACATGCAGATAACAGCGGAAATCATGCAGACCTATGACCTATAAAAATTTGCCATACCACGATCTAACGGCTCAAATCTACTTAAAATTCTCTCCTTATAACACAACAACAGAACATGAAGTGCCCTTCATAAGCAAGAATGAAGTGACAAAAAAGGTCGTGTGACCGAACAGAGAGCGGCAAATGTACAAATGTCATGAACTGTAGAAGTCGCGCAGGCTAGTCAACCCCATTTTACACCGATACTTTCACAAGATGTGCTTAATTCTGATGGAGAGATCTCGTCATAATCTGAGCCTTCACTGTCTTCACTAGATGAATTTTCCACGCTTTCCACCATTCCTGTGATAGTTTTTGTCGAAACTAGTGCGTGACGTAAGACGATAACTTCGTTCTGATTGGCCCTTCGAATGGTGCGCGCGAATCAAAAAGCCCCGCGGATTTCTAAAAATAAAAAGATACGCACAAAGGTTGTCTCATAGGGTTTGTATGGGAGATGAAGGCTCCAGGTGATGGGCTCCTGCCATTTTATAAATAGTTGTAAGTTCGGGATTCAATTGACAAGTTTGCGGGTAGTTTCGAGGGATTACGGGACTCTCCCACCCAGGTTTCCTCCTTTACGACCATATTTAGGCAATAGACCTTCGGCAAATATGGCGGAATATGACTGGGTATTTAGCGTTATTGCTGTAGTGTGCGGGGGCATCTTGTAGTTTCAGACATACGAATCCGTACAGGAGTTATTGGATTATGAGTCTGTGGAAAAACAGCTTCAAGTAAAGGACAGAAGTCAGTTTTTGAAGAGATTTTGTGAGTCGTTAGATTGGAGGCACCCGTGGAGTGTATACTCCATGCTAATTTCCCATATAGTCTCCCAGGTCAGGGGTCCATTTATGACCCCATGAAATGTCCATAGTAGCCATAGTAGCCATCTGTAGCTATTGTGACCATAGAAGCTGTAGTAGCCGTAGAAGCTGTGGATTCTGTAGTAGCTGAAGTAGTTGTAGTAGCTGTAGTGGCTGTAGTACCTGTAGTAGCCGTGGTAGCTGTGGTAGCTGTAGTAGCTGTAGTAGCTGTAGTACCTGTAGTAGCCTTAGTAGCCGTAGTAGCCGTAGTAACCGTAGTAGCCGTAGTAGCCGTAGTAGCCGTGTAGTACGTGTAGTACGTGTAGTAAGTGTAGTACGTGTAGTAGGTGTAGTACCTGTAGTACCTGTAGTACCTGTAGTAGCTGTATTAGTTGTGGTAGCTGTAGTAGCTGTAGTACGTGTAGTAGCTGCAGTCGCTGTAGTAGCCGTAGTAGCTGTAGTATCTGTAGTAGCTGTAGTACCTGTAGTAGCTGTAGTAGCTATAGTAGCTGTAGTAGCTGTAGTAGCTGTAGTAGCTGTAGTACCTGTAGTAGCTGTAATAGCTGTAGTAGCTGTAGTACGTGTAGTAGCTGTAGTAGCTGTAGAAGCTGTAGTAGCTGTAGTACGTGTAGTATCTGTAGTACCTGTAGTAGCTGTAGTAGCTGTTGTAGCTGTAGTAGCTGTAGTAGCTGTACTACAGCTACTACAGCTATTACAGCTACTACAGATACTACAGCTACTACAGCTACGACAGCTACTACAACTACTACAGCTACTACAGGCCTACAGCTACTACAGCTACTAAAGGTACTACAGCTACTACAGCTACTACAGATACTACACGTACTACAGCTACTACAGCTTCTACAGCTACTACAGCTACTACAGGTATTACAGCTACTACAGCTACTACAGCTACTACAGCTACTACAGCTACTACAGCTACTACAGCCATTACAGCTATTACAGCTACTACAGGTACTACAGGTACTACAGCTACTACACGTACTACAGCTACTACAGCTACTACAGCTACTACAGCTACTACACGTACTACAGCTACTACACGTACTACAGCTACTACAGCTACTACAGCTACTACAGCTACTACAGCCATTACAGCTATTACAGCTACTACAGCTACTACAGGTACTACAGGTACTACAGCTACTACAGCTACTACACGTACTACAGGTACTACAGGTACTACAGCTACTACACGTACTACAGCTACTACAGCTACTACACGTACTACAGCTACTACAGCTATTACAGGTACTACAGGTACTACAGGTACTACAGGTAATACAGGTACTACAACTAATACAGCTACTACAGGTACTACAGGTACTAAAGCTACTACAGCTACTACAGCTACTACGGCTACTAAGGCTACTACGGCTACTACAGCTACTACGGCTACTACGGCTACTACGGCTACTACAGGTACTACAGGTACTACAGGTACTACAGGTACTACAGGTACTACGGCTACTACGGCTACTACGGCTACTACAGGTACTACAGCTACTACAGCTACTACGGCTACTACGGCTACTACAGGTACTACAGGTACTGCAGATACTACAGATACTACAGATACTACAGATACTACACGTACTACAGCTACTACAGGTACTAAAGGTACCATAGCTAGTACATCTACTACAGCTACTACAGCTACTATCGATACTACAGATACTTACAGCTACTACGGCTACTACAGCTACTCAGTACAGCTATTACAGCTACTACAGCTACTACAGCTATTACAGCTACTACAGGTACTACAGGTACTACAGGTACTACTGGTACTACAGGTACTACAGGTACTACAGCTACTACAGGTACTACAGGTACTACAGGTACTACAGCTACTACAGCTACTACGGCTACTACGGCTACTACCGCTACTACACGTACTACAGGTACTACAGCTACTACAGCTACTACAGATACTACAGATACTACAGATACTGCAGATACTACAGATACTACAGATACTACAGATACTACACGTACTACAGCTACTACAGGTACTAAAGGTACCATAGCTAGTACATCTACCACAGCTACTACAGCTACTATCGATACTACAGATACTTACAGCTACTACGGCTACTACAGCTACTCAGTACAGCTATTAAAGCTACTACAGCTACTACAGCTACTACAGCTATTACAGCTACTACAGCTACTACACGTACTACAGGTACTACAGGTACTACAGGTACTACAGGTACTACAGCTACTACAGCTACTACGGCTACTACGGCTACTACCGCTACTACACGTACTACAGCTACTACAGCTACTACAGCTACTACAGGTACTACAGCTATTACAGCTACTACAGCTACTACAGGTACTACAGGTACTACAGCTATTACAGCTACTACAGCTACTACAGCTACTACAGCTACTACAGCTACTAGAGCTATTACAGCTACTACAGCTACTACAGCTATTACAGCTACTACAGCTACTACAGCTACTACAGGTACTACAGGTACTACACGTACTACAGGTACTACAGGTACTACAGGTATACGTACTACAGGTACTACAGGTATACGTACTACAGGTACTACAGGTACTACAGGTACTACAGGTATACGTACTACAGGTACTACAGGTACTACAGGTACTACAGGTATACGTACTACAGGTACTACAGGTACTACAGGTACTACAGGTACTACAGGTACTACAGGTACTACAGGTACTACAGGTACTACAGGTACTACAGGTACTACAGGTATACGTACTACAGGTACTACAGGTATACGTACTACAGGTACTACAGGTACTACATGTACTACAGGTATACGTACTACAGGTACTACAGGTACTACAGGTACTACAGGTACTACAGGTACCACAGGTACTACAGGTACTACAGGAACTACAGGTACTACAGGTACTACAGGTACTACAGGTACTACAGGTACTACAGGTACTACAGGTACTACAGGTACTACGGCTACTACAGGTACTACAGGTACTACAGGTACTACAGGTACTACAGGTACTACAGGTACTACAGGTACTACATGTACTACAGCTACTACAGCTACTACAGCTACTAAGGCTACTACGGCTACTACCGCTACTACAGCTACTACGGCTACTACGGCTACAACGGCTACTACGGCTACTACAGGTACTACAGGTACTACAGGTACTACAGGTACTACAGGTTCTACATGTACTACAGGTACTACAGGTACTACAGGTACTACAGTTACTACAGGTACTACAGGTACTACAGGTACTACAGGTACTACAGGTACTACAGGTACTACAGGTACTACAGGTACTACAGGTACTACAGGTACTACAGGTACTACAGGTACTACAGGTACTACAGCTACTACAGGTACTACAGCTACTACAGGTAAACGTACTACAGGTACTACAGGTATACGTACTACAGGTACTACAGGTACTACAGGTACTACAGGTATACGTACTACAGGTACTACAGGTACTACAGGTACTACAGGTACTACAGGTACTACAGGTACTACAGGTATACGTACTACAGGTACTACAGGTACTACAGGTACTACAGGTACTACAGGTACTACAGGTACTACAGATACTACAGGTACTACAGGTACTACAGGTACTACAGGTACTACAGGTATACGTACTACAGGTACTACAGGTACTACAGGTACTACAGGTACTACAGGTACTACAGGTATACGTACTACAGGTACTACAGGTATACGTACTACAGGTACTACAGGTACTACAGGTACTACAGGTACTACAGGTATACGTACTACAGGTACTACAGGTACTACAGGTATACGTACTACAGGTACTAAACGTACTACAGGTACTACAGGTACTACAGGTACTACAGCTACTACAACTACTACAGCTACTACAGCTACTACACGTACTACAGGTACTACAGGTACTACAGGTACTACAGCTACTACACGTACTACAGCTACTACAGCTACTACAGCTACTACAGCTACTACAGCTACTACAACTACTACAGGAACTACAGGTACTACAGGTACTACAGGTACTACAGGTACTACAGGTACTACAGGTACTACAGGTACTACAGGTACTACAGGTACTACAGGTACTACAGGTACTACAGGTACTACAGGTACTACAGGTACTACAGGTACAACAGGTTCTACATGTACATACATTCATTCATTCATTCATTACTACAGCTACTGCGGCTACTACGGCTACTACGGCTACTACGGCTACTACGGCTATTACGGCTACTACGGCTACTACGGCTACTACAGGTACTACAGGTACTACAGGTTTACAGATACTACAGCTACCACAGCTCCCACAGCTACTACGGCTACTACAGCTACTACAGCTACTACAGCTACCACAGCCACTACAGCTACCACAGCTACTACGGCTACTACAGCTACTACAGCTACTACGGTCACTACAGCTACTATAACTACTTCAGCTACTACAGAAACCACACCTTCTACTAGCTTCTAGTTTGTAGTAAGGTAAATAGTATGCTTGGTCTTCTAAGAAATGTTTTGTCAGATTGTTCCGTGGATGTCAAATGTAAGGCATACACTACCCTTGTGCGTCCCCAACTAGAGTATGCTTGCTCAGTGAGGAACTCATTTACTAAACGTAATATTCACCAAATCGAACTAGTCCAGCATAGAGCAGCAAGGTTTGTTTTTAGAGATTACTCAAATTTTACTCATATTACTCCTATGTTAAAGCAGCTTGGTTGGGACACTCTTGAACAACGTAGACTTTCGAATCAATTATCTATGTTTTACAAAATCCAACAAGGTTTGGTTGGTATCTCCCTCCCATCTGAGGTATGTCCCTTAACAAGGGCTTCTCGAGTTCCCAATGCATTTCCTTTTCGACACATTCAGTCCAACTGTAATGTTTATAAATATTCGTTTTACCCAAGTTCAATAGTAGCCTGGAATAAAGTACCGATACTTATGACCGGAAACTAGAGTTACAATATTGACCGGAAGAGACATTTCGTGACGATTGCGTTATTTAGTTATTTAGTGATTTATTTTGATTGACAGTTGTAATCGGAGAGAGTTGTTTTTGATCATTGCACAATGTAAAATCGGATATAAAAAAGATCGAGGAGTGGATATCGACATTAAAGAGGTTAAAAAGAACATATAAGTGGTGTGGAATCAGTGGAATCAATCGTGAGTGAGAGTGTACCGCGTACAGTTTCGGTACATTTGTGGTGCCGGGACCAGGATCAGGGAAACTGCGGAGACGACAACGACACGGGAATTTGCCGCGTGGCTGGGACATTGAAACGATTGCGCCATGACAGAAGGAGAGGGACTTTCAGAGGCGATGGAACGCTTCGAAAGAAACGTTGAGAGGGAGGTAACGAAATTAAAGTACTATCTAGAGCCGGCTGACGAACTTATAGAACAAAACGATTACGTAGAAATGGAAATTGCCGTAAAACAAGGAACACAAATTATCGACAAGATCACGGATCTTATTTCACAACTGGAAGGAATGAAGCTAGACTCGGGTGTTTCACCGCGAGATGTCCGACAGTGGAAAAAGGACAAGAAGAACGAGTTCTCTCCTCTCGTCCAGGAGAAAATCAAGCTTTCCGAGACACTTTCAGCAAAACAGAAACAGGAGGAAGACAAAATCGAGCGAGCGAATTGGGAGACACGACGGGAGCGCGAGGAACGCGTGACAAGAGAGAAACAAGAGCAAGAAAAGCAATTCTGGGAGGAGAAATTCAGGGCCGAATTACGCGTAGCAGAACAGAAGTTGGAAATGGAAACAGCGGCCAAGGCGACCCACGCAAAACTTCCCAAGTTGAAGATTACGCCATTCAAAGGAACGCCCACCGACTGGGTGCGTTTCGAAAACATACATACATACATACATACATACTTTATTGAACCTCCCCATGTTCGTCACGCAAGTTCATGACAAGCCAATCACTCCAGAAGAAAAATTCGGCTATCTGTTAGAGATGGTAACCCCAACAGTGCGTGGAAAAATTGGAAATCTAAAACCCAGCGAGATCGGCTACAAAATAGCGTGGGAGCGATTAAAGACAGAGTATGGCCAAAACAAGCTAGTTGTCAATGCGCACGTGCAAGAAATTGTGAATCTTCCAAGCGTTAGAGGAACACACTTCATCCGAATTCAGGAATTTTACGAAAATCTCAGCAAAACCTACGACGCGTTGGTAACTATGAGTGAAGCAGATATGTTACAAGGATTCATAATCTTTACACTAAACAAATTACCGCACGTGAAGCCTGACCTGGTACGGACTGACGGTAATTGGGAGAGTTGGAGAATGGAGCACTTGATTAACAACCTTCAGGGATGGCTGAAGAGGAACAGAATGGAGGAGCAGCCTGGAACAGTCCGAGAAAACCACAAGAGGGAGAGAGTCTGGTATGCTGCAGAAGGAGAGGAGAAACAGCCATCAGATACAACGAAATCCACACCCGTCTGCCTCTACTGCCGAAAGGGCCACTGGGGAGACCGCTGCGAAACGTACAAGACACTGGAGAGCAGGAGGAAGTTCCTCACGGATAACCGATTGTGCTACAACTGTGGAAGAGGGGGGCACATTGGCCATCATTGCCGAAGCCGTGGCTGTTTTAATTGCAAAGGGAGACACCATACAAGCATCTGCGACAGAAAGGAGAATCCTGTTCTCACTGTGTACGCGCCATCTGCCGAGGAGACACTCCCAGCTATCATCCCCGTTAAGATCAATGGAACCACACTATGGGCGTACCTTGACACAGGATCTGGCAGGAACTTTATCTCAGAAGAGGCAATCAAAAAGCTTCAGCTAAACCCAGTACGTCACGAAACTCGACAAATTGTAACCTTGAGTGGAACACAGAAACAGTCCATGCCTATTTTTGACCTAACAATAGATTCAGTGGATGGACAGGCGAGAGAGCGGATCGAAGTCACTGGAGCTAAGATGGCAGACTTCACGACCATCCGGAGACCAGACCTTAGCACCCTGAAATGGAAGTACGAGCACACAAAGGACAAACGATTTTACAAGAACACGGGAGATGACTACACAATCCATTTGATCCTGGGAGACAGTACGTACTGCCGAATTAGGACAGAAGATGTGTTCAAAGGGAAACCTGGGGAGCCGATAGTCGAGGGGACGACCTTTGGTTGGGTCATTCATGGCGGTGATCGTGCAACAGATGGCTGCCTGTACGCAAGAGAAGCGAGCGATTATGAGCGTTTGTACAGCCTGGACGTGCTGGGAGTGGAGGACCGGGGAGAGAGCTCCCAGCTGGACGTACACACAGAGTTTAATGAGAACATTTCAAGAAACGCCGATGGGAGGTACGAAGTGAATGTTCCTTGGATACCAGGCCGGAAACTAGCAGAGACAAATGAGATGCAGAGCAGACAACGCTTACAAAGAGTAGAGAAGAAGCTGGAGCAGAACATGAAACTGAAGGAAGAGTACGAGAAGATTGTGGCTAACCAGGAAGAAACCGGAGTCATTGAAAAGGTTCCCGATCATCCAACAGGGACCCGAGTGTTCTACATGCCTCACAAACCAGTAATCAGAGAGGACGCGGCTACAACAAAGGTCAGGATGGTGTTTGATGCAAGCGCAAAACCTCACTACCTCGCGAACAGTATCAATGACTGCATGTACAGAGGACCGCCTTTACAGCCACTCATGTGGGACATACTGATTAGAGCGAGAATGTCGACGGATATCCTACTCGGGGACATAGAAAAGGCGTTTCTTCAAGTTGGAATAAAGGAAGAAGACAGGGATGCATTTCGCTTCCTATTCAAGAAAGATGGAAAAGAAGAACACTTCCGGTTCACGCGAGTACCTTTTGGAGCAGAGGCAAGCCCATTCATACTAGGAGCGACTTTACAGTATCACTGCAGCCAACAGCCAGAGGAGGTCAAAGAAACAGTTCAAGCGCTTCGGGAGAACACATACGTGGACAACCCAATGCAGACTGGTCAAGGGTCAGAAGAAATGAAAAGATTCAAGACGGAAGCCACCCAGGTACTGGAAGAGGCAAGGTTTCCAGTACACAAATGGGAGTCTAACCTTCAAGAGCTAGAGAGTGACGGGATGGCCAACCCAAGCAAAATACTAGGCCTCGGCTGGGACAAACAAAACGACACCATAGAAGTAACCATCCCACAACAAGTTGAGGAAGAGCATGTTACCAAGAAAACGATTCTCAGCCACTTGGGCAGCATTTACGACCCCCTTGGAATATTGTCACCAACAACTGTGGAAGGAAAGCGGATTTACAGAGAGGCGTGCGACGAAAAGAACGGATGGAATGGAGAGATCTCAGATCCCCTAAAGAAACAGTGGACCAAGTGGACGAAGCAGTTAAAGAGCGTGACAGTGCCAAGAAGCATCATGAGGAACGCAACAAAGACCAAAACAGTGCACTTACACATATTCGCCGACGCAAGCAATCTGGCCTGCTGCGCTGCCGCCATAGCAGTCGTTGAACACAGTGAAGGCATGGTCAAGGGCCTTCTTACATCGAAATCAAGAATCTCCAAGAGAGACACTACCATAGCAAGGTTAGAACTGGTTGGTGGTCAAATGGCGGCAAACTTGGCAAAGAATCTCCACAATGCCCTGAGAGGATGGCCACTGGGAAGCATCACAGTCTGGATGGATAGCATGGTAGCCTTGTACTGGATCTTAAACCCCGGAAAGTCTTGGAAGGTATTCGTCGAGAACAGAGTGCGGAAAATGGCCCAGATAACAGAAGAAGTCGGAATCGAGTGGAAATATTGCCCTACAGAACGAAACCTTGCTGATCTAGGAAGTAGAGGCGCACCCCTAAACAAGATGGGAGAGAACGAATGGTACGAGGGACCAACCTGGCTACTGACAAAGGAGGACTGGCCACCCCAGCCAATCATTAGATGCACACCTAAGAATCAAGAGGAAGAGAAGCCACTGAAGGAAATTGTTGCTTACACAAGAGAGGAAGTGCAAACCAAGACCAGGGAACTGGAAGAGGGTAGCACAGAGAACCTAGAGACAGATGAGTGGGACGAACTACTCTCGCGAAACACGTATTGGAGAGCACTACGGATTACTGCTTGGGCCCTGAGGTTCAGCACCAACAGCCACGCCCAATCAAAGAAGATATCAAGCCCATTGAGTACCGAAGAACTCGCAGAAGCCAAACGACGCTGGGCGGAGAGAGCACAGAAGGGAATATCGGATGACTTAAAGAAGCCTGGATGGGAGTTAGTCAAGGACAAGGAGACGAACCTCCTCAAGTGCAAGGGGAGAATCCAGGGGTACAACCCAGTCTATCTGGAAGATACGCAGTTCACTCGGAAGCTAATCCAGCACATTCATACCCAAATACAACACTTGGGTGTGGCCAACACAATGGCGACCTTGAGGGAAGAATGGTGGATACCACGACTCCGTACCCTGGTAAAGAAGGAGATTCGCGACTGCAATGTATGCAAGGTGTTCGCCACCAAACCGTACGGAGAGCCAACCACTTCAGCCCTTCCGGAGTTTCGTACTAACGTCAGTCGCCCTTTCCAGTACGTGGGTGTAGACTTTGCAGGACCGCTGAAGTGCAAAGAAGGAAAGACGAAAGGTACTAATCTTCACATGTGCCACATCGAGAGCAGTTCACCTGGAACTTACCAGAAGCCAGACAGCCGAAGAATTCCAAAGGAAGCTAAATGCCCTCATAACAAGACGAACGAGACCAGAGAAGATTGTCTCAGACAACGCTGTGACATTCAAGGCTACGGCAACATGGATCAAAAGGATTCGCAAAAGTGAGAAGTTGCAAAATTATCTCGCACAGCAAGAGATTACATGGCAGTTTAACCTCTCCAAGTCTCCATGGTGGGGAGGCATGTACGAAAGGCTTATCAAAGAAGTCAAGAAAACGGCGTACAAAACGCTAGGAAACACACACCTCACCTTCCAACAGCTTGAAGTGGTGATCATGGACATCGAGAAACACCTCAACAATCGACCCCTGACGTACGTGGAGAGTGATGAGGGCGAACCACAAACCTTGACGCCAAACATACTCATGTGGGGCCAAAACGCTTATGACTTGGAGGATATTGAGGTTGACGTGGATGAAGTCACCAAGCTACACAGACGCCTAAAGAATGCCAGAGAACATGCGTGGAGCCGTTGGCAGAACGAGTATGTCCACAGTTTGATGGAAGCACACAGAGTAAACAGGAGGGACAAGCAACAAATGCCGGAGATAGGGGAGATTGTCCTAGTGGTAGGAGAGAACAGAAACCGAGGGGAGTGGAAGAAAGGCAACGTGGTCCAACTAGTCAAGGGGAGAGATGGTGTTGTGAGGGGAGTCGTCTTACTACACAACGGAAACAGAATCCGACGCCCACTTCAGCTCGTGTGTCCCCTTGAAATAAGGAGCTGCTGCAAGGAACCAGCAGAGGGAAACGAGAGTGCGAGCCAAGAGCCAATCAGAAGTGTACCAAAGAGGAAGGCAGCTGACGATGCGAGAGCGAAAATAAAGCTCATTGCTGAGCAAGACTCTAATGGACACTGAGAGAGTAAAAATTAAGAAAGGTTAATTTTTAGGGGAGCGTGACCGGAAACTAGAGTTACAATATTGACCGGAAGAGACATTTCGTGACGATTGCGTTATTTAGTTATTTAGTGATTTATTTTGATTGACAGTTGTAATCGGAGAGAGTTGTTTTTGATCATTGCACAATGTAAAATCGGATATAAAAAAGATCGAGGAGTGGACATCGACATTAAAGAGGTTAAAAAGAACATATAAGTGGTGTGGAATCAGTGGAATCAATCGTGAGTGAGAGTGTACCGCGTACAGTTTCGGTACAACTTATGGACACTTTTCCTTCTACTAGTTGTATAATGTCCACTATAAACTCTATGATTGGCCTACAGTAAATTTTTAAGCTTGTGTGGATAAATACTGTACAGTGGGCAATTTTAAATGTAGATACTTATTCTAAAATTTGAAATGTAAATAAGTTTCTTCTTTTACATATATTTCTTACTATTTTAATTATTTACTATTTATTTATCTCCTAGTATAGTGTACTCTGTCTTAGGAGCATTTTACAAAGTTGAATTAGCCCAGGGCTTATAAGAGACAGTCCTTTTTTTGAAACGCCAGTAGCGACTTCATCGACTAAACTTTTAAACGGGCACTAATTATGCTTGAGAACTGTCTTATTCTTTTCTTTACTATTATCATTGTGATAATCACGTTTTACCATGGTCACAATAGCTACAGATGGCTACTATGGACATTTCATGGGGTCATACATGGATCCCTGACCTGGGAGACTATATGGGAAATTAGCATGGAGTATATGCCCACCCGTGGAGTGTGTTGAAACCTATCCTACAGGAGATGTCTTATTTTAAAGCTCTTGTCAGCAAGAAGAAACGACGGTTTCAGGAAGATGGGTTTGATCTAGATTTAACATGTATCCTTGTTTGCATAAGTCATAATTTCTTGACGGTGTTATCTACTTAAGTTTTAACAGTCAGGACATACGTAATTGCATAAACAACTGGTCTCTTCCATTCGCGCGCTTACTAATTAAGCAAACGGTTGAACGAAGAATGAGTTAAAAGTACGTGCTGTGTCACAGAATTAAACTAAACGGTAAATGACGCAGTTTCAGATACGGGCTGATATCAATCATGTTACGACAGTTTATTCACGATCTTTGTTTAAATACAAACTTTCTCCTCATTTTATGCAAGGTAATCTCATTTGTGACCTCTTTCATGTCACTTGGATATGGCTGGCGTTCTGTCATTCTTTTCAGAAATTTTTGCTATACGATTTTGCATTGGTAAGTAATTGACGATGTTTCCCTTTTTGGGTCACGGCTTAGAAACAAAACTGAACAAGTTGTTTTGTTTCCAAGGTTGAGCTTAAAGCTTCCGGCTTCCGTTGCAGAGCTTTAGAGGGCACAGAACTTTCTAAGTAAAATTCCACTATGACAACGTAATCAATATATATAACAACGGTTGTTAATGTTTTGTGGAGATTTGATTAGTTAATCTGGTGTCCCATTATTTTTTTGAACTGTTAAACTTCGATGTGAGAATGATACTCCAGCTTTCAGTGAACATGAAACGTACCTAGTGATAAAATGATTCCAACACAATTCCTATACGCCCAGAGTATAAGTTTATTTGAGAGTTTGCTTGTGATTCGGTGCAAAGTCAGTTTGTGTTTATGAAGGGGAAATCTTATACTAGTCAAGCTTGTTTTTGTCCATTCAGCACCTGGAATAAGGAATGCCCATTAACTTTTCACATTGAGGATGAAATCACAATTTGTACAGTCAAAGCTCTCATGAGCAACCACCTTGGAAAATATTTGAAAAAGTGGTTGTAACTAGTGTTGGTCATTTTTCAGACTTGGCTTTATTTCAGTCTCCAGGTAACCCACATTACTAAACTGCTGACTCATACAAGTACAAATCATAAATATCTTTAGCTGGTCACTTGTCAGAGCCAAGAAAGCTAATGGTTGTGTTCATCTATTGGAGCAGTTGCTTGCGAGAGTCTTTTTAAATTTGAGTGACTGTTCAGACTGGGCTTCACAATGCACACGGTGGTCAGAACTTCAGTTGGTCACTAGAGACCTTAAGTTCCACATTTACCTCAAACCTTAAACTGTGGTTTGAGGTTAGACATTTACCATTCGCCATTTGGATGTAAATCAATTAAGATTGGAGTAAATTCAAGCAAATAGAAGTCAGCCTGTCACTGTGATAGAAATGTCAAAATAACGCCGTTTAAAAAAAAGGAGTTTTCTAGCACATGTAGCTTTCTCAAAAAATAAAGCATCATAAAATACACAGTCATTCAACCATTGCCATTGCCATTGCCATATTATGAAAGGTAAATGTCTAACCTCAAACCACAGTTTGAGGTTTAAGAGGAAAACGATTATTTACGTAATCAGTTAGCCGCCATGAGCGAACGTTACGACCGTATAAAAGAGGAGATTTAAAACTTGTTGTTTCAATTATTTCGAAAGATCTGTATCAACATAGCCGAGAGAACATTTCAAATACTACGCCAGCCTCATCAAATTTGCATAGTTCAAACTCATTAATTCAAGATGAAATTCAAGAGTCTCAAGAGAACACCAATGACTGGAAAACTGTCAAAACTAGTGTTAACAAGAAACAAAGAAGGTCTCCAGCCGGAACGGAAACTAAATATGCTTCCACAAACAACAAGTCTAACCGTACCGACAGTGGGGCTGCTGTACAGAATGACGAGCTGATAACAGTCGTTGTCGGAGACTCCATCATAAAGAATGTTCATGGCATAAAACTTGCTAAAGCCGTGGGTCACCGAGTAGTTGTCAAGCCATTTCCTGGAGCTAATACTCGTGACATGAAATCACACATTATTCCTACGATTGAAAGGTCCCCCGACCAAATTTGTTTACATGTGGGCACTAATGATTTGAAATCTTCTCCGCCGAAAGATGTCGCGGATGCTATTGTCGATTTAGCCAGAGAAATTGAGGGTGCTTGTGAAGCAGAGATAATCGTATCTGAACTTACAACAAGGAATGATGCCTATGGTGATGCAGTTAAAGCTGTTAACCGACGCCTGAAGCGATATTGTAGGCAAAACGATTGGAAACTCGTAAGTCACTCAAACATTACCTCAAAGGGACTTAATAAAGGCGGACTCCACTTAAATAAAGAAGGTAACGAACTGTTGCAAAGAAATTTTATAAATGTTTTAAGGAATAATTGATCTCTAAGTTCCTTGAATGTCGACTCTAATGACTCTACAAATTTGTTGGATCTTGTTTTAATTAATGGAAATAATCATACCGCATGCCCAGAAGCTACTTTTTCAAATATCTCTAATTCTTTACCTCCTGGGCGCGGTTTTAAAATTGCCTGCTTAAATATCAATAGTCTTACAAGGCATATCGATGAACTTAGAGTTCTTCTTGATGATTACTCTATTGATATCCTCTCACTCAACGAAACCAAACTTGATGATTCTATCAAAAGAATATGAAAGAATATGAAATAGACTGCACCATAATACAATGACTTGCAGTGTTGGAAATTAACTTTTGACAGCACTCGCCATTCGGATGAGCGACTCTCAAAATCCACTCGCCCATTGTTATTTTCACTTGCCCAGAAATATGCCACCCCTCCTAAAAAAATCTCCAATGATTCACAAACCCTACTTTTTTTGGTACCGTGTAATCACAGAAGCCCATCTTGCCACTTTGTCACGGTCAGGCTTTCTTGTTGTTTCCTCGTTTTTATCATTAACTTTTGTCATTCCTTGGAATTTTTTTACATTTCTGTAGTTTAATCTAAAAACAGCTTAACGAGCAGCTAGCACTACCGAATGTGCATATATCCATAGAATCGAGACATTGGAGTAAACAACTTGTCGGCATGTGAAAGACTGATGTTTTTTTCCTTCAGTTTCCAAAGCAGTTTCTATTTCAAGACAAATCTTTGTGAAATTCATTTCTTAGCAAGCAAATCTTCAATTCTAATTCCCATACACTAATTACTGCTGGCTGAACTAGAGACTAGCAGTATCCCTTTATTGACGTGCAACCATTATGTAAATTATCACTGGAGGAAGCCATATTTCATTTTGTGTCTTTATGAAACACTGTGTTGAGTATTATTATCAAATTATTTGGGCATCTCGAAAGATTAAAAAAAGTAAAATAAAAGCAATGGTAATAAAATAATAGCAATGATCGATGATTTGTACTCACTTGATGCTTTTCACACTCGTATTGGCGAGCGGGTGAGCGCAAATTTCCAACACTGGACTTGCCAACAATAACCATCTATCACGCTTATAAAAATATGTATCTTATGATTTTTGTCCAGCATCCACAGAAGAAGCCCACAGCTATAAAAGACCACCTGGAACATCTTGTTTCCGTTCAAATTTTATTTCATTTGGTAAATTTGAAGGTTTCTCTAATATGGCATGCATATGTACAGTACCGCCTGAAACTATGGACCCATCGGGTTGCGGCAAAACCTCGTCTTTGCCGCGTGCTCCCACCTCGCGTCCACCGCGGGTGAAAATATGTAGCACCGCGGTAAAGACGAGTGCGACCGCAATTGAATATATACCGCGGCAAAATAGACGAGGTAATACCTCGGGAAAATAATGTATGTGTATCGAGTAGAGTGGCATTTTTTCATCAAAGTTTCATGTAAACTCCATCATAATCCGGAATCAAGAAACACGCTCGATGAAAAGTCGAACGGTTTACATGTACATGCAAATGCGTATTCTCTAGTTTGTTTCGCTCTTCCAAAATCTACATGTGCCATTTTACGAACTGTGGCTACACTGTACGTAGCCGTTTTAATAGGGTTCACAGGGTTTTCTTGATTAGAACGGCAAATGGATGGAGCAGTCTACTACTGCCGTAATCAACAAGGCGTTGATAGAGTGCCATTACATGTAAATACATCTGCTCAACACGCGCTAACTGCTACCAGTTTCAGGTTAAAATGTCACTCTTCGTCGTCTACATTGTAGTTGTCGTTGTTTTTTCTTCAAAATCGATGCATTGAAAGTAGTAACGAAACGTCGTGACTTAGTGTTGGAAGCAACAAGTCAGGAATCATTGAAAATCAAACACCCAGCATCTTTTGATTTCCGCGAAAGGTCACGCGAAATGTAAAACAATATCCACTTTCCTAGACTGGAGAAAGGTTTCCATTCTCCTTTAAATCAAGTGTAGAAAGGCAATTAATATATTTCCCCGTAGGAATCTTGGCTCAAACTTAAAGGAAGATTACATGTGTTGAATGTCGTCAGGAATAAAGAGCGGTCACCGCTGTAAATTCTTTGTCGGAATCAGTGGAAATCAAACGGGTATGTCTCTAACATCTGGAGGTACAGATAAACGAAGCGGCAGAAACTAAGTACACACTGAAATCTCTTATAAAATAAGACATCATACATAAAAATGCGTAGATTGCTATATAACCCTTACTTCCAAAAACCCTGGAATGCAATACGCTCGGGAATAGGATAGCGGCATGTCTTTTGTCGGCTTTTCGGAATTTCGTGTCTCAAAAGGAAACTAAAGGTAAAGAAACCTTCCATGGGGCCGGTGAGTTTTTTCCAACATTTTGATCAGAATTATAACAAGCCAAATAAAATCGCAACCACTTCATTTAGCCGCAAATAGCCGCAAATAGAAGTAAATAAACCAAAATCTATTTTAACCATTGTTTATTGTGCGCTAAATATACCGTGAGACCAGGCCAATTTCATTGGTTGCCACAAGACAACCTGTCACCGACGCACTCAAGCAAAACGAGGTGAGCTGAGATTTTTGTTTCCGATAAATGGCGGGTTGTTTTCGTGTTCCGTTCGATAATTTCTGCTTTCACTTTGTGCTGTAAGTTATGTTATGTTTGGAGTGCTGTTATTAAAAAGCCGATGAAGGTTTCTGTTATTCACGGTTTGCTCTTCTTAAAACAGGTTCCACGAATAACAGTAGAATTTACATATTCTTACATGTAATAAAGCTTCCTGTATACGATTTCCATCGGCTGCAAAACTTGGTCCAGAAAAAGTCTGATCGCTGTGTTCATGACAGCTATACAAGAACGAGGCACAAACAGCAATGGCAGTTTTTATGTCATTCACCGATCGGAGTTGACCCGGTTTTTGTAACTGCCGGCTACAAAGCGCGCAGCGCATATAAACAGACAAGTACGGATGATATTATGGCAACAAATTAATTTGAGTTGAATTATCCCGGTTTCTTTTAATCGAAGTGGATTTCAGAGCCATTCCAGCCTTTCGCATTTAGTCTTCCCGATCGTTTGCATGAAGCGTGGACATGATGTCAGATCATTAGCGAACCCGTGATGTCGCGTTCTTCTTGGCAAACGGGAATGCATATAACACAATCTCGTAACTGACATGATCCTGACATGGATAATTGGCTTTATCAAATGCTTCTTTGTGACAAAAATGCGAAGATTGAAGCTGAACATTCAAGCATGCTTTGTCGCGAAGAACAAAATGCTATTCAAACTTGACGCGTCTTCTTTACCGAGGTAATACCTCGTCCAAAATGCTGCCGCGGTGGGACGAATAGCGTCCTCGGGTTTACCTAGGTAAAGACGAGGTTGAGTGCGGGAATACCGCGTCATTGACGCGTGGAAGCCCCGCGGCAAGAACGCGGGAAATGGGTCAATATCTTCAGGCGGTACTGTAAGCTTACTGACATGTTTTGAAGATCAAGCTTCAAATTCAAAGTTGGAATTTTTTTCCTGTCAGATCTCACAGATGATAGAATGCTGACAGTATCATCACTCATGTTTGTGAATTTCACTTAGCTTTTCAACCATGTAGATGATGTAGTTCTGTTTCTGAATTGCATACTTCAATCTTTTGTGCTTCAATAACTAGAACAAAAACAGACAGCAACATGTGATTAAAAACGGCTGACAAGGTTTGTTCAGTTTCACCACTGAAGGCTAAATCAAGACCTTAAATAAAAGCGGTTTATTGCTCATAACAGAACATGATTTGAGATCAAGTTCTATGAGAAGCTATCAATTCTTTTTGGTTTAAGTTATGATTGTACATGTAATATATACGATGTAAAACCTGAAAAGAACTAGAAGAAAGCTAAGACAAAGATCCAAAATTGGCCGCTGCATACTAATATTTACCCTGCAAGCAGAGTCTCCTTGGATCTTCCTAGAAAAAAAATCCTCTTCCCGATTTTTCTAGGAAGATCGAAGGAGACTCTGCTCGCGGGGTAACTAGTATTTGACAAGATCGATTTTATCCGCGATAAAATTATATCATTACAGTACTGATCATCAAAAACACTGTATAAAGTCTAAGTCCAGAAGGCTTACGATTTTTTATACTTACAATTGTTCTTAGAGCCACAAGATCCAGATTTTGTCGCTTTTAAACATCATTTCACAGGCATTTCGTAGTAAAATATCTCAGAATATCGTCATGTCCCGCCATGATCTGATCACACTTCGTTTTGACCGTTGAAGGTAACCGCGCGTTTCTCAGAGCACTGCATCATGGGTTATAACAAACTGGGTCCCAGGGTCCTATCAACATTCAAATCCAAGATGGCGGCCCGTGTCTGAGATGCTCGAATTCTACAACAGAAATCGGCCTTCTTTTACCTGCTTTTACAGATCTTTACACAATTTAGAGACCTGCCACAGGCTGGAAAGTATTCAGAAATCATTTGCAGAAGCGCATGGTTATCCCAAAGAATTTTCTTTTCGCGGAGGTGGAAAATAATCGACCTTTTTTTGTGAGAAGGATGAAGACACGAAACTGAAGTCTGGGGATAAACGTTGTGGCCTTATCTTGTCTACAGTTCCGGTATTTATAATTGTACAATCAGGTTTTTAATAGGAATCAGTGAACAGACAATATTTTCAAGAGTACAATGTAATTCCTCGAACAATGTGTCTCTAGAGATATCTGGCAGTCAGGATTTGTTTTCAAAAGACTAGATACCCGGCAGTCTAAAATTATTAATAGAATTTCCAGGAAATAACTCATTCCATTCTTCTTAAAATAGCAGATAGTTTGTTTAGAAATGTCAAGCGATTTCAAGTACTATTTTGGCATTGTAGTTGAGGAAATTTTCGAGCTTGGGCACACTATAAAATCTTGATGTTTCGACACTTAGAAAATATTGTACTCTGCCCTCTTTTTCTGGAGTGTGATATTCTCAGTTATTTTAAGGGCTATTAAAGTAGTGCTATCAGTTACAGAGACATACAAAAAGGAGGAAGGAGAGTAGTCGGCTGAGGTCATTCTCCTCACTTTTTTAGTGTCCTTTAATCACATTTTTACTTGGAAATAATTATACAGTGTAAATGTGTATAATGGTATCTTCATCTTATTAAATTTCATGATTCCTTTTTCAAACAGAAAGATATTAATGAGTGCAATGAATATATTTCTTAATGAGATATTCTTATGGAGTTGTTATGCAATCTTTTTCAAATATTGATTTAGCGGCTGGAAGACTTTTCATGTGAAGACATTGTTGATCATTGCAGTTATACACACAACTGAAGCAGTTGTGAAATTAAAGCCTGAAAAAAATTCCATATATTTGAACTGCAGAGAAAGATATGAAGATCTGAATTCACATACTGACCAGCTCCCAGACGGCTTGATAGCTCAGTTGGTAGAACACTGCACTGGTATCGCAGAGGTCACGGGGTTCGAATCCCATTCAGGCCTGAATTAACTATGATGATCAACAATGTCTTTGTATCTTTCTCTGCAGTTCAAATATATGACCTTTCATATATTCAATTGTAGACTTTTTGTGTGGTGTGAAATGTATTGGTGTATATTTTAGGACCCATTAAATTTTATTTTGGTTCATATTTCTGACTTTTCATGGTCATGAACACATACTTTCATGCATGACCCATTAAATTCAGGTCTGGCCAGTTTCTGACTACCATTTCAATTTCATGGGCCCTGAAATCTAGTGGTATGTGTTTCATGACCCATTAAATTTAACTTTTATTTTTCCATGAATTTTCATGGCCATGAAAACAGATTTTAATGACCCATTAATGTCAGTTCTGGATGAGCGACGACTTTTCATGGCCATGAAAAAGATTTTCATGAGCCATGAAAGAATTTTCATGAAAAATTTATGGGTTTCAGTGAGGCCATGAAAATAGGAAATTGCAATATTCATGGCCCCTGAAAAACGATTCATGGGTCTTTCATGAGTATTTCATGGGATTTTATGAAACTACATTTGGTAGTGATTGGATTTCCACCGAGGATCAGTGCCTTTCTTCAAACAATAACAAAATGCTACCTAGGTAATTGTTTATTTGCCTGAAAAATTTATCCAGTTTGTAGAAAAAGGGTTACTTTATTTGACTTCAGCATTTGTACTTGGCATAAAATAAAATTCAAGGCAAAGCTTAAGGTAAATGCTTCCGTCAAAACCTACCTCTTGACGTTCAAAACGCGAGTTGAAAACCTCAAACATGACGTCTGGCTTTGGTCAGGTGATCCCTAGTGGTTAGCTGTTCACAGGAAACATGAATCTTAATGGCCACAAGGAGAACTTTGATTTTATGTGATAAGTATGGTAGAGTCAGGTGTTAACTAGTCATTCATTTACAGACGCTACTTTCAAAAATATTTTTTAGAGTTCTCTTGACAGGAGTAAAATATGTGACCTTCAGCAATGCTGGTAGGATACTCGTGCTACCACTGAGCTACACAGAGAGTTGTGAGAGTGACAGTGATATTCTAATGTGACAAACTTCCTGGACCTGCTCTGATTAGTTTTGTTCTTGTGTTAGATTTTGTGGGTAGAACTTAATGTATTTTCTTTGCATTTATCTTATCATTTACAGACCACTATGGGTTGGTTGACTGATTGATTTAGAGAAAGTACACAATGTTTGTCGTGTGCTTTCCTTGTAACTTTGGGTGACTGTAAAAGATATTTTCCATGCCAGTTGAACATCTTAAGATAAGTTACATAATCTTTTCTTTAACTTGCACTTTTCAAAGATATTAAACCCAACATAGTGGCAATGGGCTTCCCTTCAGACAATCTTGAAGGCGTGTACAGAAACCACATAGAAGAAGTTGTAAGGTGATGTATACAGTGGAACCCAGGGATGGATTTTAGGGGTTGGATTGGGTGGCTAGCCGCAAAATGAAAAAGACTGTGAATATTATGGCAGAAATATAGGCAAACTCTCTGGGCAGGTACCCTCATTGTAATTTCTACTTTGTGGCATTGCTAGTATTTCCAAGGTAACAGTTTTCAATTAGGTCTCAATTTTCAAAGTGCACATTTGGGTGAGATGCCCAATTGATTCTGCAATCCTTAGGTACCAGCTATCCCCCCCCCCCCCCTTGAAAAATCCTGGATCTACCCCTGGGTACCACTTGACCATTCACAGGGTTCGTACAGGTCCTGGAAAACCTGGAAAGTCCTGGAATTTTATTGTGGCATTTTCCAGGACTGAAAAGTCCTGGAAAAAGGCTACTGGTCCCAGACAGTTCTGGAAATCTGTTAAACTCAAGTAAAAAATGTATGAATTGTATGGCAGAGAGTAAGGAGAATTAAAATAAAATTACGATCTTGGGCGTGAAAGGGTTGATGTGAATTTTATAGTCCTGGAAAAATCAATCTAACTCTGGAAAGGTCCTGGAAATTTGTTTGTGAAAAAGGGTGCAAACCCTGATTTACTCTCTGAATGTTTCTCTTGGATTGTTTTTTTTTTTCTGAATGCCATTCTATAGTGGATGTTAACACAAGTGAGCAATAACTATGGGTTATTGACCTGGTGTGAAGTCAAGATACGATGTGGATATGGAAAATACACCACTCAGGCCCCAGATGTAGTTTCGTATGAAATTTGTAAGTGGTGTATTTTGCAGTAAAACTCTTGCGTCTTATATTACAGTCATGTAGCACATGGATTTCATTGTTTGCAGGTTTCTAGAGGCAAGACATAAAGACCACTACAAAATATACAACTTGTGAGTAAACACAATGCAATTTGAGCAAATTAAATTCTTGGTTTCAAGTTCTTTTTGTTGTTTGATCAACTTAGATTTAATGATTTTCTTTTGTTTGGTTTTCATACATGTGTACATGTATGTTAACTTCTGAAAATGTGACATGAAAGCATTTGAAATTAACCTATGGCATGCATAACCACACTAACAGGGCACCATACATGGAGTGATTAACTTGAGTGTTTCTTTAAAAATATTCATTGCATACATGGGTGCAGTAGAGATATTGCACCAAGTGGCCTGTTTAAATCGGTGACTGTCTGTCTGCCTGTTTAAGTCAGTGACTTGACTGCAGATAAAATCCTGCTACGTGTAAGCAGTGCATAACTTAGTCCCTTTTTGTTCTGTATGTTCAGGTGTTCAGAAAGACACTATGATCCTGCCAAGTTTAACAACAGAGGTGAGTCTGTCATTGTCAATACTGTTAATACTGCTTATTAACCAAGCGTGAGGGCCGTACTGGGAGAATATCGGCCTGAGGTCTTGACAGTATGGACTGAGCGCAGTTAGGTCTGTACGCAAAAGACCTCGGGCCGATATTCTCCCAGCAAGCTTGGTTAATAAGAGAATTATTATACGACTGAAGAAAGCTTTGAAGGTTTTTCACAAATTCCATGCACAGGTGCGGGATCATTCAGGACAATGCCCGGTTCAATACTTAGAGAATATTGGACCGGCAATAGAGCATTTTGATTGGTTGATTTTAGCTATTAGCCCTCTGACTGCCTGAGTCGTGTAATAAATACCTGTAGTTTGAATCATCAGTTTAACTTGAAATTTTCCTTTTAGCCAAAGTGTGAGTGGAAAATTGAAATTTGTAGAAAAGTCGGGGAAATTGAAATTTATACGCCACCACTGTTTTGATACCATTAAAAGCTGGAAGGAACTTTTCAGGTCACTGTTATCTCAAAAAACTTTTTTTTCCTCAATGAAGAACGCAATTTTGTTAAGAAAGTATCAGTATTAGATCAATAGGTAGAAGGCAAGGGGGAAGAGTGTATCTGGCGTTTTGTATTGCAAATTGGTAAGAGAGAAATCAGGGAATTTTGAAAATTGATGTCTGTGGTAACCATGTTTAAAGGGACACAGTCAGCTTTGGGACCGCGCTGTCCTGGATACTAGTTTTCTTACTTTGAAAAAAGTTCACCTCAACCTGAAATCAAATTACATCTAGAAATCCACTTTAATCTTCACAGTGTTTTGCTTGATTTTAAATTGTTTACTGAAAAACCTGTTTTTGAGTGTGCTGTTGCTCAACCTATGATATAATTTTTATCATATTTGGTTAAAAACAGTATAGATGGCGTCTCTGTGATATGCAAATTAGCTATGAAATGGTATCTAATGCGCATGTGCGCCATCTGACTGTATCCCTTTAATTTGAGGTATATCATAAGCTTAGTATATTTACTGACACTTTTTTCCTTTTTGCTCAGTCACTGCATATCCTTTTGATCACCACAATGCTCCTCCATTTGAGCTGATTGAGCCCTTCTGTGAAGATGTGGATAATTTTCTGAGTGAAAATGAGAAGAATGTAGCTTTTATCCACTGCAAATCTGGCAAGGTAAAACTACTGTACATGCACAACTAGTCTATCATTGCACAGTGTATATTGAGTCAGGTCTCCTTTTACCCTGAGTAAACAGTGAGTTTTCAGCTGTGAAGGCCGAGGTATTTGAGGGCCTCAAAAGGCCAGACCATTTTCTTGCCAATAGTTTTCTTGAAATACAGTGGTCCCAAATACATATATCCATTGTTCGCACTGGGTTGTAAAACAAGTGTCCTGGGCCCCTTTGCTTCAAAATATTAGGTGTCCTGCCCAATTTTTAAGCATCCTTGTAAATTAACTGTCTGACAATGAAAGTAAGTCCTTTTTGGCACCATTTTTTATCCAAAGGCTTTTACGTTGTATAATCCTCACACAATAGAGAGATGAAGTCTGGTATCGATCTAATTTGTCTACCAATTGAATCCTTGTGTGTATTGACAGAATTTTTTTAGCAAGCGTCTTCAATCAATCTTTCCTTTTCTTGGATTTAAGGTGGCTCGAAACAGTTTCCAGCACTTTCCAAGACATAGATTTTGATGGGTCATTATAACCACTCTATATCGGTTGATGCCAAAATCATGATATCAAAAAACTGCCCAATCACCAGTGAACTTGTTGCTGTCAATTTTGTGGCACAATCGGTTACCATAGCAATTTTCGAAAATTCAAGGTGGCTCTGAACCGACTCCACAGAATGTTTTTAAACTTTGCAAAAAGTTTCATCTTATCATGCTTATCACAGTTTGATAATAAAAAATGGGGGTCACCAAGCTCGTTTTTGAGTTAAAAGCACTTAAAGCTAAAACTACGGGTGTTTTTACCACATCATATTGTTGCTATGGTAACCTTTATGTAACATAGATGATTGCGACTTGTTTACCAATGATTGGGCATTTGTCTGTTATTGTAGCATCACTTGTTAAACAGTGGCAGTATTCATCCTTCAAAGTATAGCTGATAGAAAAGTGCTGGAAACTGTTGCCAGCCTCCTTAAGCTAAGGCCTTTGGGGTAAGATTGTTTTCTACATGTATATATGCATGATTTGTTTGTTAATATAAACTCTGCATACACTGTATATCAATAACATTTTTTACGATAACTGCAGAAATTCTCGCGCGCTCATTGGCTAATTTTTATCGTCAATATGCGGACAGACACATGAATTTGAAATTCGTGCAACGTGTCAGCGAGCGAGAGCGGGCAATTTGACCATTTGTTATCGTAAAAAACAAATTGATGTCAGTTTTTAATGAGTCTGTCCTGTTATTGACAATGAATTTCGTCATCACATTGTCAAAGTAGTCTGCGGATCCATTCGGCTCTCGCCTCGTGGATCCACAGCTACTTTGACAATGTGATGACCAAATTTATGATCAATAACAGGACAGACGCATGAAAAACTGACGTCAATTTGTTAATTATTATTTTTATTTAACTTCCATAGGGAAGAACAGGAGTAATGATTTGTGCCTACCTGCTTCATAAACATCACTTTAACGACAGTAATGAGGCCTTGAAGTATTACGGAGATGCAAGGACAAGAAATGCCAAAGGTGTTACCATTCCCAGTCAGCGGAGATATGTCCTGTACTACAATCATGTGCTAAGACAGGACTTACAATACACACCGACCATGGTGCTACTCAAGCGCTTTGAGATGCTCTCCAGGAACACGTTCCAAAACTCCACTTTCAGTAAGTACTGTAGATCTGGTTATAATGCAGAGGGACAATCAGCTTTTCATTTATAGTATATGGTATGATGCACCGGCCTCATGGTCAGCTGTGTGCTTGCCTCAGGATCAAGTGGTCCAGGTTTGAGTCCTGACTGGGTACATTGTGTTGTGTTCTTCAATTTGGAGCAGAAATACTCCTAGTCACTTCATGTTACTGAAACTGGAGAACAGCACTGGCCTGAGGGGCCAGTTGGTTCATATCCAGACTTTACCATAATTTGTATATTCACTGGTAACACACTGTTTTGCTTTCAGATCCATATTACATTATTTGGCAGCAGAAAGTTAAGTTGTACCAATCCAAAGTTGATGAGGTAGGGCCCACTAATTGATCTGCCACTAGTTTCTCCTGAAGTAATGTACCAATACACTGTACACTTTAAAGAATTCTAGCAATGGGAATAAAGGAAATCATCGTGAATGTAGATACATAAATGTGTACATTATAATTATAGTGTCTTGATAAACTGTTCTAACAAAGTAATCTTCAATCTACTGTTAATACATTTAGTGTATCAATTTGAGCCAAATAAAAGAAACTTGTAGCTACATGAAAACATGCTATTCCACCAGATTATTCAGGACATGTTCAGAACCAAGTCAATCAAAATTAATTAGTGAGTGCAAGGTGGAAAAGATGCCGTAAAATGTCCATTTTTTCCCTTCATTTGATGGACAGGTCAGTAGGGGTGGAGCAGGCAACTGTTGTTAATAAAAAAGGAGAACTTTTTAAATGCATACACATAGTGTATGTGAACCAGAGATATTTAATTTTGAAATTAAACCTTACTAAATGTGGTGGAAAGTTAACTCTAACATTGCATGTTTCTTTAATGGAAACTATTAACCCTGGATTTTTTTTTGAACAGCATGTTTGTGTGCCTGGTGTAGAGAGGGAAGCAGAGAGTTGGGAGAGGAATCACTTTGAATTGTTGTTATATAAGAAAATCTGCCTCTAAAATTGGAATGGGAACCTTCATAGTGATTCTATCGTAAAACGAATCTTAATACTTCTACGTAAAGAAAACAAACTTATGCGTCTTATTTAACATACATGTACATTAAGGTTTTCTTCTTTTATTTTTAGGGAAAGAAATCTGTTAATGGGTTTTTATTTGAGCCAAGCCAACCAGTTTCAATTTGTGGTGATATCAGGGTAGAATTTTTCAACAAGGACATGTTCAAAAAGGTAACCCTCAACTCCTGACAGTGCCATGTGCCACAATACGCTATTACATCCTCAAATATTGGCCATTTTGTATCTGTCTATTGTTAGCATAAATTATACAAGTACCTGAGCCCTCTTATACAAGATGTACTTAACCACTCCTAAAAGTTTGGAACTTTTGCGTCGTCATTGTAATTTAAAGGTCAAGTTAATGTATGACAACAACTCACGCATTTAATAATGTATGGTACTTTAATTTATAAAACAACTAGATGCGTATTTGCATTCACGCAGGCTTTATGTTGGAAAGAAATTTTGTTCTTTGTGCCTGCATTTGCTGAAGTTTTTTATGGAATTCTTGGTTTATCCTGTAACTGTTTTCTGTCTTGGTATAGCCTGTGTAGCAAGCGTTCCCCTACGAGCCGAATGAAATTGGACCGCGCGAAAGAGTTTCGCATTCGGGCCATGTGAAAAATGGGGCGAGAGCAAAAAGGTCGTATGAATGGGGTGGGAGAGGGGAAAGAAGGGAACTCTTACCCGCAAACCCCTCAATTTCTGAAAAACGCCCACCGACTTTTCATGGTTGATTTCACTCAATCAGAAGCCCCATTCGTGGGTGAATGGGTTTTTCAGAATTGAGGTGTTGATACCTTTGTCTAGAGACGTTCTTATGTTTCTTGCATCTATCTGATCAAGCTTATGTTTCTCAAGCCTGATGTATAGGTGTATTACTCCTTTTGTTTGTTCTGGCACCACATGATTAAAATGTAGCTGTTTACACTTAGGACTTGACTGCGATTTGCCACGCGCATATTTGTTAATGACTTGACTGCAATTTGCCACTGAACGAAAAAAAAAAAACAAAGCCGGAATTTCAACTCGGGCATTTCCCTTGGAAAGCCTGAGTAATTAAAAAAGACTAGTTTGAAAAACTTGATTTACAAAGAAAATAGTGTGATTTTGGCTAACCATCAGGAAGAAAAAGAATCTATTATCATGATACTGTATGTGTATAAATAATGATAATAATGCTTGTCATAAATAATAAAACTTTATTAAAGTGTCGATTAAATACTAGCAGTAGTTCACCACTAGTTGAGGACACTATCTACAATTAAAGAGTGGTATAAAAGTGAATCTATAATAGTTATATGTAGGGACATTGATAATTGAACTTCACTGCATGGTGTATGTGGTATACTTAACAATTATTCCACAAGCGCGTGTTGGATATGAGATGGTAGATAGCCAACGAGGTGCATAGCGCCAAGTTGGTGATAATCATCTCATATCCAACAAGGGCGAGTGGAATAATTGTTTTATTAAAAACGCCCCAAAAATATAGGAAACTAAACTTTAAAAGAAATAAAAACGCTCCAAAAAATCATGCGTACGCTTACCATATTCGTATGGTATAATGGCTCATAGCCCATGATGGCTAAGCCAATGAAAACTCTCGAATTGCATTATCCAGTGATCCAGTTTTTAATAATGTCCTTTATTTAATAGTTAACCAGATGTTACTGGCTGCTTTTATCCTTGTCATCCATAGTTACATATTTATGTCAATATTTAAATGACTTGTGATATGTTCTTGATTTATTGTTCTCTTTGTTATGTTACTTGTTTTTTTGGAACAGGAGAGAATGTTCCAGTTTTGGTTTAACACATACTTCATAAGTCAACAAGCTACTGATGTGGAACAACTTTTTGAGGATGAGCCAACCCTTAGAATAGTAAAGCTTGATCCTGATTTGTGCTATTTTGATGTTGGCAAGGAAGATCTTGACAAGGCACACAAAGATGCCAAGGAAAAGATTTACAACAAAGATTTTAAGGTAAGATTCCAAGGAGCTTTCATGCATTTACTGTCTTACTGAGCTGTCTTCTTTGGTTTACAAGGAGTTGTTGTAGAGAGGTGTTTACAGCCAGAGCCAAAAAGTCTTCAAGGAGGGTAGGAAAAGCAATTGTTCTCACATGCTTTTTTACAGCCAGTTGCAGCTGGCACAGGAAATTGGGGAGTGGTTTTCGAACAGCCGGTTATGGCTGGCACAGGTATCAATGGGTTAAGAACCTGCTGCAGAAATTTGCAATTTTAATACCCAAAAATGTGAGAACCTGTTTAGCCAAGCATGATCAGGCTCTTATTCATGGGTTACAGCTAAATAAGGAAAAACATTTTACAACTCTTGCTACTAAAATAGCACTAAATATACATTCTGTAATCAGTTGTGTCATAATTAGACTTATCATAATACAGTTGTGAAGAAATACAAAAAGCTGTATATTTAAGGACCATGTCTTTGGTTACTGAATGATAACAATAGTTCTTTATTAGTAAATGTTATTAAACACCAGTCACTCATTTTGTTATTTATTAATGGCTGTAGGTTCGAGTCACGTTTTCGGAGGCCGATTCTGTTGCTCCATCATCAAGTGCATCATTACCAAGGAAATCTGAAGTAGTTAAACCAAGGCATAAAAAGAGTCGCTCCATGGATTCATTTGACCGAGAAGATATGGCCAGCATTAATAATGAAGAAGATAACTTTTCCGATACTGATAATGAGGAACAGTGGGAAGAGGAATCAATGTTGGCAGTAACGCAAACGACATATGTTTGAGAAAGAAACAATTGAATGGAAATTGCCAGTGTTGAGAATAGTGTCCTTTTGCCTTATTGTTTTAGTATTAATCTACATGTACACAATGTACTAACTAGTTGTTGAAAATGTTAACTAAATTTCCTTCACAGACACTTAGAAAACGCAAAGAAGCGGCTCCCAGCGCACACTGCCACGCTACTCACTATCTACAACAGAATAGATAGTGAGTAGTGTAGCCAATCAGAGAACGGCAGAACGGCGTGATAGAATGCTAGTAGATTTATACTAATCGCTGATAGATTAGGTGCACTCATGCTCTTCAAACTGAATCAGAAATGTTTTTAGATGTATCTGTATGTCATTATAATTGTCATCATTGTCATCACCACCATCATCATCATTGTTGTTGTCACCGTTATCATTATCATCAGCTCTCTTCACTTTAGTAGGCACACCATGCCATATATCTTGTACATGTTTGTGAATGTAAACGTAGACCTCAGTAATAAGGCATAGTTCTTTGATCAGTTTTTTGCTGGGAAATTGAAATTTAAAGGGGTGGAACAAGTTGAGTTCCTTACCAATTACATTAAAATACTTTTCTAGCTATGTTATAATAGCAGACAAGATATGGCAAGACCATAGTCTTCATTTTATAGACTGGAGTATGTTATGCAGTTTATCACAAAGAATGGTTTTTCTGGGTTTCGATAAGTTTTTGTAATGATGATCAATTCATCTGCGTTATAAGATGAAGAGTTTAATTAAAAACATAATTAAATGAATTTTTGTTACACTGTGGGAGAAATATTGTTGATTTATCAGATTGATAACTACTTATTAACCAAGAGTGAGGACTTTACGGGAAATTCTCAGACCAAGACCTTGCCGTATTGACTGAGCGATAGTGAGGTCAATACGCCAAGGCCGAGGTTGGAGATTTTCCCATTGAACGTCGAGGTTAAAAAGCTGTTTATTGTATGGCTTTTTGCTTTGTTTTTTCCAGGCCCATTATCGGCCCTTGGGCAATACGGGAGAGTAACGTCCTAGAACTAGCCAATCAGAGTGTGTGTTGTGTTTAGTGTGCACTACAAACACAAGCCATATGATAAAATATGGTAGTAGCATAACTACTCAGAGTAGAGAGTTCCAACCCTAAACTTATAAAACTAATTCTCTGTGATGACAAGTATAGGTTAATTGTGTACTGAGTCCATAATATTAGTTATAATCCATCAAATATTTCTGCTCTCGTGTGATTGGTCTAAACATGCAAAAAAAATTTGAAGGATATTAAATACAATTACAGCCTCCATTTGGTACAAAAAAATATGCTCAGATATTTGCCCTTCGGTATCATCTGTTCCAAGAAGCGAACAGTTTTCTGATAGTGTAGCTCAAGGAAAACTGTGAGCTTTGAGGAACAGATAATGTCCATGAACAAATATCTGAGCATATTTTCGCGCCAAATGGAGGTATTGTATCATGGGATGAAGTGTCTACACTGCATACTGTTTTGGTTTTGAGTAATATTAATAAACCAAGCTCCCTTGTTTCTCCACAGAATGAATGTGGGCCTTTCTGTGCTTGAGCCATATTATAGTGGCATGTCCAACAACCAATGTCATCTCGGTAAAGCACTCTCCTTGTAGATAAATGGTAGCTTTTGGTTTTCATTTTGTGCAGTTAATTTACTAGACACTGCGTATGAATTCAGGTTACTAGCCCTTTTAACTGCAAGTTCAAAGTTAAATATTAATCTCCATATGAAAGCCATACATTTATTTTTGTGCTAACTAATGAGCTTCATTTCACATCACCTGTTAGTATGTACACAAAAACAATGTCTTAAGAGTGATTGAAATCCCTCCCAAAACTTGGAAGACAGTAGCCAGCTTAGTGTATTTATATTTTTTGCTAGTCAGATAAAAAGAAATGTATTGAAACAGTATATACATTATACTGGTTAATATGTACAATTCTCTACAACTTATGCATCAATTTTTTCCATAGTATACTATGGAATGTCCCATGAGACACATAGAAGTTGCCTCAGTATACACAGGAGCCTCTATTAGCTCGCATGTGTGCACAGTCATGAAAATTCGAGTGACGATCAGGATATTGCATGGTATACCGCGGGAAAGTATTACATAACCATTTTATGTCATGCCATAGAAACATAATCAATGCAACATATGCGCAGCATTCAATGGCAATGTTGGGTGTAATACTGTCAAGTACACAAATAGCTTTCCTGTATTCTGATGGGTTGTATTTTCTCTGGCATGGTTTATCTGACTGAGTGATCTTTGTTGCATTATTGGCATAAAGTTATAGGACATATTAAGACAGGCAAAGTTTTTAAATACAATGAATTGGCGTTGACTGTAATAGTGTTACAACTTTTTTGTTTTAGGTATTGTATATTTTTTTAAAAAAATATCAAATTTACAGACATTTTGAATCACCATAAATATGTAGCATTAAAGTGCTGGTACAGCTGTACAAGAAATTACAAATGTCTGATTATCCATTCTATTTCAAAGTTAGCTTGATAACTTTGCATGTGTCTTAAGGTAAGATAATTGGCATCTTAGGAAAGATCACCCATTGTAACAAGAAGTTAGGCTTTGATCATTTTGTGAGAATTTAAGGTCCCAGATCATCTCTCATTCTTTAAATGTTTGTGAGTTGACAGGAGGTTAAGAATATCAATAAAGCATAATGATGTAAGCATAACAGTTTAGTGCTGCATGGCTATTTACCGGTGTTACAGAATGCTTCTGAGATTTTGTTTTAGAAAATAAATTTGACATAAACTCGACAGGCTTGTGCATAACATTTGACTACATTTAATGTTCTTGAATGCATGTACCAGGCTTAGGTTACCTACAGATGATTGATACAGGAGTTATCTGATTCTCTATGATGTAACAACAGACTAAGTTCTAGGGCCTTGAGTGTTGTATTTGTGCCAAACAAGTCCAGTTGGATATTGCCGACTTCTCCATGAAAAGGCCTGATTAATTAAGCCCTTGAGAAGGAAATGTCTGACATCTGTACAGGTATGAACAATGGTTTGTTCATTGCCTTAATATCAACAAGATCTGAGAGTTTGGAGGTCATTATCCCTAGATGACCATTGCCATTGTGGTGTCCTTTGACACTTCACAGTCACAGTGCCTCTGTGTGTCCCATGTGGGAGAAGTTAGGGGAGTTCCATACTAGTCCAAAACTGGACTAGGGAGTGGTTCTGCAAGATAAAGCGACGGGGTTGAGGAATCTCAAAATTTCCCTTTGTTAAGACTTGGCTTAAATGAATCATCATAAACAGTGGTTATTTAAGATTTAAACACTGCAAGTCTTGCCTGCAAGCAAGCTTTCTTGAAGTAGGAGAGGGGAGCCCAGCCCAGGAGGGGGAGGGTGGGGCACTCTCTTGTATGGGCTATATCAGGGTGTGCTTCTAGATAGGGTACCGGTATATGCTTTTCGGAACATTTTAGTCTGGCACAGGGTATTAAAAATGCTGTCAATTATCTGGAACAGGGCATCTTTTTCTGGAAATCAACATGCGTCTCGCTGTGACATCCAAAACAAAATGTCCTTTGTATCAATAAGTGAATACTACCTAGTATTCACTTATTGATACAAAGGACATTTTGTATCAATTCAATATGTAGTGAAACGGATGGCAGATTACATGGAAATGAAATTTGTACTTACAATTTTCAGGAGGAAGTGGCTGAAGACGTAGCAGGGCAGGGCAATATTCCTTGGAATGAACGGTTAAATGTGGAAGAGACCTCCGAGGCAGAAGTCATGATGTTAAGAGATAATTTTTTAAAGTTTGCAAAGGATAACTTCAGTACCGCGACAGTTACAATATTAACAAAAAATTATGCCAACGAGTTCAAAGAATTTAGTTCACCATTGCCCAGTATTGACTTCCAGTTACAGTTTATTCAAGCAACGTTCGTTTCGTGGTCGCGATCTGATCCCAGAGTCAGCAAAGAAAAGTTTTACCAAGTTCGTCAAGCAATTGCTTTTCGTTTCAATCCACTAAACCTGAAGCGGACGAAAGCGCAAGAGTTTTGATAGGATTCTCTGATGTTCTTGGTTTGGAAATTACTGAAGATTCCATAGTTCTAGATGTCAAGTCACTACCAAAGATGGAGAGGAAGGTTCGCAGGCACTCGGCTTCGCAGAGTTCTACCATTGAAGCAGACGTCAACCAGAAATCGAGTGGCAAATGGACAGAGCAATGTATCCTGGCTAGTGACAAACCACCATACCGGATTACGGTAGGACTGATGCGTCATAGAGCGCCAAAATTCAGCCAGTTGAAAGAGCTGCTACTAAAAATTCCACCCTTAAAGCGAGCAGCCGATGGAGGCCTACAGGCAACTTACCCAACAAGTTCGCACGTCCATGGAAATCCCGAGGAAAGATATCCGGTCCTGAAAGATCCGACTCTCGTCAGAGCCGGACAATTAGCTTGTTTAGATCTGTTAAGGTCATTCCCCCGAAATAGAACCCAACACAAGATTTGTTTCAAACTTTGTCCATTTATTAAGAATAGTAATGATACTCCAAAAATGAAATAAAAAAGGGGGGTCACCGTGCTCGCTTAAGAGATATGATGGACCAATCTCGCCCCGTTTATGCCTAATCACGCGCGTTATTTCATCAGTCCTCGTTACATTTTGCGGTGGCTGGAAGCTAAGGTTATTAACGCAAAACTTGAAAAAATCTTGATAGGCAGAAAGCCTTGGGCACTTGGAACAATGTAATATATATTTTATGGAAAAATCACACAATTCTAAGTGACACTGACTCAAAACGTTCCTCCAGTCGTCGTTTTCGAAGTCATAATTTGCATCCTCGAGTAACGGATTTGTACACTCTTTTAGCTATATCTTTTTTTCCTTACATACAATTTTTTTCTTAACTTTTTAACTTAAAGAGGTTAGTTGTTACACCAAATTCATGTAATAAAAAATATAGGTCACCGTGCTCGTTTGAGAGAAAACGAGCATTTAATTCGCTATCGAGCTTAGCTTGAGGGAAATCTCTTACGCTGTGTACGTGCTGGCGCTCATGTGAGCGCGCTAATGACGCAAAAATCGTGCGTAGTAGGGATGCGCAATGCAATACTGAGCAATGACCTTAAGAACACTTCCACCGCAGAATAAAACTGAGTACGTCGTCAAAATGTACTCACTGATTGAACGTCAGTTCAACACTCTTCTTCGGGAAAGAATCGAGCGCTGACGAAATCCGAATGAATTATACGAGGATTCGACTCAGAGTTAGTAAGATTTTGACCTTTCACTTTCAATTCAATTTAGAATAAATATCTTCCATGAAACGATTTCTTTGTCGCAAGCCTTCCAGCATAACAGCTGACCGGCCGCCATGATTCGTGCGTGCGTTGGTTTATGGGATACGGCATTAAAATTTCTTTCCCAAGGCCCTCGCAATGACGTCACAGATCACCTGGCAACACCTGACTTTTTGCTCTGAATTATTTGTAAAATACAAGTTTCCCCTATTCCCTCTAATAGACAACAAATCAAACACAACTTGTCACTTGTTAACTAAGGGGAACTGACTGCTGCACTGGATAGAATGCACTGGTGACAGACTGCACCGCTAAGCCCAGCATTCTGCAAGCAACGAGACCCCGTTTGAGTTTATTGAAACTAACAGAACTCTAGATAATAATAACGTGCCTGCTGCCCGTCAGGAAAAACCCCCTTTTTAGAGGAAACCTGAACCCTTCCGAATGCAGAACCAGACACTTAACAAATACCCCGAGGGTGAGGGGTGGTAAATCCAATAACTGTAAGATAACAAAATAAATCAAAACGGCATTAATAAAAAATCTCGAAACGAAAGGAAGGTGGCAGCAAAGTCAGCGTAGAATGGCTCAACTCAGCAAAATCCCGCCCTTATAGTACTTGCGTCGCCATGGAAACTGTCAAAAACCGGCAAACCGTGAAAACAACGATTTGCTGCTATTCTTCAAACCGCAGCAAAAAACAAGTTTCCCCTATTCCCTCTAATAGACAACAAATCAAACACAACTTGTCACTTGTTAACTAAGGGGAACTGACTGCTGCACTGGATAGAAATACAAAGAACGGGAATGGAAATGTAAGTAAAATCGAATCAAATCCCCAGGGACTTGGAAACAAGTAAACGATTGTAGAGGGAATCCTCCACGTAGCCATCCTTAGCGGTCTCGGACTGCCACCTGCCATGTCGTTTCCAGCATCTATCGGGTACCTGCGCGTTAGCCGCTGAAGTGGCCCCTCCCGCTCTAAATGAATGCAAACTAATAATATCTGTAGAAGGTACAAACTTTCTTAGAAGACCAACTATGGATTCTCGTGCACGAGTATAGCTAAGCGGTTTCACTTTCTCGATAACTTTATATCCAGACCTGACCTTAACTAAGGGCTTAAACAAATAATCTGATGTCTTATGTGATGTACTAATGCCTGCTAAGGCCATGTATCTTTCCAAATTAAGAACAGGACAAGACACTTTTCCAGACCTACTGATCACTACTTCGTTGCCTTTACGATATTGATCGGTCTTACTCTTGGTCACTTTGACAGTTAGGTGGGTTTCACTAATACTGATGTCTTGGATTTCAAGGGCTGCAAGCTCGTTAAAACGAAAGAACCCTGCGAACAACAGTAAGGCCATAGAAATATCTCTACGTACTGGTAACTCCCTGGAATGCTCGTATTCATTACAACAGGCTGTAAGTGCCTCTGGAGAAATGGGTGATTTCTTTGTTACAGGTTTCGCATTTTGACGTTTAGCTCCCTCTACTACATTTCTTACGAAAGGGCTAGCCATAGAGTTGGGAACCCCAGCGATGTCGTGAACCCATTTTAAAGCGCAAAAACAAGTTTCGATCACGGAGGCAGAAACTTGAGAAGTGGACAAATAGCTAAAATACAAAGCGACATCGACAACGGTAACTGGGAAGACAACTAAATTATTGTCGCGAGCGAACTTAACCCAACGATTTAAAGAACTAGTGTAGTTAACAACTGTTCCACAAGCTTTTGAAGAAAAGACTGTTTGCTGTAACACTTCAAACAGGCGGGTGAGGTGAATGTTTCCGTGTCCGGATCCTGTACGGTCTTGAAGCTCCTTCCACGGGCCTTGATCAAAGAGGTTTAGACCTGTGAGAGAGACAGGGAGACTACGCATGATGAAGACAGATATGAGATTGGGGACATTTTCGGAAGTAATATGGTGCTATGAATATTATAACACCTCCTGTGGGTGTAGTGAATAATACCTAAATGCCTAGTGCTAAAAACTACCTGTAGGTTCCTGAATAAACCACCTGCGAGTTCCTTATTAAACCACCTGTGGGTTTCTTGATAAACTTCCTGCAGGTTCCTCATTTTCTTGCCACCTGTGGGCTGCAATTCTTCCCTGCCGTAGGCGGCTAAGTTAAGGATTTGTTTAACCTCGAATGCAATGTTCAAACAAACCTTTTGGTGACAAGCAAAAACCTCTGTCACTGCTTCCCGGGCGAATAGACTGCCAGTTTATGTACAAAGCTATAAGTTTGAATTCGAGACGTACACCATGGAACATGGAATTATAACGCCTGCCCCTTGTCGTGGCGGCCGAACTGAATTCGGGAACTCCAACCCAGTCCAAAACGCATTTAGCTAAATGAACCCCATCTGGACATACACATGGCCAAAACAAAGCTCCTTTCCACAGGGGTATTATTAAAGCCCCTTTTGCTTTGCAAAGCTTAAGGTGTCGCCATACCTTAATTATATGGCTTGATGGGGGTACCAGCCAGTTGTTTTCCCCTTGCCAATTTTGGGTAAAAGCATCCACGCCCTCGCAGCCGGGATGCCAGAAGCGGGAATTGAATCGGAGACATTTGGCGTTATACCAAGTTGCAAACCTGTCATAGAGTGCTGATCCACAGAAAAATGTCTTGACTTATACCCCAATCGTCAACATCTGTAAGTTTGCTGAGGTAATCGGCCAACTGGTTCTGCTCTCGGGGTACCCAAACCGGGACAACCACAACGTGATTTTCAGCACACAAATAGACAATGTCTTCAACCAATGATTGAAGATCAGGTTTCGTGCTCCCTCTGTCGATAACACGAACGATGTTCTGATTATCAGTATGCCATTGTACTTTATGTCCCCTAAGGCTTTGTCCAATGGACAATAACATATTGTGTACGGCTTTCAGCTCTCGCCAAGTAGAGCTCTTTCCCCTTTCATTAGCTGCCCATTGTCCCTGACAGACCAAATTGTGTTTTGCGGAAATTACGTAACCGCCAAAACCTTGCTCTGATGCATCTGAATAAACAACGGATTCAAAAACGTGAGGCTTGTCGAACAGTTTCTTGCCATTTAACTGGCCCACGTTTGTATCCCAGAATTGTAGCTCTTCTCTAACTTTTGAAGAGCACGAAATAATGGCGTCCCACGATTGCCTAGTTTCTATCGCGAAATACATGTGTCTGGTGTGCAAATAAACGGCCGAACCGATGGCTTTTGCCATGGATATAATGAGCCGGTAATCTGGGCTAGGAATTTAGCTGAAATATTGTCGGTTCTTTTCAGAGCTGATGAAAGGGATTCCTTTAATTTTGACAGTCTGGTTTCAGTTACGTACAAACGGGTTTCTGACATATTGAAAACGTGACCCAACCAGGTCTGAGTAAGGGATGGTTCCCAAACGCACTTGTTTTCGCTGAGAACAAAGCCCAATCGGTCAAGATCTTCCTTGACTGCCTTGGCGTCAACAGTAGCGGACTGTTTGGAGGAATTGCCGCCTAAACCATCGTCCAAAAACATGCAAATTCTTTTACCTGAACCCCTCCAATGACCTATCAAAGGTTTCAAGAGTTTGGTGAATATGTAAGGCGCGGTGGACAAACTAAACGGTAACACGTTAAAAACGAAATAAGTCGCTTTACCCTGATAGAACCATTGGAATCCCATGTACGTTCGATGGCTTTGAAAAATTTCAACGTGATGATAAGCACTCTTGATATCGAATGTATAC
>OZ026602.1:7855687-7858187 GCA_964020085.1 Micromussa lordhowensis
GTCCGTAATGCTCTTAACGGTCCGTCATGAAGAGTTTACGGTCCGAAAATTGCATGTCATTATGGACACTTAGAATATTTCTCGGTGTTGCTCGTAACGTTCTTAGAGGGGTTTTGTGGCTTTACGGTCCGTACAGTCCGTAAAGCTTTTAAATACGGACCGTAAAGACATTGGACCCCTCTCGAACTTTACCGGCAAAGCCGAAGAAAACGTGTATACCAGTATCTGCCACCTGACATTTCGTGTACTTAAAATTTCGTGTACTTAAAATCGAAATCCCAACTCATGTAGTCCTACATACAGTCATACAGGTGAAACGTACGCACTTAACTCTGTAAAACGCACGGAACAGAACATTCGGACTAAACAAAGTGGCGTTCCCGCTGATTTAGAACGACGAATTTTTATATGTATATCTTCTTTTCCTTTCCGCTATCGCACACTCTTTAAGGTCTAGTTACCGTTCTGTATGGCGAACTGAACGAAACGTACGGACGTACGGACTTAACATTGTACCAGTGTATGGCGAACCGAGCAAAATATACGGACATGCCGAACAAAACATACGAACTCGCGAAACAAAACATACGGACTCGCCAAACACAACATAAGGACGCGCCGAACAAAAAATACGGACTCTCCTTTGTGGCGTTCACGCTGTCGCATACTTTTAGAACGAGGCCTATATATGTATATCATCTTTTCCTTCAAGCTACCGTACACTCTTTAAGGTCTAATTACTGTTTTGTATGGCGAACTGAACGAAACGTACGGACGGACTTAACAGTGTATCAGCATACAAGATGAACCGAGCAAATCATACGGACTCGCCGAACTAAACATAAGGACGGGCCTTAGCGGGGTTCCCTCTGTAGCATACTTTTAATTTAGAGCGAGGCATACATGTGTATATCTTATGTTCATTTCGGCTCCCGCACACTCTTTAACGTCTAGTTACTGTTCTGTATGGTGAACTGAACGAAACGTACGGACCGTTAACGCTCAGGGAGCCCGGCCCGTCCTTAATGATGCAAGCCTGGCGAACTGAACAAGGACGGGCCTTAGTGGGGTTCCCGCTGTAGCATACTTTTAGAACGAGGCACACATATGTATATCTTCTTTTCCTTTCGGCTACCACACACTCTTTAATGTCAAGTTATCGTTCTGTATGGCGAACTGAACGAAACATACAAACCGTTAACACTAAGGGAGCCCCGACCTTAATTAGATGCAAGCCTGGCGAACTGAACGAAACGTACGGACTGTTAATTCTCAGGGTGCCCCGTCCTTAATTAGATGCAAGCCTGGCGAACTGAACGAATCGTGCAGACCGTATGAAAGGTGTCCACGGTTCGCAACTGCTTTTACGGTCCGTACGGACCGTAAATTACAATTGCAGACCGAATCAGTGCGGGTGTATTGGACATGTGTGTAACCCCTTGTCAGTTGCTGAAGGGAAGAAGCTGCGTTTAGTCATCGATCTCACGCATGTTAACAGCTTCCTTGTCAGGTTTAAATTTAAGTACGAGGATCTTCGCTCCCTATCTCAAGTTCTCGAGGAGGGGCACTGGTTCTTTACATGGGACCTCAAGTCAGGGTACCACCATGTCGATATCTGCTTGGAGCATCAGATGTATCTCTGCTCGGGGCAGCTGCAGCAGAAGAGAGTAAAGGCTTTCACCGACAATCAAGGAGCTGCAAGAATACTTTCTGTTGGCAGTTCCAAAGTCCACCTCCAGTCTATGAGCATTTTTGATTTTTGTTTATCAAACGGGATCACCCTTGAAGCACAGTGGATCCCCAGGTCGCAGAATGAGAGGGCTGATCTCCTTAGCCGATTCGTTGACAAGGACGATTGGTGCGTAAATCCTTCAGTTTTCCGCCTCCTTGATGCTAAATGGGGTGCTCATACCTTCGACCGCTTTGCAACCTATTACAATGCACAGCTCCCTCGGTTTAACTCGAAGTTTGTCTCTCCCGGATGTAGTGGGGTCGACGCCTTGGCACAAGACTGGAGCTCCGAGAACAACTGGATTTGTCCCCCAGTTAGTCTAATCGTCGATTCTGTCCGCCATCTCATGTCTTGCTCTGGCTGCGGGACGTTGATCATCCCCGAGTGGCCCTGCGCTCATGTTTGGCCTTTCTTGCGTGATGGATCTTCTCGGTTTAGCTCGTTTGTCACGGAAGTGTTCGTTCTGCCTGCGGTTGGCGACCTGCTACTGGAGGGTCCCGGTCAGAAGCAGATCTATAAATCTCGACCTTCTGTTTTTCGTGGTCGCCCGCTCAGGATGCTGGCTTTGCGTTTAGATTTTAGGTGAGTTGCTTTGCTTTTGCGGCATATTTTTCGAGCCCGGCGTTGCACGTTTTTTGATTGCGCACGTTTTGCTTATTTGAAGCATTTTCGAGCCTTATTCGGCGTGTGTCTTTAGCCTTATGTGGCATGTCTTTAGGCCTGATTTGGCCAATTTTAGGCCCGATGAGGCATTTGTTTGGCCTGTAG
>OZ026602.1:7863387-7890387 GCA_964020085.1 Micromussa lordhowensis
TTATTCAAGGTTACCATTACTTAGATCTAAAGACTATTTCTGGCTTTTTATCAATAAACGGAAGTGCAGACCACTTGACCTTACTCCGAAGGTTTTGCCATACAACCAAATCACTCATTTAATAAGGAACTTTCTTTGCTTTCTTTGATGTTTCTTTTTGCGAGCTGGCTCGCCAGACTTAAATGTGACTCGATCTCACATACATGTATTCATTATTGTGAGGGACATGTGAGCCACAACAACAGCAACAACAACTTTTTTATTTGCACCTGCATTAAATTAAATATCAAATTACAAAGAGTAATAAAAACAAATGCTATAAGGTGCTGGCTGCCCGAAATAACCACCAGGCTAGTAAAAATGGGCAGCCATCCTTAGGGTTCTAAATGCAGTAAATTTTAATAGAGTCAGGTCCTTACAACTTATTAGGTAACAAATACAACAATAGAGTTTTACAACCGCATTGTAAAACGCAGTTAATGGAGCGTGACATGTTAAGCCTTTAGTTCTACCGTCACGTTAGTTTGTTTACATTGCGTAACGCCAACGAGACATGAATGTACATTCATACTCTCTGGCTTTCGAGGCATGAATGCACATTCATAGTTTGGTAAATACAATGACATTTCTGTGTCCATGTTGCAATACTGGCGGCTACACATATATCATTTGTTTTGTATGGCTAAAAGTAACAACTAGCTCCATTCATGTCTCGCTAAACATTGAACAAGCTTTTTTGTATTCGATGGTACATTAATCGCCATTGGTTTAGTTCTAGACATCTGTCTATGTATAAAGTCCTAGCATGGTCCAAAGTGCCATTCTCTAAGCTCGTTTAGCTACTGTAAGGAGTACCTTTACATTAGAAACATTTTTATTCCCACCCTACCCTCCCTTTGGAGGTGGTTGTTGTTGCATTTAATAAAATTTGGGTTCACCTCTCGGTATTCGCTATCGGTTAAGTCTCGCAGCGATTTCCCCAAGCTTTGTTTTCTTTCATGCTATGCTATGTTACGCTCTTTATCTGCCTTTAGTCTTGTCCGATCCAGCACGTGCCGGCGGAGTCGGCTCGTAGCGCTGGGGAGATAAGGAGGCTTGAGCTTGTTTTTACCGCCTACACTCTTTCCATTATAGCACGATGCTGGCCGGAGGTTCAGCTCGTAGTGCCGTGGAGAGTTAGGCTTTAGATCGCGTTGATTTGCTTTGTACCGGCCTACAATTTGTCCGATCCAGCGCGAGTCTTTAAGAGCGCTGGGGAGATAAGTTTAGGCTTTTAGTCACGCTATGAAGTCGTCTGTCACGCCGATTGCGGAGTGGTGTTCCCCCCATTACGCCAAACAGTGTCTTCTGTTGTCTTGTTACCGTAGTCGCTATTATTACTAATACCCGAAGGAACTGTGACATTAACACACAAACACACAGACAAAAGCTAGATCAAAAATGCAATGTAGCGAAAATAAGCAGGAAAATAAAGTATGTGAGAAGATTAACTAGTGGAAGAAAGGAAATATATTGTTTAGTTACATGTAATTCAGTTAGTAATTTGCAATAATGTTTGATTTTAGCTTTTTCTTAAACTGTTTAACTGATAGAAGCTTAATGTTATCACTGATAGCATTCCAGATCATAGCGCCTTGATATCTAATATTAATGATTCCATAGTTTGTTCTTGTTGTAGGCAGAGCATAAGTCATTCTAGAGGAAAGCCTTGTGTTGTAATTATGGGTTTCTTTTATCGAAGTGAAAAAAACAATTGCCCAGATGATAACAACTGACTTGCTCAAAGAACACCCGTTGAAGGTGGTTCTTTACTGTAAAGGTTATTTGCAAAGAAAATATTTTGTGATAATTTTACTATAAGTTGACTTATCGAATTTTAGTCGCAAAGAAGCTTTTACTTTCTTTGGGTGCGTACTTGGACAAACTTCTTTTCACAATAAGGAGCTGCACTCGTTCAAAGACATGCATAACACCTCAATACTCCCGACAAAATACGAATTATTTTTTGGTACATATGTGCCATGAGAGAGATATATCAGTAACCTTAGTAAAATAAACTTTAGTTTATTATTTGCAAACTGCTATTTACTTAATCACAAAGTTAAAGACAGGAATCGTAACCAGGTTGAGTTCCCAGAGGGGAACCTTTTACATGCCTACCCTTTTACATACCTGAAGCCGGAAAAGAACCCGTTTTGGGCGGAGCCTCCCCGTATAGGCCATTATAGAGAGTATCTCTTACCCCCGGAGGTTGAGTTTGTTGCTGAAGTTAACTACAGGTTAAAGTGGTACTATGATCAAAAAATCATTTCCTTTGAGTTTTATCCGAAGGCTGTTTATTTTGAGTCTAAGTTTTGGATTTGACGGTCCGCCATTACTCACGTTCAAAACTGACCGATAGAACATCAGAGGGTTGGATCTAGAGAAAATGACGTCATTTACTCACTAGCTTAACATTTCAGCGTGTAAACGCAATTTATTAAATGTGCAAAACACGGGTTTAAAAGTCTTAAAGCCCGAAACTCCCGTGCTGCATATTAATTCAGCCGCTTACACACGCATTGCATTCTTAAACTAGTGAGTCTTTGACGTCATTTTCTCCTCGACCCAGCTCTCTCAAGATTTTAAAGTTAGTAATATAAGAAATTTCCAGTTAAAATAAACAGGTGTCTTTGTAAAATCAGAACTTAAAATCTTGGGTCAGTTAGTGTTTAGTTAACATAGTTTTGAAATCCAAAGAAAAAAAAGAATTATTTTTTTGGTCGTAGTACCACTTTAAGAATAGAAGATCACGATTCTGGTATTCATCTATGATGCTCCCTTGCATTTTAGTTCACTTTTAATACGGCTTTAGTTCAAATATGGATATACAAAGGATATACCGGTTTAATTTGTTCTTTAGCGTAAACGGTAATGTTGGAGGGAAACTAAAAGTCACTAAAACATTGTAAATAGAAGTTACCAACGTCAAATGCTAGTATAAAAGTGATGTAACTATCACACCAACATAATGGCGCGAAATTCTTTTTGCGGATTCAGGATTTTGTGAAGGGGGGTTCGAAAAATTGTCCGCCGAAGGTGGACCCTTCTAAGGGATCCGAGGTATGCTTTACAGCCCCCCCCCCCCCATCTCCGAGACTTATTTAGGTTCTCGAAAACGTAATTTCCAGCGTTTTTGAGGGATGATTGTTGGTTTTTTAATAGCTTTGAAATCATCTCGGTTATGAACTATTAACACAAGGACTACACTTACTTATTTAAAATAATGCTTATCTTCCTGATGACGTACGTGCTAGCGATCCGAAAAAAAAAACGATGAATGTGCTACTGTCTTATCGACCTAACACTGACGCACTTCAAATTATAAAACTGAATCCTTTGAGAAAAGTGGTTTTCCCTGGGCTTTCGTGCGCCGCTGGCAGTCGAAATCGTTGTGAGCGATTACTCACTAATTACTTGATTGACAAAGAGGCCGAGCTTCTGGCCTAAGTTACGACGTCTATAACCTGTGAAATCTGTCGATAAATAAACTGTCCTTTTTGACGCCATCAAGAATATAATAGGAGCATGAGTCACGTGTTATTTTACCAAATGGACAACTAAAAAGTGAAGTGCTTAAATAAAGCGCGTTTTAGAATAAGCGAGGCATTTGAAACCAGGAAGAGTCTCGTCCATCAATATTACATTTTGGTCTTTTAGAGTTGGTCTTTTTTTCAGAAGATAAAATATAATACTTCTTAACGATCATTTGCCCACAAAGGTTCTCGTCAGAAACGACACGTATTTAAGCAATTTTTCATCTCATTTAGGGGGTTCAACCGAACCATCCGAATCACCCCTGGATCCGACCCAGATGCTAGTAGACCTAGAGGAGTGTAAATTTTGTTGGAGGAATGACGTAAATCGATCGATCTTGGGTCAAAGTTCCGTCATTAAATACGAAGCTGATTTGAGCGTTATGACCGGCAAGCTGTCTGGTGGCATTAAAGATTTATACTTATGCCGCACCAAAGTACATCTACATGTACATGACCTTTGTAATGGTGAAAGTTTCATGTAGTATATATTACAGGACAGATGAAAGAACAAAGATGTTTGACAAATGTCATAAGAAATATTGCGTGACATGGGAAAGTCCAAGTGAAATGTGAAATTCCTTCGAGAATTTGAACTGGTAACCATACTGCAAGATAGGAAACGGCACAAATAGAAAAAGCTTTCGAAAACTCGAAGTTCTTTTTTTCAAGCCTCCAAACAGGAGAGTTCCTTGTGCATCTGGGCTTTCCCCAAATCAGAATGTAATTCTTGAAAATAATGGTCAAATCGATAATCTCAACAAACCAAACTGCTACATCAGCATCGAGAAGTTGATAGAACCCAGCCAGAGCAAAAGCATACGTCATACTTATCACCATTGAGAGAAAGAAAGTTCGTTGTCATGTAACATCTGACACGGGTCAGCTTGTGTGTTAGAGGCCAGAATGTCCTGTAATACATATCTAAAGAGATTGCCGCCAAAAAGCACAGTGATAATACAGAGAGAGTCTGTAATGTTAGGTACAGTTCTTGATAGTCCAGACGGCATCCAAGTCCATCTGAATGCAGAAACCAAGTACGATCACAATGGCAGTGAAGCCTCTTATGATTTCCGCAAAGACAAGACTGACAGTAAGGTATCTGACGAGATCAAAGTATCCTCGGATAATAACGACGAAAGCGTAGAGATTGCCAGAAATAATAAAAGCGGCCTCAACAGAAAATACCATACACCAAGCAGTTAACACCCTTGAACTAAAGTTATCAGCTTCCTCAGTGGATAATTTTGTTGAAATGTTTGTATTTACACTCATTCTTCAGGTCTGAAAATCAGAATAAATGGTGTTAATTTAATAGTAACAGAAACGGCAAGTAAAATGCGGTTCATTCCTCTTCCAAGTCAATCTGTGGTTGAAAATGTCTTAAACAGTTAAATTCACCTGTTTTAAGCCGATTTGAAGTTATATTATTTGATTTGTAACCTTTTCTTAACAAAAAACATTTTTATTCGAAAATCGAAATGAATCACAGTTCTGAACTGCAGGCAACGCAATAAACAGTGACAGAGGTGACCGTTAACCGAAGTATTAATTTTGCTTGAGTAAAATATTTTCCATTACTTATGTTGTGTATAGTTTGAGACTATTCAAACTCTGAAGGACAAACAATGTAAACAGAAAGCCTCACCGAAAAGTTACAAAACTGAACTGAAAGTTCTAACTTGCTATTCCTGGGTTAGCTTAACCGGGTTCTAAACAACTCGGCCCAGGCTTTAAATAATCCCTCTCTTCACGAGGCCCTGTTATCTTTAGCCTAACACCAAATCATGGGGAATCATTTTCACAAATCAGTCTTTAACATAACAGTGAGTAAATAACGCAACTTGCCGCAGAATATAGCAAATTGAGTGGCCATCATAGTGAACTAAACCTATTTAAATATTTATGACTTTTATTCTTTTCACCTTGTGGCGAATTTAGTCTTTGTTTAAAAACACATTAACCCAACAACACAAACTTTCTTCCCAAGTTCACCTCTTCGCCAACTTTTATGCCGATATTCTCCTTGAGATATTTCTTTTTTATTGAAATGTTTCGTTTCAAAGAAAATCAACGGTAAAGTTGGACATCGCCTTCAAAAGTATCAGAATTAGGCACGAATCGCTCTATCATCATATCATCTCGGTGACTTTATAGTGTTGCAGTTCTAACGAATGATGTGAATTTGTTTGAAGGTAAAATGGAAAGGTAGAGAATTACCGAGGCAAATGACGTACAGTTATTATACATCAGTAAAACTTATGACTTACCTTTGGAATATATATGTCCGCCAGAAATAATATAAAGTTCTGAAAAACCCAATAAACGTTTTTACCACAAATAGTTACAATATCATTCTTGGAATAGTCTTGAAATTTACTTCGGTGAAAACGTTTTTAGCGTAGCTCCCACTCAATCAAGGTGAATACGACAGAGGTTTTGTAAATAAAATAAAATATCGATCTCGACACAGATTGGTTGAATTTCACCCGCTTTCAGATAAGAATAATACAGCTCATTGTTGACAACTTCTTAATTATTTAAGTCATCACTTGGTAACCGTACCGCGAGACTGATAAAAGCGCTCAGTGGGATTCAAAATTCCCGGCAATTAGGGATGGAAACAATAAGAAAATGTTTTGATAAGAAAATGGCGATAAAGGAGGGAAACTATTTCGAAGACCCAGTTTATACATATCCGAATGATAACTTAACCTCATTCACACGCTACTGTTCCCGTCATGAAAAGTAATGATATAACACTAATATACCATAATACTGTTTGTTATTGCAGTAAAGTTTCTCATGTAGTAAAACCCTAAGTACTTCATGTATCCCTTCCAGATATTATAGTGTATCTAATACACCATATGAGAAAACAACTTGTTATCTAAGCTTCAGGAAGCTTTTAACCAAAGTTAAGTAAAGTTAAGCCCTTAGCTCCAAGTTGGAGCATGGGCCATCAACAAAAAGCCTCCAGAGACGTCTCTTTTCTGCCAACTGTTGCAGCTCCTTCCAGTTCTTCCCGAGGACCTTCTCTTTTTCCGTATCCCTCCTCCAGCTATTCTTGGGGCGGCCCCTCTGTCGTTTTCCCTGTGCATTCCAATGCAGTGCTTGCCTCGTAATGCTGTTTGAAGGTCTTCTCAGCGTGTGGCCTACCCACGCCCATTTTATCTTCCTCACTTGCTTGACCATTGGAATTTGACCTGTCCGCTTCCAGAGCTCTTCGTTTGTGATCTTGTCTGTCCACCGTATCTTCAGGATTCGACGCAAACAATGATCGACATATGATTGTAACTTTCTTGCCCTTTTGACTGTCATCCTCCACGTCTCTGCCCCGTATAACAGCACAGATTTTACGTTAGAGTTGAATATGTTCAGCTTAGTTGATGTAGATATGCTGCCAGAGCTCCAGATCTGCTTAAGAAAGTGGAAGGCTCCTCTTGCCCTATTAATCATATTTGCAACATCCGCGTCAGTTCCCCCACTTGTGTCTACTACGCTCCCAAGGTATATCAGAATCATTCACTCTGATCTTCCTGTTTGAGCCTGAATTGATCTTCAAGACTTCGGTCTTTGCGGTGTTGATAACAAGGCCAGCTCTTCTTGACCTTTCTTCCAGAATGGTGGTTTTGTTCTGCATTTGGTCCCTGAGTGAGATAGTAAAGCAATATCATCCGCATAATCGAGGTCATCAAGTTGCTGGGTGAGAGTCCATTGTATTCCGTTCCTGTGGCCCGTTGTCGACGACTTCATTATCCAATCAATTGCCAGGAGGAATAAGAACGGTGAGAGAAGGCAGCTTTGCCTTACTCCAGTTTTAACTTTGAAGCTCTCTGACAACTGTCCTTCATGAATAACTTTACATGTGGTGCCTTCGTAAGAGTTTTTTTATGATGTTTATAAACTTCTGCGGAATTCCATAATGAGACTATCAATGGCCTTTTGGAAATCCACGAAATTGATGTACAAGGACGAGTTCCATTCAATGGATTGCTCTACGATGATGCGTAGTGTAGCAATCTAGTCTGCGCATGATCTAGCTTGCCTGAAACCAGCTTGATGGTCCCTCAAACTTCCATCCACTGCAGATCTTAACCGCTCTAACATGATTCGGTTGAAGACTTTACTTGCTATACATAACAAAGTAATACCTCGATAATTATCACAATCCCTAAGGTTCCTCTTCTTAGGAAGTTTAACTATAAGACCCTCTTTCCACTCAGTGGGTGATTTCTCGTCCTCCCAGATGTTCTTGAATAGTTCATGAAAGACCTCTGTGGTGGCGTTGATGTCTGCTTTGAATACTTCCGCAGGAATGTTGTCAGTACCTGCTGCCTTTCCGTCCTTCATCTTCCTAATAGCACTACTAATCTCTCTTCTTGAAGGTATGGTGCAATTAACTGGGAGTAGATGATCAGCTTCTGGGATATCGGTTCCTCCAACTGGGGGTGGCCTGTTCAGGACCTCTCCAAAATGTTCGACCCATCTATGCAGCTGTTCCTCAGTGGTGGTCAGAATATTTCCTCGTTTGTCCTTGATGGTATGATTAACATGACCAAATTTCCCAGCTAGCTTTCTGGTGTTGTAATACAGGTCTTTCATGTTCCCTTTTGCTGCGGCATCCTCTGCCTCCTTTGCTAGGTTCTCTATATAACATCTCTTGTCCTTTCGAGCACTCTTTCTAGCTTCCTTATGCGCAACATCGTAATCCTTTTGCGCCTGTGCCTTTTCTGCCCGCGTCCGACTGTTGTTAACCGTCTCTTTCTTGCACTTCCTTTCTCTCACTTTCTTTAGGGTATCCATTAAGATCCATTCCTTGTTTTTGGACTGCTGCCTTCCTAAAGTGTCATCACAGGTAATAATCCATGAGCTCTTTAGATGTTCCCAGAGCGTGTCAATTGTGCCGTCTTCATCTTCTATATCTTCCAGTGCTTGGAACCGGTTCCTAAGGTTGATTTGGAAAGCCTCTACAACAGAAGGATCCCTCAGGTGTGTCACGTTGTATTTGGCTCTAGTTTGCTGTTGAGCCTGATACCACTTTAGCTTTAGTTTTAGGGTGGCTACTAGTAGATGATGGTCGCTACCGGCGTCTGCTCCCCGCATAGCCCTGACATCATGTAAAGATCTTCTAAACTGTCGGGCCCCGGGCAATGCAAAAATGATCTATCTGGTTCTCGGTGATGTTATCCGGGGAGCGCCACATGGCTTTGTGGATCCTTTTGTGAGGAAAGATACTCCCACCAATCACCAGGTCATTGTTGACGCAAAGGTCTGCCAATAGCTCATCATTTTCGTTCATCTCTCCTAATCCGTGTTTTCCCATTACAAGTTCATACTGTCTGTTGTCTCCTCCTATCTTGGCGTTGAGATCTCCCATGAGAATGGTAACTTCCTTTCCTCTCTGCCTTGCAATGAGACTCTGCAATGCGTTGTAAAACTCCTCCTTGTTTGCTTCTTCTGCTTCATTTATTGGTGCGTAGCATTGGATAATTCTAACATTAATGTTGCCATGCGATGTCTTGAAAAGGGCAGTAATAAGTCGAGAGTTGATCGGCTCCCAGCTAATAAGCGTCCTGACGGCATGCTTGGAGATCATGAGTGCCACTTCTTCCGTCTTTATGGCCTGAGTAGAGCACCGTCTCTCCTGAGCTGAGTTTGCACTTACCTGATTGTATCCAACGGACTTCGCTGAGACGGAGGATCTCCAGGTTGTAATTCCTCATTTCCTCTGCAATGGACGATGCATGCTTTTCCGGTTTGGTACATGGACCTGACATTCCACGCACCGATTCTGATGGTGTGTCTTGTTGAAAGAAGGCTAATCAGCCACCGAGGGTCCTTCTTGATTCGCTCCGACGAAGGGCTAACGCTCGAAACGTCAGCTTCCGAATCTCTTTACGGTGGACAATTCACATTATCAACCCAGTTGATAAAACCAAATTATCCTTCTGGTTTTGCCTCTGCCGCGTCATTCTCCCGGAAGGGCCTTCTCCTGCCAAGACGTCAGTAAATGTGTTTCTACCTGTTGATGTTTCAATAATCATTGTGTATCCACCTGGCAGGTGATTGGCCTACCAAGCTTCACCAGAGTCCTGTTAGCCGGCGTTACCCGTTTCCGCCTCCCACGACGAGGACGTAGGGTTGGACTTATAGGAGGCTTTTAACCAAAGGTCAACATTTATTCTTGATGGAATAAACAAAAAAGAAAAGGTGCCATTTCTTCAACTAGGAGCGGAAAAACTGTCAAAATGGAGGTGAAATAAAACAATTAAAACGATTGGCAAGAATTTCTTTTCAGTCTTTGTGTCGAAAAGCATCCAAAAATTATATATGCGCAGATGTTGTACTGCATATTTCGTTAAATCGAAGGAGAAATAGCTCAGTTCGGTACAGCCCTCCAACACAGTTAGTAGTAGGTTTGTTATCATAGAACCTAATATTTACTTGTGCAGTTTTGAATTGAAGTCACCTTTATGAAAATAATCAACCAAAATAAACAAAAAAATTAATCAACCAAAATATATAAAAATCATAGTAAATTGTACTATGTGGCATGCGGGCATAAGAGTTTTCGTAACGCAGTGCATAGTGTTTATATCTGAAGCAGGGTAGGAATGTTCTTAAGTGTCTTAGGCCTACACTGGGGCCTGAAGTCGCCTTAAGTCGCCTAAAGTCGCCTTAAGTCGCCTTAAGTCGCCCTAAGTCACCTTAACTTGGTATCAGTTATGCAATGTTAAAAAGGTTACCCCTATTCAAATTACCCCTGTAGAAGGTTATTGGAGTTAACAACTGTCATGCAAAGTAAACTCCACTCCAACCTAGAGGACGAGGAGGCATGGTAACCTAATGGTTGGTGCAGTGAACCCCTATTGGGGATCATTGCATTGTGTACATACTCCACAGTGCCTCTCCTCGTCCAGATGTATAAATGGGTACTGGGCACTACTACTCGTCACACCTTTCTTTTTGTTTATATATGAAAGTTTGGCTTTGCCCCATGGGCTATTGGCCCGTGGCCCTTAAGGGCAAAGGGTCTAATAATTGCTTTAGTATCACCCAACTAGTTGGACAGAAAAGGCAATAATAAGGACTCGAGGACTATTACTAATAGTCCTCGAGTAGCGTAATCAATTAAAAATTGCAGGATTTGCATTAGTCCACTAGTTGGGTGATACTAATATAGTTTATTCGGAGGATGTCTAAGCAAATGAAATCGCTGTGAAACTACTAAAGATAAAGGGACATTTCAGGAACACAACTTACAGTAAAGCGATAAGACTTCACTTCAACATGCAATGTCAATAATTTTCATGGCATTGAAAATGGGGCTGACTAGGGCCCTTTAAAAAGCTGAGGACCCAGCAATCACTGTATTATGCTGGCTTTCTTACACATGAAAAAGGTAATATTATATTAGTCCTGCATCTGTCTAGCCCCCATGTTGGCAGGAATAATTTCTACATTTAGACTTAAACTGGAATGACAATCTGATGTATACTCTCTGACAGATGGCTTTTTATTTCTACTAAGTTTTAATTTTTTTCTTGTATTTAATTGTAAAAAAATTAACAAAAAAGATGACACTCTATGTTATCAACAGGAAATAATATTATATTGAATATGGAAAGAGATAACAAAGAACTATACTGCAACAATTTAACTTATTACTTTTTGTAATGTGTTACCAAATCAGATTTTCAAAGACCTACAGTGTATAAACAGCACAGTGAGAGGTGTTCCAGATCATCAAGATATAAAAAGAATAAAAAGACAGACATTCTGGGTTAAGGCTCAATTCTTTCTAGTCACTTTTACACTGGGCAGAAAAACATTGAAACATATGGTAATTCAAAGTCAATTGAATCGAAGTGAGGCTACCCTTTAAATACTCTACTTATCCAGTGTAAACAGTGTGTAAAAGAGTGACGAAAGTTGGCCCTTTCTCCAGCATAAGTCATTATCTGCATTTCACTTCCAGATTCGACCAAATCGACTGACCAACTGCAAACGTTTGAATTTCGTAAACTGGACGAACCAACTTGCAGCATAATAATTGTCTCTCTTGCCCATTAAATTCTGTTCGTACATTTGATGAAGCCAGGTATTCACATCATCTTATACACTTTACGTGGACTGCGCTTCTGTTACTATCGAAAGCTTAAAGTTTTATTTTTGTTACTAGTAAACATGGCCGCCAGGTTTTGGAACACGTGACTTAGTTAAAGCGCACGTGAGTTAGGCACACACATGCTAGTATGATTACTCCGACGGGCGCTTACAAAAAAAGAGAAAGAAAACAAATCGCGGAACTAATTCTTACTTAAAGTTGAATTGGTTGATTTGAAATAAATCTGCAATCGGGAACACTGAGCAGGAGAATTTGAGGCCGAAAACACGCGTGATGTCTTGTATGTTTGAAGCATGGAAACCAGTTAGCGGCGCAAGGGTTACTGGGATAATCAAAATGGCGGAGACCAGTGTGTGTATAATTTCAAGTAGAAGCCATAGCCCATTGCAGAAACGTGAGAGGACTGGGACGAGTTTCTTATATTGATTAGATTGAAAATCTAAACATTTCAACTGAAATGTTACTGAATGAAAAGCTACCCAGCCAAGTTTGAGAGTTTTCAGTGGAAAATTGTTCAAATGGGACAATCTCAAAAGTTGCAAAATTCCATACAAATCCTTATAATTTTGTGGCTTGTCTACCCAATCCATACAAACTCTCTATTTTAGGTGATATTTGAAGAGCTACCATTTTCCCATTTTCCTTCTCTAAATACTTTTATTCTTAGTAAATACTCTCAAATTTAGTTGATCTTTCATCTGAATATCTTAGTTTTTCAAACAAACGGAAAACAACCATACTCTTTCCCAGTCCTCTCACGTTTCTGCAATGGGCTATTAGGGACAGCGCGTCTCCCAAGCTCCAAAGGTACTGGGAACTAGCTCCAAAAGTACTGTTTACCTCACTCAGGTTAGCCTGTTTACTTCACTCCGGTTAGCCTGTTTACTTCACTCCGGTTAGACTGTTTACTTCACTTCGGTTAGCCTGTTTACTTCACTCTGGTTAGCCTGTTTACTTCACTCCGGTTGTTTACGGTTAGCTGTCAGGTATGTAATGGTGACACTATTGCCGTGTTTACATTTGAGCTTTTACCAAGGTAAAAATTTACTAAGGTCAAGTTACGTAACCTTGGTACATTCGTTCGGTGTTTACACTGGCTCAAATAACTCAAGTTGATCTGTCAACACTCGTGCCCGCTGCATTATCAAAGTCATGAAGTCGAACTGGCGGGAAATTCTAAAACCGTGCTTGCTTCAAGGAGTAAAGAGGTGGCTTTCGTGGCCATTGCTTTTTATTTCTTAATTCAAGAGCCGCTAACAGAAACGTCAAGATTTCGCGTAGAAACGTGGATATTGTGAATATGCAGCATCTTCCTGGTGGGAAAATACATCGACCATTATTACACAACGAATGATCGAAGTTTTTCTAGAGAAAGTTGTAAATGATACTGAAAATGGTATTATACAATGCCTTCTTTTACCTGACGGATATTTCGCGGTACGCAGATCGATCCAGTCGTTCTGACTTCTCTGTTATCTGCCATGAAAGGAACACTTGGTCGAAAACGTGACAATCGCACGATCTGCTCAACGCGGGAAGTGAAATATTACGCCACCGCAAGCACATATATCTGTCATCTTGACCTTGGTTACCAACTGTAACCATGCCTGAGCACAGGGTAATTACAACTTTTACCCTGGTCGAATTTCTTTTGTCTTTTGCGGCATTTACCAAAATATCAGTCAGCGTTTACACACGGAAAATGTTTACCTAGGTAAGTAAATTCTGGTACCTCAGTAAACCGTTCAAGTCTAAACACGGCATATATATACTCAAAAAATTAGCGGTTTTGGCAGCCAGTGCGCTGGTGGTCTAGTGGTTATCGAACATGCTCGTCAGGGTGATGACCCGGGTTCGAATCCATCTACCTTAACTTTGCTACATTATGTTTTTCAGTCTTAACTTTGTTCGAAAATAATTCTAAGTGTCTGGGAGACGCGCTGTCCCTAATGGCATGTATTTCAAGTATTTCGTTGTGAAAATGTCGTTCCAGGTGAAAAGCAGTGAAAACTTGGAAGGCATGTCTCCTGGTGGTCTGATCAACCATGGTAAAAAAAAACCTCGATTGCGGATTCACTATGTAAACTGGGTCGTCAAAGTTTTCTGGAGCCACACCAGTAGTTGGTGAAATTCGAAATGAAGTGTTCTTACAAAGGACCTTAGCATGCGGTACTCATTATGGTATTGGAATGCTTTGTCAGACTGAGGCAGGAGAGCAGCAAATTGACTAGGTCCCTGAAAAGGACTGAGCAAACTTTGGAAAGGCATGCATTTGCCAAACTCCCATGCCAAAATTGACAGTGGAGATGCCAAAAACATGGCAGATAAGTCTACCAAAATAACCATTTTTATAATTTGGGAAGCATTGTAAAATAAATGCATGTAAATAAGATTAATTTATTTTAATTTCTTATTGTTTCAATTATGGAAAATATATAAACCAAGCTAAATCATGTCTCTTTTCTTAAATTTTTGTCACTGTGAATGTATATTTTGGCTAGATTGCAGAATACCTGGCCCACTTATTTGCATCTCATTAAATAAGAGTAGCAACTATTGTTATATACCTGGTTCTTCAAAGCATACCGACACATGTAAATGGCTGGGCTGGGTATTCTGCAATCACTCCTATATTTTTATATTTTTGTTTCATGTTGGATTTTATTGTGATATCTTCACTACTATTCATGCTACCTTGCTTGTATTTATTGTTATTATTATTCTTATAATAGTAACTGTTCAGTGTTGGTGGTAATTCTATCTTAAAAAGTATTTTAAAAAATGGTTTGAAATCTGGATAATTGAGTATATGATGACTTGTGTGAATACAGAAGTAAACAGATGACGGGTACAATATTGGTTTATTGCAAGAAACTTTGTTGAAAATTTTGAAGTATATGGAGAAACTGTTATTAAGTTTAGGTTTGTATCACTCTAGTGAAATTAAGTCGCCTTAAGTCGCCTAAAGTCGCCTTAAGTCGCCTAAAGTCGCAATGTTGTTTTGGCCAATTTCGCTTAAGTCGCCTTAAGTCGCCTTAAATCGCCCAAAGTCACCTTAAGTTACGGCGACTTAAGGTCCCAGAGTAGGCCTTGTCTTTAAGCCATCACTTTAAACCATTAAACTTTAGTTGTATGCACGCTGTTTGAGATAGCATAGAGATTCGTTATAATTTCGCTTCTTTCCTTGTCATGACCTTCGTGATAAGTAACGATCCAAACAGTCATTATTGAGATCGATCGATATGTGTAGTTTATATATGTGTATATATAGTTTTGTCGACGCACGATGCACGAGAATCTAAGGCAGATAGAACAAACTCTGGACTTAAAACTTAATATAGAAAGCGAACATGGCTACCGAGCACGAGGTCGTCTCCTAATACATCATGTAATAGTACATGAAATGCCCATAGGTCAGTCCAATATGTATATAATAAGTCATGAAATATCCAATACAAAATACACTTAGAGGGCTAATAATACAACAATATGGATGTTGTTCTAAGCAAGAAGGATGCAGGTGCCTAGCTTTAATATTCACTACTTTACTTGATTTCACTTCCAATTAAATAAACTTTTCATTGACACAGCAGCCACTTCTAAATATGGGAACAAAGCAATCCACATTTTAAATTACTCAAAGAAATGAAAATAATGACATTTTGTCTGGCAGCATTTGCCTTGTGTTATTACTGGTGTTATAAAAGTTATTTAAAAGACAATGTTGAAAGAAGTGATTCTATGATTTAATATATGATCATTTACAATACGAGATAAGAGAGGATGAAATGCGCTTTAGTTTGTCTTTAAAAATGTCTACATAAATTGCACTCTGAAGAAAAGCAATAAACATTTTGAATTTTAATTCGAAAAGGCAGCGGGAATAAGCCTTCACTAGCCTAATAGCATTGATATTACCATCGATTTCAATTTCTCTGTGAAGATCTGTGAAATTGCAATTGCAAACTCGATCATTCATATTGAATTCTAAAGAAATACGAACAAAGGGGTTTTCTTTTTATTTAACCGAATAAATTAATTAAAAAGCACAGAGAGTTTTATCACTTAGGGCTTCGCGGTATTCTTGATGTTTTGACAAAAATTAAAATAAAACAAAAACAAAGAAAACAAAAAGGCGCTCTCTGTGACTTATGACTTATAACAATGCCATGAAAAAATAATGAAAGAACCCTCTGTCTTTCTGATAAATAAGGTACTGTCAGACTACTATTAAAAATTAATGAAAGCGTCTAATAACCGTTGGTCGAAGTTGATTTATGATCTAGAAAAGATTCTCTGCTGTGATAGAAAAAGCTCAGAAGTAAGGGCTCTTCTTTTCTTCAATCAGAAGCGGAAATAATAAGCTGCCAAAAGGTTAGGTTACTATAGGTAAAATATATATACACCCGAACCGTAACCACGTGAGAAGAGAACATTTTTGAGAACGTTAAGAAAATGTCCATTCCATATACTGTTTCAGCTATAAATCAATAGCAAGCATAGCCTAAAGGACCCCTAACTGAGAGTAAAATATTTTAGTTTAGCTTTAGCTTCTCATAAATATAAATCAAACCTTTTGGACTGCTTCTGACAACGCCTGGAATGGAAACCTTTATTTTATTAAAAATGCACGAGCCATAAATATAAGTATAATTGTTACAGGCATTGTTTTAGTTGACAGCTTTCAGTGAATATGAGACTCAAACATTTTTCACCTCATCCATCCCATAGGCTTAATACAAGTAATAATGGGAATTGACAAGGGAAGACTTGTGTGGACTGCAATATTCGCTTTGGAGATGCTTTTCACTCTTATGGGGAATGCTATAGCAATCGCTGCATTCTAGAAACAAAGAACAACCATCAAGCGAGCTTGTTACCTCCTGATAAACCTTTCAGTTGCTGATCTTTTGGTCGGTATTGGAGAAATTGGGCACCTATTTTATAACATTTTCTATTTTACATATTCTAAATCAGCAATCTGGGAAAATATTATGTTTTTGCCGGATGTCTTTGCTGGTTCGGCTTCTTTGTCGTTCTTGACTCTCATTTCTTTGGAAAGGTTATACGCCATTGCATGGCCTTTCCGGCACAGAACGACAAATACGAAAGTTTACTTTTACTCTATTGCAGTCACATGGACTTTGGCAACTGCGATAGCTATCATTTTCCTTTGCAGTTTGGTGTTGGAAATTACCGGCTTGATAATTCCTGTCCTGACCTCAGCGTCTGGTTCAGGTCTCTGTCTGGTTGTTATTTTATGTTCGTACTTAGCAATATGGAAATTTCAAAGAAACGAGATTCCGGGCATACCAATAGACAGACGCGAAAAAAACAAGAAGCTTGCCGCGACTTTGTCCATTGTAACCTTCTTATCAGTGCTGACATGGTTGCCATTAACAGTGAGTATGATAATTATAATCGCGGTGCCTGGAATGGACGGGGTTAAGGATTCGCTTTATAGCATTGGACGATTGCTTCAGCTCGCCAACTCATCGATAAATCCTATAGTTTACTACGCCAGGATGCCTGAGTTTAGAAAACAGCTCAGGAATATGATTCTGGGACAAAATTTACCTAAAGAGCAGAGAGGTCGTCAGCTTCCGAACATGCCGATGAAGGGAGATGTTTCCACACCCGTCCTTCTATCTGTTTCTACACTTAAAACGACTATTTGATCAGGACGACATTCGGGCAGTCGTGTCGTCGTAATTTCGCACCTTTTCTTTCTCATCCTTTCTTTCATCGTAAATGTATACAAGCTGCCATGATATGGAGAGCTGACGAACTGCGCAAGTTTTGATTGCAATTTATTTCTTGTTTGTGCTGTCACCATCGTTGTAACCAACTAAGGGCCGCAAGGACGGAGCCCCATACTTATTGGGGAAACATCTGACATGCTCGCGGGCGATGGAGGTGGCGACCATACTCCAGCTTATAGGCCTACCGAGACTTCAAGCCTTGGAGTACAGCGCGTTTCATGCGTTGAGATAAATTACAAAACGGTAAACAAAGCGGAAAACGTGGTTGATTTGTTGAGCAATCGAAAAGATTAGTTCGGTTCAGTCAAGATTCACAACTTGTCCTGGAAGTTTCTTACCAGAAAATTCACTCTGAAGTGAATTACCACATTTTGGTGAGTGCTCTTTGTTGTAGAAGCTGTCGTCGCGTTTTTTTGCTTCGGCGAGGTATCTTCAATTAAAGTTGCTAAGGCTTCCTGATTTAAAACCATACTGTAAGAAATTTAATATATTTCATCGTTTTAATTTCGCTTATCACTTGAGTTATTTGACTTGTCGTTTTATAAACTGCAAATTGCAAACAAATAATTTTGAGTCGATTTTTGCGATAACCTCACATCTTAGCAATAAACCGTATTTGTAAATGAGCTTGCTGCCAAAGTGCCAAGATAAGTTTTCTTTGTGTTAGTAGGGACAACCGCATCGTATACTGCAAAAATTATTCTGCCTTTTGTTACGGTTGGAAACCTACAATATTCAAAAGATTTGCTTGTTGACCCCACCAGAAAGCGAGAAAATTCACTACATTGGAAGATATTAGCAGAAGTCACGTAACATATTTTGCCGTTTGACTTTCCAGTTAAATTTCAAAAGTCCGCCAAAATTTAAGGTGGCTCGAAACAGTTTCCAGCACACTAGGATGGGTCAGTATAACCACTCTATATCAGTTGATGCCAAAATCATGGTATCAAAAAACTGCCCAATCATTGGTGAACATTTTGCGGTCAAACTTTGTGGCACAATATGACCTCCTAAAACCAGAGGTTATATATGAATGGTAAATATGTAAAGTTAGACCATCACCTTTCTCCCTATAAAATGCCAAAGTGCGACATATTTCCGTGTACACTATGTGCCTTTTTCTTTTGGTCTACTTATCCGTCCTTTCCTTTTTCATAACCTTCCAAAGATCTTCATATCTGATTAAAACCGGCCTGCGGATTCCCAAGATTAATCGAAACACGTACACTCTCCAGGTTCCCGCTAATATATTAGTCCTCGTCCACTGTACTCTTCGCCTGAAAAATTTGAAAACGCAGCTTTATTTCTACGGTTTACCGGCCTACCGTCCACCCTAATCCGTCACGAAAACGGAAGCTTTTCGAAAACGCTCTTCATACTGGAGGAATTTGACAAAAGGCCTGGTTTTCGTTTTCGTTAACACGGAGAACATTTTAAAAACAAAGCTTTTCGAAAACGATGACGCAGCAATAATCATGTGATTTCGCTGCCCGCGTTTTCCTCAAATAAAACACAAATCCAAAATTGTACCGGTCATTGTTGCGTTTTCAATTTTCTTCGGCGTAGTGTGAATCGAAAGAATTTGATGCGTTTTCAGAGTAAAAGCGCCGAGCACGATTTCAAATTTATGCTGCTGCTCTAGTGTGGATGGGGCTAATAAAAGTCTTAGCATGGTCAAATACAAACAGTGGTCTGCACAGGAGGTGAAAAGCCATTTCTGTATTTACAATTTTTTGCGGTCTTCGTGTCGTTTCTTTTTAATCAAAACCTTCACAGAAATATCGACCTTGATAAGTCTCACAAAGCCTTTACAAAATTTTAAAGGGAGCAAATTTGCTTCTCGTAGATTTCTTAAAAATCTTAAACACTGTTAGCTTGATCAAAGGAATATAAGGAAAAAATTTCTCCTACTTTTTATTACTATTCAAGATCTTATTTGACAATGGAAACCCTCGATCATCGTTATTAAAATCTGTACCCTGATGGTCAACGAATTAATTATGTTTATTTTATGTAAGTCGACAAGACCTTTTCTTTGTTGGTCAAACAGAACAATAAAACAGCTATAATTTATTTTTCTGATGGATGTGAGAGTCATACTGTCAACTTATTTTAATCTTGACTTTTTCCGCTTACACTTACACCATACATCTACGGTGCTTTATATCACAACAATCATTCTGTTGGTTTTATTTCAGCTGTTAAGAAACCGGCGTGTATAAAGATAAAGGCTTTATAGACTTGATCACAGAGCCCGAGGAGCCACAAGACTAAGGTATGTTAATTTTACATAAAAAAGCGAAAAAAAGGAAAGCTATCAATGTGGATTCAAAAGCCTTAGGCTCGGCTCGCTTTAACGAACAAAAATAGTTAGGCATCACCGAAAATAGTTAATCTAAAGCTGATAGACCAAGTGTTCGGTTAAGGAACTTGAAGTATTGATTTTTTTTTCGCTCATATAATAAAAAACGAAACTTCTCTTTGACAGGAAATATCAATACAACTACGATGTGCAACACGGCTGCAGAATTATTTTTCTGGACCGTTATCTTCACTGTAGAATCTTTCTTAATCATTGTGGGAAATGTTATCACCATTGTTGTATTCTGGAAATTGAGATGTGTTTTAAAGAAGACGTATTTCCTTTTGATAAACCTAACAGTGGCTGATTTAATTGTTGGTTTTTCCGCCATTGAACTGATTGTGAACAGCAACATTTACAACCGTAAAAACTCTGAAGAACTGCGTTGGACAGGAATCCTAGCCCTAAATGTTTTCTCTGGGACTGCTTCATTAACCACTTTGCTGCTAGTTGCCATGGAAAGATGTTACGCCATTGCTTACCCCTTTCGTCACAGAGCATTAGGAACACGGGTCTACATATTTGGGGTTGCCTGCGCGTGGTTTATGTCTTTCCTGATGGCATTTATAAGAATGTTACCGAATGTTTTCTCCAGTTCAATACTTATCTTAGTCTCTCCTTGGATTTTGACATGTTTAGCTGCACTTGGCGTTTTCACTCTTTGCTGTTCGTACATAGTGATTTGGAGGTTATCAAAGAAGGAGGACCCGCGAATACCGCGCGACAAACGCGAGCAGAACAAGAGACTTGCAAAGACTTTGTGTATTGTAACAGCAACCTCTGTCGTCACGTGGCTTCCATTTGCTGTTACGTTCACTTTACCACATCATATAAGAAATCACTACCACTGCGCTGTAGGCAGTGCTCGTTACGTAGGACGTTTTACTCAGCTGGCTAACTCCTTACTAAATCCAATGATTTATTGTTTTCGTATGCCAGAATTTAGTAAGATTCTGAGACAAGATTTCTTTAGTCGTAAAAGGGCAAATGTAATGAATGACATGAATATTCGGTCAGGTGAAACCTTTTTCATTAACTAATATACCAATCGCTGTTTCTGAATGAAAGTCAAGGTGTCTTTTTCGATCAGAGGAAATAGGTAACCGGGAAATAGCATATTATCATAGTTTTATGCTGAGATAAACGAGTTTAGAAGCCCTGCTTAAGTTTGAGTAGCCCCTTTGCAAATAATGATGGAATTCTATGTAATTTAACGCAATATGAACAATAGAAAAGACGAGATGTACGTGTACTTTTCCAGAGTATAACGTTTCCCAGTTATTAAAACTATTTCCTGCTGTACACATAGTAATTGTCAGCATTGCACAATAGTGCTTCCATATTCAATGTAAGCAATATCCTTAGAACAACAATATATATGCATAACATTAGAATTTCAAAAATGTGAACACCCACATAAGTAAGATATCAAGAGAGGATGTGAAAATAATTAAAAATTAAGGTATATGTTTAATTTTAATTAAAAGGAATGCCAGTTTTTTCCCTCACTCTCTTATCTTTATTTTTTTTACTCTTCCAACTTTTTTCGTTGCTTTGAGTGATCTTTAGGCCTTTCAAAAGGAGTCGGCTGGCTTGTTGTAAGGAATGCATGTTTCAACAGCACTGTTTTCATAGATCCAGTCCATATATCGCACTGCATGAACAACGGCACTTTTATGAGTGTGGTACTTGTATGTGTAAAGCACTTTGTAAGATGTTAAGCTTTACTGATCCTCTTTGTGAGTGTACTGAATGTTGCACTTTCTGAAGAAAGTTTTTGACCGAGAAAATAAACGTTTTATTATGCCTTTAAAATTTGAAATTCACTTGTCCATATGACTCAGCAAGATGTTTAGTTTGCTTTGCCTTGGCAGTAGGTTTGGGAGAAAATGAAATCAGTTTAAACTGCTCCTATGGCGGTTTTTAGGTGAATCCCATTCTGACACTCCTTATTGAACCTCTTTTCGTTGCAAAAATCATTTCTTCTTTAATTCTCATCAAACGGTATTTTTCCTTTGATTTCTGTCTTTTGTTGCTTCGCAACTGTGTTTTCTTGAGATGTACGTGGCGACCCTTCCCTTCAGCCTCTCACTTGCCGTTACCCCTTCCACCTTCACCTCTATCTTCTGCTGCTAATTTCGGAGTTACCAGCCCTATCGCCTCCCCTCTAATCAGCTTTTCACCCTACCTTGGAACATATTTTGAATTGGTGATAACACGTGCAAGACTACGCCTACACCTTTTTGTCTTGGAAATAAACTGCTGCTTTTTTGTAAACCAGCCAAATTAAAATGGCTAAAATTTGGGTCACGCTTATTAACGATTCCCCAGCGATATTTGGCACCACGTAAAAACCGTGGTATTAAGTGAAGGAAGTTTAACATATCTCAGTCAACTAGTAATGGAATAACTTTAATTGTGGAGTTTAGTTGATTCAAGGGCTGATTTATGGTAGCATGGCGATGGCTAAATCTAAATTTTGCCCTGAGGGCAACAAATAAGCAATTGTCTTCCGTTCTTCACTTTCCATAGGAAACTATGAATTTAAATTTTTCAGCTATTTAACAAAATACTTTATCAGTATCACTGGTCCATTGGGAAAAAGGTAGTTTTTTCCGTTTCCCTCGAATTTCGATGGAAGACCTACGAAGTGTCTCGTAGGCTCATCCAAAGTTGCCCGAGATTTTAGCTATCGTAGACTGCTTGAGCGGCCAAAATCATGACGTGGTGATATCTCGAAAAAAGAGCTGAAAAGGTGCTTGTAATTTTCATTATTTTTAAAGACCATCTCCGTAGAAAGGTTTTTTGTTCTTGTGACAGCCGTGAAATATTGTGCAGTTATCAGTAACCTCTCTTTTTTTCAATTAATTTTTGGCACAGTAATGATGACTTTTCGATGAATGTATGTTGACATTGCCGAATCTAGGATTTTCCATTCATTTGGATTCATCCAATATTTTCATAAAAGCCAGTAATTATTTTTTTATAGTACGACACCTGACTGCCTCATGGAAAAGCAGCCGGAAAGCAAAACATTCTTGATTGATTTTGGAACGAACAATCATGACAAATTTTCAAGAGCTTTGTCATTGCTTAATGCAGGAACTTATTATCGCTATTAGTTTTTTCCTTTAATGAATAACAACAAAAGGTCTCTACTTTAAATTTCGAAAAATTGTAAAAATACTGTAAAATAAAAGAGTTAAATAAAGCATAGAGAAACGTTTTATAACAACTACAAGGTCTTGTAAAAGCCGGAAAGTTTACAAATTTAGTCATTGATTTTGCAATTATTCTTTTTTTTTCCTTTTCAATTTAAGAATACATATATCAGCAAAGAAAGGGATGCTATTTTGACACGATGTTCCGCTCTCACTTCCCTTAGAGTATATGAAGAGGAAATAAAATTATTCCTGCTGCTATATTTGCGCAATACATAGCAATTTGTGCGCAATTATCCAACCAGCGCGAGTAGAGTAATTGTCTTATTAAGTACGTCCCCAAAATATAGAAAGGTTAAATAAAAAAAAAAACTAGAAACGCCCCCCAAAAATTACGTGTACACCTACCATATTTGTAGAGCATGGAATAATTGCTGATACATAATAATGGCTAAGCCAACGAAAACTCTTGAATTGCATTGTCAAATGATGGGTTTACCTTGATGTAAAAACCTGTGAAGTTTTTCTTTGTTTTGTAGCTTTTGTTAGTGTTAGGGTCTATTATGTTGACTTCTTTGCTTTCTTTGTTTTACGTCACTGGTGAGTGTCACGGAGGATGAGCCCCAATGATCCATTTTTTAATCATTCAAATTATACTATGAATACTTAATATGAACCTTACTGCTGCTCCTATTTTCTTTATAATGAAATCAATATAAGAGAAAGCCTTTCCTGGCGTGAACCGAATAACATTACGTTATTCACGACATCTATTCAATGGGACAGACATAAAATGCGAGGGAAATAAGAATTTAAAAATATAGCTGCTGACTTTCGTGCCTCGGATAAGAACCGGAAAACGCAAAGGCAAGAAAAAAAAAGGATTTTATTGTCTTCTTTTTAACGAGCAAGCTGAGATACTGCTAAAGTATTAAAGCAAATTTAAAATTCCTTTTTTTCTGAGGAATGTTCTTTTCCAAACGATGGTGTGCTATTTGAGTTCAGTCTGATATGATTGGTATTTTTTTTCCCACAGAAGTGACATGACGATTTCAACAATTATGCCACATACACTCACTTTTTCAAACTTTGTAGAATGGCAAAACCTGCCAAGAGATCCAACTAAGGTATATTTGTAGGTTAAATGTAGGAATTCATAAAATTATCTATAGGACGTTTCAGCTTTATATCCTCTATCCCTTTTAGGAAGTACCCGAGTAAATCTACAATGTGCAAGCCTGCTGATTTATTTTCCTGGATAACTGTCTTTGCTGTCGAGTTCCTGGTTATCATTATAGGAAATATCATCACCATCTTTGCCTTCTGGAAATTGAGATCCGTTTTAAAAAGAACGTATTACCTTTTGATAAACCTAACAATAGCTGATCTTACTGTTGGTTTAGGCGTTATTAAACTTCTGACCAGCAACATTTTAAGACTTGAAACCGACGAAGAAACAAGATGGGCCAGATATATTGCTTTGGATGTATTCTCTGGAACTTCTTCAATAACATCCTTGTTACTCATCGCTGTGGAACGTTTCTTCGCCATTGGTTTTCCATTTCGTCACAGGGTATTAACTAGACGTATGTACGCATATTGTATTGCTGGGGTGTGGATAACGTCTGCACTTATTACAGCGCTAACAACGATGCCCGAGTTTTTCAGAAATTCGGTTTTGGCAAGTATTTCTCGCTTGATTCTCGCCTCGTTTACCGTCATTTGTTTGATCGGTATTTGCTCTTTGTACACAATGATATATGTGTATGCTAGAAAGGAAAATCCTCGAATATGTCAGGACAAACGCGAGCAGAACAAGAGGCTTGCTAAAACCTTGTTTATTATAACGATACTGACTTTAATTGCTTGGATTCCTTTAGCAGTTGCCACCGTTTCTCCCCAAACACATGATCACTGTGTTGTACCCAATTCTCTTTTTGCTGGTATATTCCTGCAGTTGGCTAACTCCGCTCTTAATCCACTAGTCTATTGTTATCGAATGCCTGAATTTAGCACGGTTCTTAAGCGAAATTTTTGCAAGTGTAGGAACACAACGCTGGATATTCCATCGATCGACAGACGTTTATCAGCAAATTTTATCGAGCTTCAATGTGTCTCTACCTAAAACAGACAGGCGTAATAAGTTAAAACAAAGAAAGTTTGATAAAAAACACCGATAGAAATGGTTGTGTACAACAGTAGAATTAATTTTGGAGACGGTACGTGACACTAAGCGAAATACAAAAACTGAAAAAAAACTCAGATCAGTAACTCAATTACGATATGCATGAAACGTCACGTCTATGCCATAGCTAAAATGATAGTAATACGTCGGGGAGGTAAAAAGTTAAAAGTATATAGTGCTATATCTAAAGTTGACATACATACATACATACATCACTTTTATTTACCCTCGGATTTTTTAGAGTAGCTTATGCAGCTAATGATGATTTTCTAGTAAGTAGCTCAAAAGGTGTTTGGTAGAATTATTTGCATTGCAGCTACCTTAATATGTAGTCTACTATTTTTCTAGGACATATTTGATGTCAAAAAAGAGTGTACGATCTGAACCAAATAATGAACTTTGCAATGGTTCTGTACCATTGGCCATCGTAAGGCTTACTAGATAAATAACTTCAATATTTGATTTTGCCGTAGAGAATTTTAATTGTAGTTGAAAAAGAAATAAAAGATCAAATTTTTAGGATGACATTTCCTACCCTTAATTAAGATTTGCTTAGGGCATCCCCAGCCCTGTCTCCGCTTTCCGCCAGTTGTCAACAGATAACTCTGTATAACATTAGACCAAATCTTCAGTCCTGATTTTGTTCTCTAGTGAAGAAGGTTTTACTAGATGATAACCTAGAATCTCTAATATTTATATCCAGGTTCTTCCTACTTGCCTATACACTTTCCTTTGAATTACTTATCAATTCAATACTGAGTATGATTTTGCATAAAAGCGTACGTACATGTATAAGAAATTTTTTGTATGCGTTTTTCTATACGGAAGTTGATCTAAGCATACACTGTAAATATTTCGAATATTAAGTATGTTTGGGCAAATTTAGAGATGCCGGAAATTGATAGCTTTTTCGCTCCAGTAAGTGACTGTGGGAAATGCAAGAGAAGAATATTGAAGATTAAGAAATTTATTTGAGAGACATCAAAACCTTCAGACTTTTGTTCAACTGCGTGGTCGTAAAGGTTGTGCTATCAAATCTGACATAATCAGGACATTGAAAATGGGCTTTTCTTTTTTAACTCGCGACGTAAACGAAGAGATATATACAAAGGGCGTCCTATTTTGAACATAATTGAGAGCGGACAAGGTTTGAGGGTGGATAGAAAGTATTCGTTATAAGGCTGCGAGTACTTTAACATCTTTACACTGATGGAATAAAAATGCTTGGAAGCATTTGCAGCACTGGCAGTGGCCAACATTTGTTTTTAAATGATATTAATGCTGAAATTAAAGAATGTTTTAGCTGCAGAAATAGAAATAACGAGGTATTATTCCGACTCCTTAGTTTGCAATCGTAACAATTGCAGATAACTAGCGTGAATGAAATTTTGTGTTGTGTCAATTTTTGGGGCTTTTCTTTTCTCCTAAGGCGTAGTCTTTTAATTGAAACTGATATAGATCTCTTGCAGTCCAACAGTCTCCGTCAATGTGAGAACTTTCTTTCCATTGAAACGTTCTGAGACGAAAGTATATCTGTAAAGATAAAACGAAGCCGGAGACTTCTGGATATAAATTTTAGCTCTTAAACCATTATTTGCCTTATCACATATGTTTGTTACAATTTACAAAGAGTTACAATTTGGATTCGTTTACTCTCTCAAAGCTGTTGGTAAATTACTTTAAAATTCATACAAGTATGAGGAAATTTGGGATGCGAACAAAACATTTTTGTAAAACTGACTTGAAGCAATCTGATAATATTTCGAGTGTTTGGAGGTGGCGCAGACTGTTTTTTTTTTTTTAAGAAACAGTTTGCCAATATTA
>OZ026602.1:7893087-7895587 GCA_964020085.1 Micromussa lordhowensis
TGGATGAGGTTAAATCCCACCTTGAGTCCAACGCAGTTGACAAGGCTAAATCCTCGCTGTCAGAAGGTACGTCAATGCTTTCTGAGAGGCAAAAGCTTATTTTACTAGCGGACAAGTCGGAGTTTGGCTGGAAAACTGTCGAGCAATACACCCAGCATGAGTTAGCTGACGATGAAGAGGACGGTAAAAAGATCCGCCGTGCCGAGGAACGAGCAGAGAAAGCTCTCAAGTCTACTGTTCCCAAAAGACCTATCAACCAATCTTCATCCCTCAGTCGCCCTTCCAGTTCATCACGACCACGTTTTCCTTCCCAGTATTCCAGAAGTTCTTCGCCATTCGGTTCCTTCCGTAACCAGCGAGATCGGCTGTCCTATCCTCGTCCATCCGACGTTCTGTCGAGGCCCGGTAATTGTTTCGCCTGCGGCAGGTTTGGCCATTGGAGGTCTGAATGCACTCAAATCGCCCGTTCTAGGTAATAGATGACAAGATGGTGACAAGCAAAGTAAGTCTGAATTTTCATTTCTTAATTCCCCGTGTGACTTCGTTGACGATTTATCAGAGGATGCCTTTCAAGAATCTAAGAGCTTTGAGCTTGAGTTTGAGATTCCAGTTGTGAGTGCTCCTGTTGTCCAACAAATTTCTGTTAAAGGGAAATTGTTTAAATCCATTCAGCATTGGCAATCTCTTGGTGCGCCAGATTTTATATTATCTGTCATCAGAAATGGTTACAAAATCCCATTTATTTCCACGCCGCCGCCTCGCCTTTTCACGAACAATGCCTCAGCCCTTAAAGAAGCAGATTTTGTTAGCGAAGCTATCTTCGAACTCTTGTGTGACAATCGTGTTGAGGAAATAATTTCTCCGCCTGACATTGTCAATCCGCTAACTGTTTCGGTTCAAGCTAACGGCAAGAAGAGGCTTATTTTGGATTTAAGGCACATTAATTTGCATGTCTACAAACAGAAATTTAAGTGTGAGAATCTGCATACCATTAAGAACACTTTTGCCAAAGACTTTTTTGTTTTCTCCTTTGATTTAAAGTCAGGTTACCATCACGTAGACATTTTTCCAGATCATCGCAAATATTTGGCTTTCTCGTGGGAGTTTGTTCCAGGCCATACGAGGTTTTTCCAGTTTACTGTTTTGCCTTTTGGGCTTTCCAGCGCTCCTTACATTTTCACCAAGTTGCTTAAGCCTTTGGAGACACATTGGAGGGCGCAAGGCATTCCAATCGCCATATTTTTTGATGATGGGGTTGGTGCTGGTCCGTCGTTCCAAGTTGCTAAGTTGAACAGTTTATTAGTTCGTTCAGTTCTTTCTAGTTGCGGATTTGAAATTAATCACGAGAAGTCTAATTGGGAGCCTACGCGTACCTTTTCGTGGATTGGTTACAACATTGACACTCATACCGGTTTAATTTTTGCCAGCGATGCCAGAATTGAAAAGCTTTGTTCTGACCTTAATGATGTTTGTGCTAGTTTGGAGTTTTCTGCTTGTGTTCACGTGAAGAATATTGCTTCTATTGTCGGTCAGATTATTTCAATGTCCGCCAGCTGCGGGAATGTTACCCAGATTATGACGAGATATTTGCATCTTACTACCAATTCTCGGAGTTCGTGGAATGCCCTTGTCTGCGTGCAAGATCAAGCAAAACAAGAGCTTCATTTTTGGAAAGACAAATTAAGAACATTAAATGGAATTTTGTTTTGGCCGATTCCTTTTGTATCGTCCAAAGTTTTGTTTACAGATGCTTCGTCGACAGGTTGTGGAGGTTTTATTCAAGGTTCTTCTTTAGTTTGTCACAAAAATTGGTCCACGGAAGAATCGCAAAAGTCTTCTACTTGGAGAGAACTTGATGCAATAAACTTCGCTCTTGAAGCATTTGCCAATCATTTAGCAGGCCAAGCCGTTGCTTGTAACACTGATAATCAGAACGTTGTTAGAATTATCCAGGCTGGTAGTATGGTTAAAGAATTACAAGACATCGCTCTGAGTATCTTCCTTTTTACTTCCCAACGCCAAATTCACCTCAATGTCTCCTGGCTGCCGCGTGATCAGAATTCTCAGGCTGATTTTTTTAGTAACATTGTTGATTTCGATGATTATTCTCTCCACGACGAGGTGTTTTTCCATCTTGAAAGCCTCTGGGGTCCACACTCAGTTGACAGATTTGCTTGCAGTTATAATGCGAAACTGCCTAGGTTTCCAATATTCCAATATTGTTTCCAATATTCCTTTTGGCTTTTGCCGGTTTTTTTCAGAATTGAGGAGGTTCTTAGCATTAAGTATGGTGATATTACTTTTCATGATTCTTATGTTGTTATCCGAGTTGATAGAAGTAAGACGGATCAACTAAGGAAGGGTAACGAAGTGGTTATATCTCGAAGTTCATCCCAAGATGCTTGTCCAGTTTTGCTTTTCAAACGTTATCTTTCAGAGCTTGAGCGTTTTCCAGTGGAACCTAGTCATTATGTTTTCAAGCCTCTAACTAAATCCAAGT
>OZ026602.1:7903087-7913087 GCA_964020085.1 Micromussa lordhowensis
TGTACGAGGAGAGTAGCGGAATGATTAATCACCAACGAAACTCACTATTAAATTGCCTAGAAAGACGAGGAGACTAAGGCGGAGAAATTACACGAGAAGGTTATAAGGAGGGGAACGTTAAGCACTTAATTACTGACCCCAAGGAATTGAGACCGAGGGGGACATGAGTCGAGGGGAAACAAAAGTCACTGTTTCCGGCGGGGCTTGTCATTAAATGTTTTGTTATGCCTCCCAACTCAAAAATAGGAAAGAAAGCTCCAAAGAAATCGTTTGCTTGACGCCAGCTGGCACACAAATTTGCCGCAGTTTCAAGATGCACGACTGGATCAACGGTGCGAGTTGAAAGTTAGTAAGTTTTGACCAACGACACGTGACAGGTTCTCCTCCAATCCGGAAATGTATTTGAGTTGAGAGGTATAACAAATGTATTTGCTATATAGCTGGGGTTAAGACGAATTTAACGCGTGCTCTTATTGATATAATTAAATTGATAATAATTAGTAATAGTAACTGGACCGAGTGGAGTACAATTCAGGGAGTAATCGAGTGAGTAATTTCAAAATCGGACGAGCGCGAAGCGCGAGGCCGATTTGAAATTACGAGCACGATTACTCCCTGAATTGTACGACACGAGGTCCAATTACTAATTAATCGTATCTATAACAAATTTTGAAATTAAAAATGTCTTTTGAGAACTTCTTTTGAGCGAAAACGTCTGTAGCGCTTTTCCTAAGTTTTGACTGTAGAAAACTTTGCTAAGGAAACCATTAAAGCGCGTGTAATTGACGTGAGAATCACGTGGGTATTCAATTACAGGTGTCCGATTACAAAAAGTTCAAATCGGACACCTGTAATTGGACACCCACGTGATCGCGCGCCGATTACGTGACAAATAGGCGCGCGGAGAACCAATCACGATCGAGAATTTTGTTATAGGTACGATTAGTAATAGTAATTGGACCGAGTGGAGTAAACTTCAGGGAGTAATCGCGCGAATAATTTCAATTTCGGACGAGCGCGAAGCGCGAGACCGATTTAAAATTACGAGCACGATTACTCCCTGAATTGTACAACACGAAGTCCAATTACTAATTAATCGTATCTATAACAAATTTCGGAATTAAAAATGTCTTCTAAGAACTTCTTTTGAGCGAAAACGTCCGTAGCGCTTGTCCTTAGTTTCGAAAACTGTAGAAAACATTGCTAAGAAAGCCATTAAAGCGCACGTAATTGACGTGAAAATCACGTGGGTATCCAATTACAGCTGTCCGATTTGAAAAAGTTCAAATCGGACACCTGTAATCGGACACCCACGTGATCGCGCGCCGATTACGTGTCAAATAGGCGCGCGGAGAACCAATCACGATCTAGAATTTTGTTATAGATACGATTACTGACATAATGACATAATACCAACATAATAGCATGTATATAACTAGCATATGACAATTAGAACTGATGTTTTCCTTGTCTTTGAGTTGATGTTCACATTACTGACATAAGCAATTGTGACGTTATGTCATCATCCTTAATGCCGTTATGTCGCTAGTGTGAACTGGGTTTGCCACTCCCATTGTACAATTAAATCCGCCCCCATTATTTCAGGCATTGAATGAGGCTTTTTGTGATATCCAGAAGGATCAGGGGCGAAGTAATAGTTATTAGCTGAAACTGAGAACAATTGCCTCGCCTAGATTATTCCAGATATCACGAGAATGGAAGTTATTAATGGTTTTATTATACATTGCATGCTGTTCCTCTTGTGATTAAAGCCTATTTAGTCTGAAGGCTTCATCAATAGCTTCATCATTTGTTATATATAACTTCTGTCTTTCCCTTAACTTTAGTTCGATCGTTTTCTTTTCGAGATATTTTTAGTTCTTCCTTAGCTACTTCCGTGGCCTTTTTCGAACTTTCCACGTTAGACGAAAAGAAGCAAAGACATCACGATAAATCTTACAACATGAGGTAACCAATCCAATGGCAAGCGACGTGACGAGACGCGGTTTGTTCCTCGTGGTTACGTCTCAGACAAGGATAATTTCATGGATGTTTTCGCCAAGGTGTCACATCTCCACATTCTGTTACCTTTGTGTTTTGCGCTATTTCTCAACCATGCCAGCGAAATGTAACTTGCTTTTTTTCCCCGGCCATAGCAGGTGCACAGAAATGAACAAATTTAAGATTAGGTAAACGGAACTGAATATCAAAGAAATGTCGCTAAATGCATTTACATGGCCGTGTAAATTTTTTACAAAGTTTCTCGAACTATTATAACTATTATAACTCTTTAAGTCACTAGACTTAATTGCTGCCAAATGCAAAGTAAATATATCGCGCACTCTGGCAGCAATAAACAGGATAACATCACGCATTTTTACAGTTGAAACTCGCTATATCTCTCAGGGAAACGAAAAATAGTTCGAATTAGTGGGAGTTCGAATTAGCTGATAGTACATGACTGAAGAAAACATTTAAGGGAAATGTTATCGAGTTCGAAATAACGGGAAAACTAGGTTCGAATTAGTGGGGTCAATAAAACAGAATGAAAATATCTAATTTCTTACACAGTCAGTGATCGTAAATTAATCGGAAAACTGTTGACACCTTATATCATTATATCATTATGTATTGACAAACTTCGCCCCATGTTGCTGAAAGGCCACTTAGGCCACTCAGGCAAAAAAGTGCAGCTGAAATAGTTCTATTTAAATATCGAGCGCTGTCTGCTAATTAATATGTCAATTCAAACTGAAAACTCTTTGACGAGGTTTACATTAAGTTATCGATAACATGAGCCGAAGGATAATAAACTGCTTTTGTAGACCCTTACACCTTACCACAAACCAGCCGTAATAGATAGGATGCATTTTTCGGCTTTCCCAAGCTTATTTCTTATCATTGCCTTTTATAATTTGCAAAATATATTCGCTCACATCTCATATCACCGTATATAGCACGATGATCTTATATTGTTGCCAAGAAAAAAAAATTATGATCTAATGGCTGAACGTTATTGTTTGGGAGCGGGGTGGGTAATAAACAAAAAAAAATATTCCTGTACAACAGAAACGGCTGAAAAGAAATTCGTGAAAGGGGTGCAAAGAGAAAGAACTCGAGCAAGTCCTAAAGTTCTAATATAAAGCTGGTCCTGCGTTTGATTTAAAAAAGAATAATCGCACAAGTATTGCCCGCCAAAAAAAGGTACGCAGAAACTAAAGGTGAGAAAAAAATTATGTCGACCCAAACACCCTCACTTTCATTCTCTATAAGAAAAAAACAATGGTTCGTCTCTAAGTGCACTTGAAACCTACTTCGAGTGTGAAGGGATAAAATGGTCTAAAATGAACCTACTTGAACTTAGTCACGTTCATAGTTGAAAGAAGCCGATGTTCACCGTCAAGTAATTATTGGCAATACGAAATGGAAGCCAACTGAAAGCGATGTACACGATACCACAAGGTGCCTACGATATCTGTGGAAGGGACGGATGAACAACTTGCCATGCATGAGACTGATCGAAAGCATCAAAACGGATGACAGCAGTTTTGATCCAAGGATACATTGGAACCCTATTTTATGTAATGACATCATGTATTCATACATAGAAAGGAGAGAGTAGACGAATTTCGTATTCAGAAACAGTCTAAACCATTTCATTCATCCGACACCAAAACCAGCCACCTGGTAATTTTTTGCACCACAGCAACTCCATTCAACGTTGGAAGGTCACACAGAAATACCTGTTACATAGCGGATCCATGTCTTAAAACCAATTTTGCGGGCGAGGCCAAGCCCAAGCGCTATGGCGATTTTGTTTTTGCTAAAAAAAGGGTTGCTGAACCTTGCTAGAGAAATAAAGAAGACGATATGTCACTTGTTCATTTGTGTTGACTCACTACCTTGTAGGTTAAAACTCCCCGAGTTAAAGTTAGCGATAAAATAAATAAGAAACTACACAACACGGCTATTTTCTGTTGAAAAGGCCTCATTACTTCGCTGGCGAGCAATCGTATTTGCAATATGGGAGACCGATTTTACCGCGAAAGATGATTGACAGCTTGTGCTTCAAATGGTATACTTTGTCCATCAGGTGGGAGGCAAAAAGTTCTAAAGTGGGACTAGAGATTTCCAAGTGCACTACAGTCAAGTGCTTACTGCCAGCCATCATAACGCGGTAATTCCGTCTCCATTTTGCCGCGCGTGATTGGTTCAAAATTTAATCGACATGGAGGCACTGAAATAGGTTGCTTAAGTACATGTACGTAAACAAATTCAGAACTTTATAGCCATGAATCGTTCGCTGCTAATCTCTTACTTCTTGCCATTTGAACAGTTCAGAAATCTTTTTCTGAATAGTAGTTCATCTCTACGAGTTATTAATTGCAAAAGCAAGCTTTTACGTCTGTGATGAATGGAAAGGTAACTGTTTCAAAGTAGTCGATCTGTGTGTGGGTCACTGCGCTAGTTTGCTCACTCGAGATGGCGAGTCTAAATAAAGATGAATTTGTCTAAAATATTATTCGGCTTTTCTCAATTCGGTCAATACTTTGGAAAACTTCTGGAATTTAAGGCTTAAAAGTCAAAATTTTCAAGAATAAACTCGCCGAAAAACAGAAAACACCATTGCGTCCATTATCCATGACAATAGGCCAATTTCTAAGATTAAAATTCAGATTAAAATAATAGACCTCAGCACGAGGCCCCGAGGAATAAACCCCACAAACACTGTAGTTATTCCCCGGAGCCTCATGATGAGGTCTATTGTTTTAGGTTGAATTTTAAGATATCGAAACTCGTATATTCCTCGCGCCCACTATGAATTTTATTTGTTACGTTTTATTTTTCAGTTAGATTTCTCAAAGAATGGTTAAATCGCGATACAAAACCAAATGCGATTTTGAGACGGCATTCACTTAACGTCTCTCAAAATACGAAAGTATATATTTTCTCCAAGCTCGCCGCTAATATAATGCGGTAATGCCGCCTCAAAATTGCATTTAAGGCGGGGGTCCACCTGAAAGCCGTATTTTGGCTTGGTATTATGTTCTTAATGCAAATATCTCGTTTACGTTTCAAGCAATCAAGAATCTGTTCACTCATTACACACATCTATGTTTTGCGCCGTTTTGTAAATTTTTTGGTGATTTTTAGGTTTATTTGGAGACAGATAGTTTTTCTCAAAGGATTAGTAAAATTTATGGAAATAGGAAATTTTGAAGATTTGGTGTTGTTTTAAAATTAGAGTTTGAAGTTAAAAATTGATAGATACACACCAAACAGTTGCCTAACAACCCGAGTGCCATTGTGGGGTCGGGCAACTGTCTGGTGGTGTTCCATAACCTTTTCTCCCCCTTTCAATCTCTCTTTAAACTTCCTCAAATTTCACTTTAATTCAGGTAAACCCCCACCTTAAGGCGAGGGTACACGTGAAGGCTGTTTTGACGTCGCTTTAGGTGGCCGAACACAGTTTTCAAGTGCCGGCTATGCCTAATTCACCATACCTTTTAAAGTATTTATGCTTTGGCACCCATTTTTTGCAAGAGTCAAGGTTAACCTCAGAAATATTTATTCTCGCATTTTGACTAGGGTGTGTGCTGTTGCCATGGCAATGGGACTGGTTAAAAACAAGGCTTAAATAATGGTTTCTGTTTATTTTTAAAAAAAATCCAGTTGTTAGATTGTTTTCATATTTCGCACACTAAGAATTGACATTAAATCCCTACCGTCAACATGATTCTAATAAAATTTTGACATAGGCGTTTTTCGTAATTCGCCTTTAATCGTTTTCCGTATTATTAAAAATTCCCTATGTCAAAATTCAGATTTTTTTGATAGATCATTCACATGGTCTCTGATCCATTTTTCTGCCAAATTTCTTGAAATTCTAATGACTGGATCGTTAGAAATCGGCATGTTTCTGCTAAAGCAATCGGTCTCAATTTTTCGAGCAACTGCGCATGCGTTGCATTTAACTGGGTTCTTTCGGGAACAAACAAAAGCTGAAAATTGTTGGGTTCTTTACATCGTTACCTTTTCCAACATATTTGTAATAAAAGACTAAAGTCATCAATACACTGCGTTCAATTATAGAGAAAAATAGCACACATAGTGCGGGTGTTGAGTAAGTAAAATGATCGCTCTATTGACGGCATGTTTGTTGTTTTGAAATCCTCGTGCACGTGCTGAATTACATCAGCAAAAGCACGCGCGAAAACTGTGTTCGGCCACCTTAACACGGTCTTTCTGCCAATGTCTCGGCCACGTTTCAAGCGACACTAAACACTGTTTGGCGGTTTTGTGTAAAATTTTTGGTGATTTTTGGGCATTTTGAGAAAGAGATATTTTTTCCTCAATGGATAGGTTAAATTGAGGAAGATATGAAATGTTGAAGATTTGATGGATTTGGAAGAATTAGTAGACGGATACCAAACAGCCCCCTACCGACCTGGGACTCTCTTTTGCAGGGGTCAACTGTCTGGTAGTGTTTCCAACCCATCTTAATCCTAACAATTTCCTGTTAATATTACTTCAAATTTCACTCCTATTCATGTTTACCCCCGCCTTAAGATTCTGATATATGGGATATTAGCATTTTTAAAAAACTGGATCATTGGATAATGTAGTTCAAGTCTTTTCTTTGGCTTAGCCATCAAGGTATATGAGCAATTACACCATGCTCTACACATTTTATGGGGGCGTTATAATCTTTATTTTGTTTTAGTATTCTACATTTTGAGGGCGTTTTAATAAAACAGTTATTGTTAACACCTGATTCAATAAGAGTGTCCGCATTTTGACTAAACCCGTCTTAGGGTCTATGACGCGGGACGTTCAAGAACATGAAGGTGAAGCCACAAAGGAAAAGGTAAGACGAAATTTCCCTTAACAAAAAGACACCTTGTTTAAAAGACCTGCCTTTTAAAACTAGCCCCAAAGGTTGGTTAGAGCATGCCCGCAATGATGCCGGGATTTTCCCTCCAGGATATTCTACGAGTTCCGTCGCTTCTCTTTTTCTGTTAGAGAGAGCGCCCAAGTTGGGTGTAAGCGTTATAGAGCCAAATAAATATCGAGGTTTCCATGCATTGGAATAAGGAAAAGGATGAAACGTTTATGATGAATGAAAAGGGCTTTACGAAATTAAAATGTTTCTACTTAGGATGTTTCCAAGTTGAGGATTTTTAGACTGCACATACCACAGCAGCTCAGATGAACATGAGGACAGCGGAACTACATTTAGTCATTTCAGTTTCAAATGACATTTTTGACTGTTTTGGGTGAAAGTTTCCCTCCTTCCTCTACTGGCAATGTAGATATTTTATATCTTATACTACTTTACGTGCACGGGCCCTTGCAGTCGCACAGAAATGAACAAAGATTAGGTAAACGGGACTGAATATCAAATAGTCATCCCGATATGCATTTAAAATAGACGAGACGGTGTATAAAATTGTCGTGTAAATGTTCTACAAAGTTTCTCGAACTATCGCTGATCATAACTCTTTAAGTCACTAGATTAAATTGCTGCCAAATACAAATTGAGTATATTTAGCACTCTTGCGTCAACTGAAAGCAACAAACAAAACAATATCATGCATGCTTGCAGCTGCTGAGGCAAAAAAAAGGATACAATAAAATAAAATAGAAATACCTTATCCTTGTATTGTCAGTGATCATAAATTAATCGGAAGACAGCTGGCAGTTTCTACAATGATATTTTTTTGTTATACTTATTACTGATACAAAATATATACATACATACATACATTACTTTCTTTACCCTCGGATTTTAGAGTAGCTTATGCAGCTAATATCTCCGAGCATTTGAGAGATAGACCACCACACCGGGAACTACGTCCCCTACTCTTTTCGAACAGTGTGTGGGTTCTTTTACGTCCCACAGAAATTAATTAAGAAGAGTTGTGAGACGGGGCCTACGGTTTATCGTCCTTATCCGAGAAGACTAGAAAGTCTAACCATTTGCAGATGTAATTACAAAGGCAGCACTTTCTCCTCAGTTATTTAAAGACCCTGAGTGTTGGTCCGGCCGGGGTTTGAACCTGCGACCTCCCGCACGCTAGTCCGGAACTCTACCTACTGAGCTAACCGGTCGGCGGTAATAATATAGGTATAATATAGGTAGCGAATAATAATATAGGTAGGTAGCGAATAACAGAGACTTGTTTTCCATTTGTTTTTTCTGGTAAGTTCATTTCACCAGTTTGTTAAGTGCTGTCCTTCACACGTAAAAATGGTTGACTTGCCTGATGAAATTGGCATTACATTCAAACTCCCACCGTGTAATCAGACACTAGGAGAAATTAACTTCTAGATTTCCATTCTATTGTAGGTTGAATTGAAAACTGTAATACGCTTTAACAGAAATTTAAATTTAAATTTGACCAGAAAAGATGCAACATCTCCTGTTGTACATCTTCGGGTAGGAAGTGCTTAATATGGATTTATTGTCAATGTTAGTCATTCTAATTTCTAGGGGAACGGGGCTGAGCAATTATTGATGCCAGATATTAATGCTAAAAAAACACTTAACAATCTGACGCAAGATCCAGCGGATAAATCACTATCCAGCTGATAGCGTGGGTTTTTTTGTTTTTTGTTTTGTTAACACTTATCCACTGGATAGCGATTTATCCGGTGGATAGCGTCATTGAGGCGTGACGGTTCTGGTGTCTACTTTATGGTCATTTATGACGTCATTGCGGGGCATGAGTTCTTACCAATATGGAATCTACAGAAGTCGATTTCTCCTTGGAGCTGTACATATTCATTCAGAATGTGAATTACAAACGATTAGAAGCAATATTTCATCTCTAGATTCGCGCAATGCTGTATTTTAGAAACGTCCAACCGCGCCATGACGTCATAATTTACAATCCAGCTTTGCAAAAATAAACATGCATGATGACGCCCTGAATTTTAAAATCCTAAAATAGCAGAAACAAAACGTCCTGTTTTCATAACAGACATAGAATTATCGACTTAAAATCGCTAAAACAATTTAACACCAACACCAACTTGTGATTTGGAATTAATAAAACTGCTTTGAGCCAATATTTTCTTTACATAAGCTGTAGAGTATGTTGCAATGAATTTTTTTAAACACACTTAAAGAGGTCGCATTCAAATTTTAGGAACATTGACCACACCTTGTGGCCGTATGGGGAATGGTTTAGAACGAAGCGTATAAGCGACCTCCATTTGTATGTTTGACGCAAATCTGCTAAAATGCAAAAAAAAAAAAAACAGCATGAAAAATTGAAAGATTGAAAGAAAGAACAAAAGAATGAAAGAGGAGAGAGAAACAAAAAATATCGATGAATGAACGAGTGACTGACTGACTGACTGACCGAATGAATGAATGAAAAAAAAAAATACAAACAGCGACATCAGTAATAACTATTTGCGGATCTATTCCAGGAAGAGGTAATCATGGCAACCAATAACACACCACTAGCAATATTCGAGCAGACGGATTTAACAGATTTCACACGTCATATAAAGAGGGAAGAAGGATATTTCTGGTGTTCTCTGTTTACTCTTGAGGCGATTATCACTGTTGTACTCAATATGTTTACAATGATCGTCTTTACCAAAGACCGACATGTCCGCAAGCGCAGTACATATCTCCTCATCAACCTATCAGCGGCAGATATGGGTGTGGGAGGATTTGTGATTCCAACTGCTGTTTTTCGTCGCGGGAACACTTATGGACTTTGGAATATTGAGGTGACTCCTGCCTTGCTCAGTTCCACATATGGAGTTGAAACGCTGTTTTTTGGTTGTTCTCTTGCGTTTTTGGTCTCCATTTCAGTTGAGAGACTTTATGCTGCAAGAAAACCAATGAGACATCGGTCTATGACAGGACTGACATACAAGATTTGGATGTATTGCGTATGGGTCGCGTCTGTCATTTATACAAGTGTCATAGTCTTGTTTTTGTTTTACGACATACTCGGGTTGCATATTTGGTACATCATGG
>OZ026602.1:7918087-7953087 GCA_964020085.1 Micromussa lordhowensis
CTAGAGCTAGCTTTCCACAAGGCTTATCGTAGCTCAAATAAAAGGGGATAACTCTCCTGTATGCCTTTTGAGGCCAGGAAGACTAATTTCAGCGTCTTTTCCTTGAATCAGGAATTGTTCAATTTAATTAAGAGTGCTTTCAACATGAAATTCGAGTCCAAATCAACACGAACGTACACTATGTCAAGACCGCGGCGGAGAGCTTATCTACAACTTTCTGAAGGCCTGCATCGTCCTAAATGGACTGAACAAGAGCTTCCTACATCGAGAATCGATTGAAATTCCACCAAAATAAGCCATAGTTAGCAGTAAGCGAACACTCAACATGTTGTCGTTACGTCAATTATCGCCCGGAAGCCACGCAAATAAATTTCTTCCGCGCTAGCGAATCACAGACAGTTCTGATAGTTAGCTAAGCTGAGAACGCCTAGAATTGATAAAACAAGGAAATTCTACTCACGATCAGCGCTTGAACTCATGTTCTTCACTCTGCTCGTGGCCATGCTTTGCTTGCAAATAGCAATGTCCCGGATGAACTTGATTTTTGTCGAGCGCGGAACGCCAGATCCAGATTTCAACAGATATTTTTCGAAGTCTTTAGCTACATCAAAGTTCAGAGCAAATAACGCCAACAGCAGCCAGAAGTGTCTAGTCCATTGCACGTCTAAGCCCTAAATTGATGTGGCTAAAGCTTTCTGCTGTCTAAAGCAAACACAACATTATCGCCACAGTGTTAACGGCCCACGTATAGTACGGAGCTAAATGACGTCCCGTTTTCAGTGGGCCCTTCATGTACGATAATAGACGACGCTTGCTAGCAAATCGTTAGACTTGCACCTTCATTGGACTTAATGATGTCCTCCGGCAGACTTCCTTTAGACAGCAGTTATAGAACGCTGGTCGGTTGGCTCCCTCTCAGAGTCACCGCGCGAACTGGAATTCAGAGGAGTGAAACCTGGGCTATACTTAGCACCGACTGACAAGGGGAGGGAGGGGTGCGGGGGGTACCGATGAATAATGAAAAAAACTAGATGAGTAAACGAAACATGCAGCAAGAAGTCCTCTACACTTTACACTAGGTAAGATTTACAAGCTGCTGCCATAAGGAAAGCAAAAGGTTAAATAAATAAATAGATTAGAAAGAGAGATCAATAAACACCGCTAGATGTCATTAACACTGTTTTCGTAAATCCAGACATATATTTCAACGGATTAATTAAATTGAACAATTCCTGATTCAACGAAAAGAGGGTGAAATTAGTCTTCCTGGCCTCAAAAGGCATACAGGAGAGTTATCCCCTTTTATTTGAGCTACGATAAGCCTTGTGGAAAGCTAGCTCTAGGACAGAATTGTATCAAGATTATCAGTGACAAGTCAAATTAACACTGTTTCCATAAATCCAGACATATATATAATGTCGGGATTCAATTTTTGCATCCCTCTAGAATATTCTATCGTGTTCTGTCGCTTCTGTTTTCTGTTTACGACTAGAATGGGGTATAAGCGTTGTATAGTTCTCCAATTGAATATGGAAAAAGGAATGGATTGGAATAAGGGCACTCTCCATCCACCGGAAGCAATAGACAGGACAACATCACGCATTCTTGCAGCTGCTGAGACCAAAACAATTAAAAGTAAAATAGAAAAACGTTATTTCTTGCACTGTCAGTGATCATAAATTTATCGGAAGACAGTTGACAGTTTATCTCATGATATCTGGACAAACTTCACCCCATGTTGCTGAAAGGCCACTTAGCCATCAGGCAAAAAAAGTGCAGCTGAAATGGTTTTATAGAAGTATCGAGCGTTGTCGGGCTAACATTTCAATTCAAACTGATGACGAGGTGTACATTAACTTATCCACTGACATGAGCCGAAGCATGGCTGTGAGTGTATACCTTTATTTCGTACCACAAACACAGTTGTAATGCATACCTTTCCTTAGCTTAGGGAAATATAATATCTCAAATGGCCCAACTGCTATATTTGATATCATAGCGCTTTATAATTTTCAAAATAAATTCTTATGTATTGCGATCATCCCATAGTTCTCCCGTGACGAGCGAGAGGCGACGTGCATTGTAATGCGGTATCGATCACCGCCTACTTTTTGCCGCGCGTGTTTGGTTCAAAAATTCAAACTGACATCGCGTCACTGAAGTGGGTTGCCTGTGCATACTTCAAATTTCAGACCCCTATTTGCACAGTTCAGACAACTTTTACTGTACACTATTTCATCGCTACCAGTAATTAAATGAAAAAGAGAGCTTTATGTCGGCGATGAAAGGCAGGTACCGCGCTAGATAACTCACGCGAGATCACTGCATGAAATGGCATGTATAAGAAGGTATAATGAACCCGTATTCATAATGTGTACGGAATGGTATAGTGATGTATACTATCGTTATACTAATGAATTATACTGTCTTGTGGCGATTACCTCGTATCTAGTGTAAGGGAACCTGATACAAAGTACATTCAAATCGTTTATTATTTTGTATCATAAGTGAAGAAACGAAAGTTCTGGCTGCTGAAAATAGCTGTCAAAAAAATGAACGCCGTGATTATTTTTTATTTATTTTTATATATTATTGAACGCTTCTCACTCTCACACAGTTTGCAGAACTTACACTACTAACAATGCTTATACGACAATACTACACTATTTACCTATACCCCGAAATAATGATATGAGTGCTTCTTACAGAAGAACTTGACGGCATGCTAAAGAAGCTTAAAGTCAGAAACAACTATAATCGCAGTTTTGACTTATGCGTCTTTGCGCTTCTCTACGGATTTCGTAAAGATATCCTTACTGCGCATATTAACGCTTCTTTACACATTGCGTAAACATATCAATAAGGCACCTTTATCCACCGGTACGTGTCTTTACGCATTGCGTAAAGACCGGATATCAATAACGCATCTTTACGCGTCTTTACGCCCCCACGTAAAGATATCAATAAGGCATCTTTACGCTTCTTTATGGGTAGGGAAAATATATCATTGACGCATATTTAGGTTACTATTTGCACTCCGTAAAGGCATCTTGCTAAATAACGCTTCTTTCAGAGAGATAATGCAGGGCTTCTTTTATTAACGCTTCTTTCTCAACGATTTTAAGATCACCTGAAGGTATCAATAATGCTTCTTTTGATCTCATTTCTGTGTATCGAGGTAAAACACCTTCTTAAAAACGAAAACAAAACCTGGAAATCGGTAGGATGATGTGCATGAGCCTTTTTAATGCAGCCCATCGCTTTTTTAGATTAGTGACAAGCGACTATTGCCAGATTTCATATCGTAGGGCACTGGGGCGAGTTTGATGTCTGCCGAACTTTGGCAACCAAGAGCAAAATAGCGGTGCATGAAAAATATAGGCGACCAACTAGGCGACCATGGATGGATTCTCTTCCTCTAAGAAGTGGCATTGGAACTGTGCTGGGGCACTAGTAACTGGCGGAATGAAGGACTAGAATTTTAAAGCCTTATTCCAATAGGTAAAATGAAAAACGATGAACTAAAGGCATACATCTTATATGAAAGTTCTTATGACTGAAAACATTAATTGGAATAAGTAAGTAATTTGTTCGGCACACTGGTCCAAAGGACGACGAGGAAGCATTCAAGATCCGCCAGATGTTATCTGTACCGAGGGATATATAAAGAAGCATGAAAAGTTAAAACCTCGAGGTGCGAATGACAAGAAGAGAAAGGCAAGAAAACTGGCAGCGATAAAACGGAGTATGCAAAACACGGTATGCAAAACACGCCGAAGGCAAAGCGAAGGTTGGTAGAAAACTACCGTTATGAAGCGGGTGTTGCCTGTTCAGATCAAGAGGTGTCAAAAAATGACCACGAAATTAAAGCATAGACAAACATCCTGAGTCGGGTAGTTAAATGAATTGTTTTGTTTTGATCGATCTAGTTTATTAACTTCATTAGCCTTAACACGTGACGAGCAATAGCTGTTAGCTTCCAGGCCGTGGGTACTGCAGTGACAGATGGTGGAACCGTGTTCTTGTCCTCCAGCAAAGAACACGCACTGTTCAGCTTGAAGGAAGAAGAGATGCTTGAGGTGCAGAAGCCCTTACAAAAGTATGTGGAGAAATTGCAGGCCATCGTGATGGTGTCCAAAGTCGATGGAACAAGCCTACTGCTTTATGCGTTTATCGAAACACTGTTTTCGTGTGCGATACCGGTAACAAAGCAGTAAGAATGTTGACGTCAGCAAAGGGACTGAATCCCCTGCAAAGTTAGATGGTCCAATATGCAAACGTGTTCCGACTCGACAAGAAAGCCAAAGAAGAAGACCTACGACGTACATTTGAAGATCATGTGAAATGTGTCGAGGAGTTGGTTGTATTTCCTCTCTAACCGCGAACAGGAAGCCCTGGAGATGACGGGCAAGCGGAATACCAACGGTCCCGACACGTTCATACCCCGACAGTCCTTCCTCATAGTGCTAGAATCGCTGACCAGCCTTACCAACACGCTAACGGAGATTAGACAGGATCTGTTTCGAAAGTATGACAACTTTGGGCGTGGAATGCTATTTCAAAGGAATGCGAGCAGACCACAACATGCCTACAGTGGCTAGCTACGCCTACAGAAGAGCCCCAAACATCAAGAGGCGACGAAACAAGCAGTCAGCAATCCTGGAGTAACAGGTAGCAAAGAAGAGGACACAAGGCGAGAAACTGTGAAGCGAGAATTTGCTGTGGAGTATGGAAGAGGCGTGAGAGAGGAAAATGTCCGCTCAAAAACGAAAGAGCTAACTGGCACCCTTCCTTATGCCCTTGGTTTGTGCCCCACTACCATCACCTCGTTAGAGGAAAGCGAACACGTAACAACAGCCTGCCAAGTTGTGGATGCTAATGTGTCACTGCGGAGTACGGCTGTACGGGTGCAAATTATTTACCAGAAAAGACGACATATTGGCGCAACCGTAGAAGAGAGATCTCAACTTTCTGGCTAGCAGTTCTTCTGGAGGATGTACAAATAGAGGTGAATGGTGGACATTTTGTGCAGCAAAGAGTATCTCTAAAGTGGCTAAACCAGACAAATGATTGACTAACATACACCTCCGGTGATGTCTGTAATGGGAATTCCCCCAAGTGCATTCTAACCCGAGTACTCGCCTTTTCTTCCGATGGGTCGGACATCATTTTAACAACAGAGGAGGATAACAGGCTCTGTCAAATTGGTAATGGAGACTATGGTGACGATGATGACAATGAGAATGAAACTACACCACAAACTGAAGAGAATGAGGGAGAAGTATCCCTCCCGATAAGGCTGCCGGGAGTTTCTTTATCAGGACGAAGAACGACACGGTTTATTCTAAGATGAACGTTTTCCGTTGCGTGCGTAGCTGGAAGTATAACAATCGGACTATCTTCACGCTATTTGTTGGTAAGCTGAAACTGAAGTTTTACATTTCTGTGTGGCAATTAAACAATTCGGAGACGAATTATGTTTGAACCTGAAAAGCACTGATATTGGCAATCTCTACCTCTTTTTTTATTGTTGACGCCGTTGTTATTATTAAAATAAGAATAGCCCTTCCTCGTTAGTATTTCTTCAACGATGTGGACTCAGCGGACCTCAGAAACCGCTCCTAAATTCACAATCCTCTCGGGTAAGGCCAAGAATTATATTTTAGTTTCATGTAAGCGAAATAAACTTGATAACCTTGATGTCTTAATATACTTTCCTTAGCATACACTAGAAATCATTTTAGCAAAGGAGATGCCATCGAAGTGTGCTCTTAACGCGCTTAAAGTACATTTTATCCCAAAGGAATTAAATTGCAGTCTGCAAAATGCTGTTCCCAGGACAACTTGTGGAGATATTTCCAAGTAGCAACATACGCAAATACTTACAATGCAGCCACAAACACTAAAATGTTTTAAAAGCAAGCAAACGGAACGATGATCCTGCTCGTATACGTTGGATCAATAGTGATCTAATCGGCTTCACAAATAAAATGAAGAATATAAAGGCAGAAACCGACACAACGCAGAATGTTTTTTTGAACGTGTTCTATATTTCGGCTGGCCAAACCAGCCTTCTTCAGGTACAATGGAAAATTTTACATCGGGACGTGTCTTTTATGTAGCAATTACCGGAAATACGTAAAAATAATTGACAGTGTAAATTACAGATAAACATATGAAGAAATAAAATAGTAAATAAACAAAATAAAGTAAAAGGAAACGATTAAAATGTTTTTTCACGGATGTTCAGACCATCAGGAACAATTGTTCTGCCTTTTTGGATTAAAAAAGCCTCCCCGGCCTAACAATGCCGCCAGGCATCATCATCATCATCATCATCATCACCATCATGATAATGATCATGATCATGATCATGATCATGATCATGATCATGATCATGATCATCATCATCATCATCATCATCATCATCATCACCACCATCATCATCACCATCATCATCATAATAATAGTAATAGTAGTAATAGTAATAATAATAATAATAATAATCATCATCATCATCATCATCATAATAATAATAATAATACGATTTCTTTCATGCTACCTTTCACGCATGGTCCGCGGTCATGAATAGAACAAGATATTTCACACAGCTGTATGCATGAAGGAAGGATCATGTGTACTAAAGGCATCACAGTCGAGTGTTAATAGATACCCCACGATCGACATCTCGATCAACAAAAAATCGACATCCCGATCGATCCTTGGTCGACACTCAATTGAAACTTGATTGACATCTCGATCTTAGTGGTAGTGCATTTGTGTTCTATTTTAAATACTTGGAGTTCAGTGTTAGAGCTTATAATTGTGAATTGTGAACTGTAAATTTATTTGGTGTCGAACAATGGGAATTGCTGATACAGCGATGTTCTTATCGTTAAGAAAATTTCGTGAGCAATGTTTTCTTGTCTTTCTTGCGGCTGACCTTTGGAAGAGAGAAGTCCAAGCTTAAGGTGGAAAATGACATCTTTGACAGCTGTCAGTGATGGTTTAATAAAATGCACAAGTAAATTCACGTGGATTTTTGAAGATAGGATAACAGAACGTTTAAGTAGATTCAGACAAGATAATTGTATATAGACGAAATAACATCAACGCAAAACATTAACCAGGTGTTTATTTGTATTATAAATTGACAAAGCTGTATCCGCCATCCCTAATCCTCTCCTAGGTATCGTGTAACCTCGGAAAAATATGTTACTTTAAGAGTTTTTGTCTCCCCTACCCGAGTAAAATAATTCCAGGTTTATCTTTTAGGCTACATGTAAGTTCTTTCTTTCATAGTGAGCTGTTAACTGTTGCTGTAAGTTGCAATAGCAAGCAGTAGCAAATAAATGAGACTTCCGGCATCTCGTTTAGGGATGCGTTTCATCATAGTTAATAGAGGGGAATGGTTATGAAGCCCAGCAAACATCAAAGGAGCAAGCAAAGATGCCAAGATTTATGTTCGAAGGTCCGCGACCGTGCACAATCTTTTGTTTTGCGTTCATACACTATACATTAGTTACGTAATCAAAACATTTCTATTGGTTAGTTAATCGGTCAGTAGTAAGCAACTATTGTGTTTTGTGCACGGTCAAGGCCAAAAAGGAGAACAAAAACTTTCAACAAAGAACTTTGTCGGGTTTCATAACCATTCCCCTCTATTAATTATGCTTTCATCTAATTCGAGAATCTGATGTATCATGGGCAACATTGCACAAGTGGAACCCCACCAACGAGTACCTCAGAGAAAATTGTAGCTAGTGAAAAAAGAACGAATACAAATCATCGATCGTATTTTGTTGATGGAAATTATTCTGGGTAAAGTGAACCGTATGGGGGTGAAGACGATAATCACATCCGGTGGCATTAAATTTTCTCAAACTGCTGATTGTCGAGTGATACATATTCCAACTTATCCTGGAGTGAAGTTGCTTTGCAGAAAGGTAATTGTATGCTTCCAAGACACCAAAAAGTATCTATAGCAATACATGTAGAAAATTAAAAAGACCAAATTTTAGTGAGCAGTTTTCAAAATGTGTTTTTAAATTCGCTCAGGTAATAATACTCTGAAGTAGTTAACTTACCTTGGTAGTTTTGAAACAGTGAGACCTTGGACAGCACAACTATAAATTCCCTTCCATGACCGTTTCATCGTACGAAATTGGTTTGGGTACAGGTGTTTTTGGTAGCCTGGAGGATTTTACATGCTAAATACTTACTGTTTAATTGCCTTCGGACAAGACCGTTGGCGCCTTTTTTGACATTTAAATTTTTCCCTACGATACTCCTATCATGGTATAGTTGGCGGTTCACCGATATATCGGTCGATAGTATCTAGTATGGGTCGATATATCAGTCTAGACATCGAATGATACACGACCGACATTCTGCCGATAGTTGACCGATATCACGCCAGTAGTTGACCGATATCCCGCCAGTAGTTGAACGATAAGCTCCCGATATGGTCATTGTTGATGCCTCGGCCGACATCAGTGGAAGCTCGACCAACCATCGGTCAACTCTCGGTCGACAGTGGATCGACACGTCGGTCGCATATCGGTGGAGAATTGTTTGTCGTTGAGCAACTCAAGCCGTGTTGTTTACGTGGAAAGAAGTCTCCAGTATGGGAACTTTCTCCTGAACCCCTATTATTATACATCAGACTCACTATGAAAAATCTGATTGGTCGAGAGCATTCAATCCACAATAGCTTGTGAACTTGACATGATAAATGCAATATCTGCTGCAGATATTGCATTTATCATGTCAAGGCTGAACGCATCGCTTCTGTTTCTGAGTATGAATTATGTGAAAAATGTATAATAAAACAATTATCATGCTCAACCTCATCCATTAATTGTTTATTATCTGCAATTTAAGAATGTCCGAGTTTAGAGCCGTAGTAATGAGGTTACTCTTGAGGAGTGAGGTTACTCTTGAGGAGTCACTCAGGAACGCCGATTCTGTCAACGTCCTTGACATCATGAACTTTACCAAATTTTGCCACACAGTCTGCAACTCTAATACTGCTGTAGTTAACACCACTAAACCCTTCGAGCTATCGAATAAATTTCTCCGCCAGCAACCAGGCCGCTCGGCGTGAAATGTTAAAATGACAGATTGATTCGTGATGAAATAGGCGGATTCATGCTGACGTCATTGTTTACATTTTTGCTCATTTGCATACGGCTTTGCGTACAGAAGGCAACATGTTAGATATGAATTGACTTCAGGCATCTAAAGAGCTAGTGAAACTTAGTACATGGTGAATGCGCTTTGGGTGTAATATGTAGGGAGAAATTGTCTTTCAAAAACTGCAAAATTTCTGGGTGGCAAAAGCGCTAATGAGCTCATCCATTCTTTGTTCAATTTTGAGTTTTTACCCGTGTTGCACAAAAAGTATTCAATACATCAGGCTCATATTCACTGGCAGAGTTAATCGTACTATGACCTTTCAATTTTCAGAACTGATTTATTTGTAACTCCGTCAAAACAGAATTACTTATGCTAATGAGGCAAATATTGTAAACAAGGATTCCCCTATAAAGTAAATCAAGATTAGCACACCAAAGTGATTTCGAATTCCCTGCTTGTTATTAAGTATTGCAAAAGCCGTTCCATCAAAAGCATCAGTCCAGATAAGTTATTGACGGCATTTCAATTTTGTTTTTCCTTCCTCGTAGAACGCCTTGTCTTCGTATTCCCACAAAAATGTTCCATCCATATGTGACCATATGTTCCCTTGTTTCCTTCGTTCCTGTGTTCCCAAAAATTGACCATGTTCCCGTGTTCCCAAAAACCGTGGGGGACCTTTTTTCTTTTTAAATTGCGTTGGACAAGACATGATAACAACCAACAGTGAACAGTTTTTTATTACCTCATATTTATCCACCGCTTCAGATACCTCGGTAGCTATTTTACGTCATTTAAAACAGCGAACAGTTAACATACACACAGCAGTTTCTACTTATAAAATTAAACTCGAAAAAAATCTGCAAGATATTTGTTTGTCCAAGCCATACAATTGCATTATATCAGTTGGGTTAATTATGGAAAGGATGTTGGAGCATTATATTAAGACAGTGCACTTTTAGAAAAGTGGATTAGCGCGATACTTGTTCGGCTATGTCTAATGGATGAACCGCACGATTGTTGGAGCGACAACGGCATTTGCACTTAAAAAATATGTTGGAAACGGCTTTTCTGTAATCTGGCATTCTTAGGCAATAAATGAGGAAATTTAGAAACGAATTACTGAACTGAAGGAGCTTAAGTACAAAAACGACCACAATGGGCATATATCCACACGGCACACACATGTTTACTACAACTACTAAAACTTGGAATGGTAGCCACGTCAATACAAATGTTCCTGTTATCAAAAATAATGTCTTGGACAGCCTTTCCTCTCTTCTCGCTCTTACTCCGTTTTGTATGCGGGAAGCCTGCTTACGCCAGATAACACAGTAAGAAGTGCACGTAATAAACAAAGGAGTCGACAAACTGACAATAATAACTGCTACAAACTGGTGACGTGTCACGATTGAATAGTACTGTAACACGCGAGCAGAAGTTACCGCGATGGAAAGGGTCCATGGCGTTGCTATGGCAATGACGTAGCTACGTGAGGACAACTGCCGATGACGAAGTGGCCGACTGATGGCAAAGAGTCTTTCAAGAGAAATAACAGTCAATGTGAAAATGGAGGAGAGACCTGTAAACATATCCACACCATCAAGAACGACTGTTGACACGAGTTTGCCTTCAGAGATCACCGCGATTATGTAAATCGGTACTGCAAATAATCCAACCAGGAGATCAGCTATTGCCAAATCGATTAACAAGTAATGAGAACGTTTGCGAAACCTACGCTTGACAAGAACTGCAATGGACAGGGAATTACTAATGATGATTACAACTGCTGTTACTCCAAAACACACGATCCAGAACCAGTTCCAGCTGTTGAAGTTCATGACGACAGAGAGGGCTGCAAAAAAGAAAATAAATAAATAAAAAAAGAAAAACAAATGAAAAGAAAAAGAATAAAGAAAAAGTAAAAGAAAAAATATTTGTTTTCTTCAGGCTCTCTAAAGTCTACCTACAGCATAACCAATTTTCTTTTCTTATCAATGTTAAAATTCTTAATGTAGATTTATCACATTGATATTAGTAAAACCTTAACAACAACATTTTATCAAAAAAAAATATTATGACGTCATTGCGCGGTTGGTCGTTTTTCAAATATAGCATTGCGTGAATACAGGGTTTTATAATTGTAATTCATATTCCGGATTAATATGCACGGCTCCAACGAAAAATCTTTTGTAGCCTTCATATTGAGAACTCTGACGGAGAAATGGGCACTTTACTGTGATAGAACAATACAATGTAGGGTTAATCATTTTTAAAAAGGTGTAACACCATATTATAGTATGCCTTTTAAAAAGTAGCTTGTGTACAGCCTCTTCTCAAAGGAGAGAGACGTCTGTGTGGCGGCGTCGCTAATTGCGCTCCGATTTTTTTTTTCATAAATATATTAAAATGAGCGTCAAACCGTGTGGTTGACCGCCATACAAGACTCTTACGGTTCATGGTGTTTATGACATTTTCGCATTTGCCGTTCTCTTTTGATTTTCGATTTCTTGTGTTTCTGAAGGACACTTAATGCCGTGTTATTAGGAGGGATTTTACGTAGAGTGGAGCCGTTTGGCGGTGCTTCGGTAATTTTTTAAACTTTACGGTTTGCATGATTTCCGCTGTTATCTGCATTTCGCTTTGCAGAGTTTGACACCTTTGTGCTTATACTTTGTTTAGGCTCAATTCTATTGCAAGATGTGTTTTAAGTTCTCTGGAGGGACAAAGTTTGGAATATTCCGCGAACTTTTTGCTTACTTACATCGATATATTGTGACGCCAGGCCCGGCTGTTCGATAGAAACTATTTCCAAGTACAGTATTTTGCTTCTTATCGCGGATATCATATTTATTTTCGTTCGGCGTCGTCAGAGACTGCTGTAGCTTTACCTCCGAGAAAGCTATTTGAAGACGTTCTTACTTTTCTTGCATCAATTTGATTGGGCTCTTACACAAGATCAAAAACTACCCAATCATTGGTGAACACGTTGGTGTCATTTTCGCGACACAATAGATTCCCATAGCAACGGTATGACCTGCTAAAAATACCCTTACTTACAGGTTTAGAGGCTTATTATTCAAAACCCGCACAGAGAAATTTGTTATTTATTATTTTTGTGACACAATAGCTTACCGTAGCAACAGAATGACCTGCTTAAAGCACCCTTACTGACAGCTTTAGGGACTTGTGATTCAAAAAAGGCAATTTTGTTTTATTTTATCAAATTATAATAAGCACGGTAATAAGCAACGTTTCGCAAAGTTTGAAAAAAAATCTTTACATAGTGTTCAGAGCCACCTTAAAGTTTTGAAAATGTAGTGTCTTTTTTAAACATTAAGGTATTTTTTTCAATAATTGCTCAAGCCCGTTCCACTTGAAAATATAACGCTTAGTTTCTTAAACAAGAGTCTTGAATGCAAAACCATTTAAAGCACTTCCTTCTCGAAAGATAAAGTTGAACTACTGTTTAATCGTGCAAAAAAGTTTCATTTTAATGGCAGGTGTTTAAAATAGAATGTTAATTTAGAAGTCAATTTTCTCTTACTGTCTGATGACTTCGTTTTCTCGTGCAAGGATCATGACGTTTCAATGGTGTTTCCGTTCTTAAGATTGAACTGCTTCAAAATATTAATATATTTTTTCTGAAGGAGTCTATGCCTCATGGTTGAGAGACAAGTCACCTACGAGAAGAAGTGATATCCGCATACAGCTCTGTCCACGTTTACCGCATAGCACCTTGTTTAGAAACTTGAAAACATCAGTTGGAAACTTCAAAAACCAATTTTCACTCACGATAAAGGTTGTCTTGTGTCCTTTTCCTTACTCTTACGCTTCGAACACGCGACTTTCGTTTGGTTCACTATAACGCTTATGCCCAAATAGGGTATTCTCTTAAACAGAAAATACAAGCGACATATAACACGCCACAATATCCTAGAGGGATGTAAAATTATATCCACGCATTTAATATTGGCCGACATGTTCTGGCCGTATGGGTTAGTTAAAAGTTAAAAAACTGAAATTTCGACTTACCTTTATCTTTGTGGCTTCTTGTACCATTTAATTTTACTCAACCTGTGTCTTCTTTTTACGTTATCATTGTCATGTGTTTAGCTTTCTGTTTTTTTTTTTTAATCTTGTAATGTAGTCAATGTAGTATTGACACTGAAAAGCTCCTCGGAGACGTGCCAATACTAAGTAAGTGTTTACGTATGTATGTTCTTTAACGTCCGTCTTCTCAAATTGCAGACACCCTTATTGCATCTGGAGTCAATAAGTAACAGCTTGTATTGTTGGGAGAAAATATGTGCTCGTAAATATATTTTCTCTCAACGCCGGCAATATAATGCGGTAAAAGTCCCGTCTCGAAATCGCATTAAGTTTGGTATTACTTGAGAAAACTGGACCAAAAACCCGACACTAATTTTGATCAAAATATAAATTCCTAGTACGTGCAAAGAATTGTCAGGGATACTGGTACGCAATGCTGTTTCCTGTTTGTCGGTGAATGAATACAAATTTACCTTCATCACATACTGACTTTTCAAAAAGCGGTTTCTTTCTTTCTTTTCGCCATCTCGCGTGAGCTATCTAGCGCGGTAGCTGCCTTTCATCGCCGACACAAGCTCCTTTTTACATTAAATAACTCCTAGAGATCAACTAGTGTACAGTAAAAGGTGTCTGAACTGTGCAAATGGGGGTTTGAAATTTGAAGTGAACGTGGGCAACCCATTTCAGTGACGGGATGTCAATTTGAATGTTTGAACCAATCACGCGTTGCAAAAAGTAAACGGTGATACCGTGTTATAATGCATGTCGTCTCTCGCTCGAACACTATGGAATAATTGCGATACAAACGAACGCTTTTTTGAAAATTATAAAGCGCTATGATCTCAAATAAAACCGATGGGCCATTTGAAACACGTTGAAATATTTCCCTGAGCTAAGGAAAGCCGAAAAATGTATGTTATCTATTACGACTGTGTTTGTGGTACGAAATAAGTTAAGGGTCTACAAAAGTAGCCATGCTTCGGCTCTTGTTATCGATAAGTTAATGTACGTCTCGTCATCAGTTTGAATTGACATTTTAGCCCGACAAAGCTCGATACTTCTATAAAACCATTTCGGCTGCACTTTTCTACTGATAACTAAGTGGCCTTTCAGCAACGTGGGGCGTAGTTTGTCCATAAATATAACAAGAAAATATAATGATATAAACTGTCAACTGTCTTCACGTTGTCTTCCGATTAATTTATGATCACTGAAAGTGTAAGCTAGGAATACGGTATTTTATTTTTAATAGTTTTGGCCTCAGCAGCTGCAAAGAATGTGTGATGTTGTCCAGTCTATTGTGTGATGTTGTCCAGTCTATCCAGTTGATGGATCGAAGAGAGAAAACCCTCGATATTAATTTGGTCAACTATATAACGCTTATACCCAACCGCGGGAAAATAGAAGCGACAGAATGAACACGATAAACTATCCAAGAGGGATGTAAAATTAAATTCCGACATTATTGACCGGCACGCTCTAACCAAACTTTGCGCCTAGTTAAAGGCAAATCCATTTTTTAGTGTCTTTTGTTTTGTTTTGTTGAAATTTCGTTTTACCTTTGTAGCTTCTTCGTGATGCCCTTAAACACCCGTCTTGTCCAAAAACAGTCAATGTTCACATTAATAAGCAGCTCGAGGTGGCTCAACACAGTTTCCAGCACTTCTCAACACGAAGAATTTGATGGGTCATTAAAATCACCCAATCATTGGTGAGTTGTTCTAATTTCATGGCACAGTAAGTTACCATAGCAACAGTATGACCTTCAAAACACACCCTTAATTTTAGCTTTAAGCCTTATAACTCAAAAACGAACTCGGTGACCCCCAATTTTTTTTATTATGGAATAGTGACAAGCACGATTAGCTGCAATTGATTTTACAAAGTTTAAAAAAATTCTTTAATTTTATAGTACTTGAAATTGTTTTCATTCACCTTTAAACATTTAAAAATTGATCTTTCAGCGCGTGTTGGATATGAGATGATATTTTGCTTATCCATGCTATGCTGAACAGAAGGTGGTGTTCCTCTGTTTTCTAAGTAAATAATGTACTTTTTTTGGGAAGGGTGGTTGAAATGCTAGTAGGTGCTTCACGCTACAGAAATCGGAGATAAGCACGGGCTTGATGGGCCACTTGGCTCGTATGCAGACTTTGTTTTAAGGTAAACAACCGAGAATACTAGCCAGAAGACAATAAAATGTTTCCACTTTCACCGACTGACATATCAATAACACGAATATCTTTTCATACAAGATATTTATGAAACTCTTTTCCTAACCTCAGAAAAAAAGGAAAAATGCATCTTATTATTTTCGGCTGGCTTGTTGTAAACAAGGTTTGCAAACTAGTTACTCATTCTTTGGCTCATGTTGTGGATAAGTTAATGCACTCAGTTGCCACTGAATTTTCAGTTTGAAGTTGACATGTTAGCCCTTTTGACAACGCTTGATAGTTTTATAGAACCATTACAGCCGCACATATTTACCAAATGACTTGCTCGCCTTTTAACTGGTAGTCCATAAATATAACACAAAATAAACCTCATTAAACTGTCAGCTTTCTTCAAAATAGTTTCTGATCGCTGACAATGTAAAGAATAGGGTTTTTCTACTTTTATTTTTTGTTTTATTTTTTGAAATATAGAGACTAGCCTGTAATCCATTGAATAACCTGTTGAACAAAAGGATCAGTCTAATATCCACTAGCTTTTAGTTTCGTCAGTTGTCATGAATCGCCGAGAATTATTCTCACTGAGCAGCTGCAAGCATGCGTGATGTTGTCCTGTCTCCTGCTTTCAAATGATGTTAGAGTGTAGATATATTTAATTTGCATTTGGCATCAATTTTGACTAGTGACTTAAAAGAGTTGTAATAACCGACACTTAGAGAAACTATAGTTATTAGTATTTAGTTTTTAACGTTTATCTGAAGAAGGCTGAACAGCCAAAACGTGATTAAATCGAGTCGGACCAGTAGAAGTTCACCCCACTGTTCCCACTCAGTATTTATCTATAAATTCACGTGGTGGTACTGCATCCTTTGGATCCTTCTGCTGAGAGTTCATTGTTTGCGTAGACCTTCTAATTCTGCCTATATAATATAGATAGATAGATAGATAGATAGATAGATAGATAGATAGATAGATAGATAGATAGATAGATAGATAGATAGATAGATAGATAGATAGATAGTTTACATACTCTCATCTAATTGACACCTATCGACCAATGAGAGCGCGCGTTTTGGCTCAGTTATTTTATTAAGACACAGGGGTACTGAGGTTGATATGAAAATGATAACTACACATCATCTTTTACAGAATATTCAATATACGATTTTAAGGCCATCATTATGGAATTCCATCGATGAAGATAATATGAAATCATCTTCATTGACTTTAATAAAGAAAATTGTCTGTGTTTAAAAAGAAAATGAAACACCACTTATAATTCTGTACATAGCTCTTCCTGGATTAAAATTCTGTTTCGTTATGTAACAACTTAATTCTGCTGGTAATTAGCTTAATTTTGTTCAGTTTTATTATTTTGTGTGTGTCTATGTTTGTTTGTTTATTTGTGTCCCTGACGTCCCAAACATGTAAAATATGTTTTCTTTTAACTGGCTGCCTGACATTTTAAACTCTTACGTTATTTCGGGTAGCCAGGACCCCAATCATTTTTTTTACTCTTTGTTGTTTCGAGGGAACCACGTGGAAAACGCTTAATAAATTTCATTTACGGCACGAAAACCACAATCTTCGCTTCAACCCATTGAGAAAATCTTACACTAAATCATGCCTATAAATGAGTACCGGTATCAACCAATGGTGTCTTGTTTGTTTTAATACAACTACTAAAGGGAAACACTTCGTTTGCCAAACTTAATCTGGCAATTAACAATCTAAAGCCTTATTTATTGCTCTGATATCAGTTTTGACCTTATATTGTCGGATTTATGGCTAAATGTGTGCACGGTCCGTTTGATCACATGTAGTGGATGCGCATTTTGGCTGCACAACACCTTGGCCAACAAAAAAACATAGATCGATAATAAACTTAGCTGATAATGCTGCTGACAAAGGGTACCAATTAAGTACGATTACATATATGTATAGCCCCCCAAAAATAGCTATTCAAAATCCCTGCCTTTCGCTAATAGGGAACACATGGCAACACGTCGCAAACTGAGTTTGCTACGTGCAGCACTCGGTTGGAGTGATTTGGCGTCATAAAACATTGGATGCTTCGCTAACGGGTAAATCAAAGAATTAAACGCCATTATGTTATTTATATGGCCACTTTAGAGCCTAATTTATTTTACTCGTTTTCAGAATTTACTGCCAAAGTTCAGCCTATCAATTCCTAAAGTGTACAGCGCAGTTTTGAGAGTCTCCTGCAAGTGACCCACTCGCACTGTGCAACCCGCTCTCAGTGACCAACCCAAGTTATTTTCCCACTCCCAGTGTTCAACCCAAGTAACTTGCCCTCTCCGACTGTCCAACCCAATTTTGTTCCCACTCCCAGGGCCAACCCGAGTTATCTGCCCACTACATGTTTCAGTGTCCAAACCAAGTTATTTTCCCACTCCCAGTCTTCAACCTAGTTATTTCTCCACACATACAGTGTTCATTATTTATCCACTCTAAGAGTATCCAACCAACATGGTTTGCCCACTTGCAGAACGGCTTGCATAAGCTACTCAGTTTCCACTTCAAGTCCGAGTTATTTACCCACACCAAGAGTGTCCAGCCAAAACTATTTGTCCACGGTCATATCTTCCCAATATGGTAAATACTGTCCAGTCCAGGAGTATTCGGTTCAATTATTTGCTGAACCCGGATTTTTTCACCCTGCGTTTTATGCCCACTGTCAGATTAGCCTGCACGTGATTTGTCCACCCTCAAAGCGTCTGCGCAATTATTTCTCCACTCCCAAAGTGTCCCTTCACGATAATTGTCTACTTCCATGAATGGATTACTCTTCAGACGTCGATTAATTCAAGGTCTTTGACGCCAGGAACTTTACCAAATTTGCCTCACAGTCTGCAACTCCAATACTGCTGTCGGTAACATCACTAGCCTCTTCGAGTGGTCAAATCAAGTTCACGATCAGCAACCAGGAACGTGGAATGTTGAAATGACGTTTTATTAAGTAATGAAACATAGGGATGAAGGAAATCAGGAAGATAATTTGTATTATTAAATATTTCAAAGAGCAGATTTCATCAAAAGCATCAAATGCAGATGACTCATTAATTGACGACATGGGTGCAGAGACAATGTCGCGAGATACTGGTACTTTTTACGCCGTTTATTTCAATTTTGTTTGCCTTCCATTGCAGAGGGTCTTGTTCCCGTGATCCCCTCCTAAAATGTTTCATGTATTTTTCTTTGCTTCCTTTGTTCCAATGAACTCTTTGATCTTGTTCCCCTATTCCGTAAAACCCTCAAGAGACCTTTTAAATTGCGTCGGACAAGAGATGATGCTTACCAACTGTGAACGGATATTTATTACCTCATAATCATCCAACGCTTCATATACTTAATGCGTTAGCAATTTTACCTCTTTTAAAATAGTGAACGGCTGATATACACAGGGCAGGTTTTGTTCATAATTTACACTCGAAAACGTCTACCAGATATATCATTTCACTTGCCGTTACAATTACATTATATCAGCTGGATTAATAATAGTAATTGGACCGAGTGGAGTACAATTCAGGGAGTAATCGAGCGAGTAATTTGAGAATCGGACGAGCGCGAAACGCGAGGCCGATTTGAAATTACGAGCACGATTACTCCCTAAATTGTACGACACGAGGTCCAATTACTAATTAATCGTATCTATAACAAATTTCGAAATTAAAAATGTCTTTTGAGAACTTCTTTTGAGCGAAAACGTCTGTAGCGCTTTTCCTAAGTTTTGAAAATTGTAGAAAACTTTGCTAAGGAAACCATTAAAGCGCGTGTAATTGACATGAAAATCACGTGGGTATCCAATAACAGGTGTCCAATTACAAAAAGTTCAAATCGGACACCTGTAATGGAACACCCACGTGATTACGTGAGAAATTGGCGCGCGATGAACCAATCACGATCGAGAATTTTGTTATAGATACGATTAGTCATGGAAAGGGATGTTGGTACATTATATAAAGACAGTTAACTTGAGAAGTTGATTAGTGTGATACTTGTTCGGCTATCGCCTAACGTATTAACCAGGTTATTGTTTGCCCGACCACGGCATTTGTACTTGAAAAATATGTTGCAAACGGTTTTTCTGTAATCTGGCATTCTTAGGCAATAAATGAGAAAATTTAGAAACGAATTACTGAACTGAAGGAGCTTAAGTACAAAAACGACCACAATGGGCATATATCCACACGACACACACATATATGCTACAACTAGTGCGACTTGGAATGGTAGCCAAGTCAACACAAATGTTCCTGTTATCAAAAACAATGTCTTAGACAGCCTTGCCTCTCTTCTCGCTCTTACTCCGTTTTGTATGCGGGAAGCCTGCTTGCGCCAGATGACACAGTAAGAAGTGCACGTTATAAACAAAGGAGTCGACAAACTGACAATAATAACTGATAAAAACTGTTGATGTGTCACGATTGAATAGTACAGTAACACTCGGGATAAAGTCACCACAAGGGAGAGGATCCATGGCGTTGCTATGGCAATGGCGTAGCTATGTGAGGACAACTGCCGATGACGAAGTGGCCGACTGATGGCAAAGAGTCTTTCAAGAGAAATAACAGTCAATGTGAAAATGGAGGAGAGACCTGTAAACATATCCACACCATCAAGAACGACTGGCGACACAACTTTGACTTCAGAGTTCATCGTGATCATATAAATCGGCATTGCAGATAATCCAACCAGGAGATCAGCTATTGCCAAATCGAGTAATAGATAATGAGAACGTTTGCGAAACCTTGGCTTGACAAGAACTGCAATGGACAGGGCGTTACTAATGATGATTGCAACTGCTGTTACTCCAAAACACACATTCCAGAACCAGTTCCAGCTGTTAAAGTTCATGATCACTAATACACACCACAAGTAGACAAGGCTGCAAAAAATAAAAATAATATTAAATAGTTATAATAATAATAATAATAATAATAATAATAATAATAATAATAATAATAATAATAATAATAATAATAATAATAATAATAATAAACAAATCAAAAGAAATAAAAAATAACGGCTTCAACGATAAATCTTTTTAAGACTCCATGTTGAGAACTCTGACCGTGAAATCGGCACTTAAACATAAAGTAAATGAAAAATGTGAAAACAGAGAACGATACAACGTAAGATTATTTGTTTTTTAAAAAAGGCGTACTTGAGCGTATACGAGAAGGATCGCATCAGTGTCTGCCGTTGCTTTCTTAAAGATCGTAATTACAGTCATAAAGTGAACATGGCGACGCCTGGGTGATTTAAACTGAACACCAAATACTTCATATCGAATGAAAGACTTTGTTTAAGTGTCAAAGGGTATCTCGCTGAAGAAAAACAAATTGCGGAGACAATTTACATATTGAATAAAACATATTTGAATCACTTTGGGATGTATCAACTCAAAACGCCAGGGCCACTGAGTTAAAGAGAACCAACAGGTGTACTGAACTTTAGAACTTAAACTGCTTTTCAGCTAAAATCCTCTTTAATGTTATTTGATAAACACAAACCCATAAATATCTAAACGGGATGGATTTCGATAGTACTTTGCTGAATGTGTTCGGTCTAGAGGACAGGAACGATTTTAAATAAAGCCGAAGCAAAAAGAGGAGCTACAGAAGATTGGTTTGGACGGCCAAGACTAGCTCAAGGTTAATTGAAGTCGACTAGTTCAATAGGCCAATATTTCAATGCAAGTGTAACGACAAGATACGGTAAATCACTGATTTACTAGCTTCTACCATCACTATTTGATCGTGTTGCTGGCCCTAGGGACAGTTTGGAGGACAAATCACAAACAAATAAGCTTAACGCACTTGGAGCCTGTTGTGCTAGTTTGCGCCTTTGTGGAGAAACAGATTAGAAGGAAGCTTTCAGGAGAACCTTTAGGCAGGAAAATTTCATCTCAGCGATTTTACGCACCCTGAGTTAGCGGTAAACAATTAACAGGCACTACAGAGAGCTAGACACCCATAGCAACTCTTTTTGCTCTAGTCTCTCTCGGTCAAAAAAGTAAATATCCCCATTTGCAATCTCTAAAGTGAGCCAAAGGGTCCTACTTGGAATAGACATAGCTCTTATATTGTCTTCACTGCCATCATTAGATTGGGCAGGGTAAATGGTTCTTGTTTTAAGACAAAACTGAGAATTTCTGTTTTTATTGACACAGCACCAGCGGCAAAACCGTTGTCATGGCAACAGCACTAAGGGTGTCATTTTGTTTCTTTTTTGATGCACATTTGTGGTGCCAAGTTTCAAGAACACTGCTCACACTCAATATTTCACTCAATATTTCCAGAGATATCGTTTATTCAGTATTTTCCACTTTTTAGCTGCAAACAATATGACGTCATCTCTGATCTAATTTGCATAATAGAAAAACCTCAATATCTCTAAAACGAAAAAAGATATTTCAAAAAAAAGAAAAACACCATTCTTCTGTATTTTGAAAGGCCTTTCAAATAAGCACAAATTATTTTTCACTTCATAGGCACTCAAACATTCCCGGGTAACCTGAATTTTTTTTAAAATATATATTTGGTCTCTTTAGGGGACATGATATCTGGCCAGACTATGGGAAGCTTGGAACTTTATCCTTTGTGTTTTCTTCACTGCTAGCAGCAACAGCTACCAGAGAATAGCATAAGGCTATAACAGAAAGTCTTATGAAGAATGTCAAGAAACGGAGGCCAATTACTTTCATTAGAGCATGTGCTCGGGATTATCAATGGATGTAATAGATGAGCTATGCCTTACTGTAACCAAAGCTCAAACTTTTGATGGAATTCTAGAAAGTGTACCAATTTAGAGAAAAGGACATGCAGAACGATTGTTAAAGTCATTCATGATGTCACTTCCGGACAACGTTTAGTATACAATGTAGTTAACTAAGTGGGAGGTATTGGATTATTACACATCAAATTGATGCTTGTCTAATTGATAGTAAAATACAAAACAAAAGATGTTGTATTTGCATTCTACTATCAATTAGGTATGCATCAATTTGTTATAATCCCCCGTCACTTAGCAGTATTTACTTAAGTGCTTAACGTAATTCCTTAGTATTGCATTGCGCATCCCTAGTGCGCACGATTTTCGCGTCATTAGCGTCATTAATAAACAGAAAAGTTGCCAGTTTCACAGTTAAAACCAAACATCAAACCAAGGCATGATGTTATTTATGTCGAACTAACAATTGACCTATTGTAGTCAAGGTACACGTATTGTAGTCAAGGCACATATTTGTTAATCAGATGGTGGTCTGTACTGTGACATAATAGCCAATCATGTTGAAGAGTGTTATCTGTCCACCAGTGTGAAGAACTGGTCGCATTCTCAAATATTCCCACTTGCTTTCACCATCATAGCGAGTATATCTCTTGGCGAAATCAGTTTCCCTTCCAACGCTCCCTTTTCATCATATTTCAGGTTAACATTTATGCCATGTATTTTCGCTTACCAGCAGTGGGGCGCTTTTTTTCGCCCCACCTTTGCTGGAAATGATAATTGTCATTGTTAACAATTGATTTTTATTTGAGTTTTAATTAAAACCACCACGGCATATAAAGTGGCCAAGAAATGCCAATTCTCGTTTTAATCATTTGTTTGATCATTTGTTGTGCATCATATCATCATCATTATCTACCCCACAGAGAGCTCCCGAATTCAGTTCAATACAATGCATCGGCATAAAAGGTCTTTCAGCCGTTTACTTAGCATGTGGAGAGATGGCTTGTCGAAAGATGGTCAAACGATGTCGGCTATGCACGTACTGAAAGCGGGCGTAAAGCCATTCCTACCCGAAAGATGAAGTTGAATTTCTGTTCAACCGTATTAAAATATTTATTTAAAAGGCAGATGTCTAAAAACTAATTTGAGCAACAGAATAATTACTGCCTGTTGACGCGATGGGAGTTTGTATACATCGCTAATATTAACAGGCAAATCAGCCTTTTTTACATGTGAATTATTACAAAAATATACCTAATATTATTCAAAATTAAAGACCAACAAATAAAAAAAAATATACGGCATTTATGTAGCGCTTTATCCTGACGCTCAAAGCGCTTTACAACACTTTGTGGGGGACTTTGCCAGACTGCTTATTTATAGGCGCAAATTGCAGCCACGCAGTTCGCAATCGTATTAGAGAGAATAGTGGAATATACAGGTGCCCCCAGAACAGAATAAGTGATCAAGCCATCACACCGGGGACAATGTCCCCTATTCTTTTCGAACAGTGTGTGGGTTCTTTAACATCCCGCACCAAAGCTGTGAGACGGGGCCTACGGTTTATCGTCCTTATCCGAGAAGACTTGAAAGTCTAACCATTTGCAGATGTCATTACAAAGGCAGCACTTTCTCCTCAGTCATTTAAAGACCCTGAGTGTTGGTCCGGTCGATGTTTTAACCTGCGACCTCCCGCACGGCAGTCCGGTGCTCTACCAACTGGAAATAATATATCTTTTTTATCTTTTTTATCTTTTCTAAATGACTAAACCTCACAACATATGTCATGCCTTGACTGCCAAACACCCTACGAAGTAAAAAGAATCTCGTCACATAGAAATATTTCTCTTAACATGAAAATTTCAAACAACAAGTTTTAGAATTGTTTTAGAATTGAACTGCTTCAAAATTTAAAAATATGAAGGAGTCTCAGGAGGATTGGGTGACAAGTCAGCTACCAAAAGAAATGATATCCGCATTCAGCTTTGTTCACGTTTACTGCATAGCACCTTGTTTAAAAACTAAGGGGAAAACATCATTTGAAAACTTTATAAACCCATATTCATTCACCATGTAGGGTCGTTTTCCTTATTCTAACGCTTCGGAAACTCGATTTTTGTTTAGCTCGCTATAACCCTTATGCCCCACTAGGGTTTTCTCTTAACAGAAAATGCAAGCGATGTAACACAATGTAGTATCCTGGAGGGATGTAAAATTAAATCCCCGCCTTATTGGCTGGCATGTTCTAGCCAGCCTTAGGAGTTAGTCCAAAAACAGGTCTATTCAAAAGCTTGCCTTTGTTTAGTGAAATTTCGTCTTACCTTTACCTTTGTGGCTTGTCCTCGATGTTCTCGAGCGTCCGTCTTGTCAAATTGCAGACACTCTAGTTGCATCTGCCATCAAGAAGCAGCTGCTGGGGGATAATACATGTTTGCAAATATATTTTCTCTCAAAGCCGCCAATATAATGTTATAAGGCCGCCTCAAAATCGCATTTAGTTTTGTATCGCGATTTAACCATTCTTTGAAGAAACTAAACGAAAAATCCGACGCTAATTTCGATTAAAATATCTAAAATAAACTTCTAGTACACGCGGAGAATTGTCATTGATACTGGCACGCAAACTGCTGTTTTCTGTTTGTCGGCAAAATAATACAAATTTAACTTCATCACAAAAAAAAGCGGTTTCGCCATCTCGCGTGAGCTATCTAGCGCGGCACCTGCCTTTCATCGCCGACTTAATTTTCTGTTTTACATTAAATAACTCATAGAGGCGAACTAGTGAACAGTAAAAGTTGCCTGAACCGTGCAAATGGTGGGCTTAAATTTGAAGTACTGAAGTGGGTAAACCATTTCTCTGCCGCGATGTTCATTTGAATTTTTGAACCAATCACCTGTAGCAACAAGGAGACGGTGATAGGGCGATAGAATGCCTGCCTCTCTCATAACGGGAAAACTATGAGATGATCGCGATACGGACGAATTGCAAATTATAAAGCGCAATAATAACAAATGTTGGGCCGTTTGGCGTTTACAATCTTTTGCTAATCTAAGAAAACCAGAAAAAATGCATTTTATCATGGTTTTGTGTACGAAGTATATTAAGTAAAGGTTTACAAATCAAGTTTTTTACACTTACGCTCATGTTATCGACAAGTAAGTGCACTCCTCGTCATTGAATTGTCAGTATGAAGTTAAAATGTTAGCCATTTGACAACGCTCGATGGTTGTATCAAACCAATATAGCCACACTTACTTAATTTACCTGATGACTTACTGGCCTTTTAATAGGTAGTCCATAAATATAACACAAAACCTCATTAAACTGTCAGCTGTCTTCAGAATAATTTATGATCGCTGACAATATAAAGAATTGGGCTTTTCCTACTTTTAGTTTTTGTTTTATTTTTTGCAATGCAGAGACCAGCCTGTAATTCACATTATAACCTCTTTAACAAAAGGATCAGTCTAATATCTAATACTAGCTTTTAGTTTCGTCAGATGTCAATGAATCGCAAATTAGCCTCAGTAGCTGCAAGCGTGCGTGATGTTGACCTCCTTTCTGCTTTCAGATGATGGAATATATTTAATTGAGATATATTTAATTTGCATTTGGCAGCAATTTTACTACTGATCTAAATGACTTCAATGAGCGACACTTCGAGAAAATTTACACGACGATTTTAGCCGCCTCCCATTCTTTTTGATTTTCAGTGTCATTAACTGCTACGGTCCGTGTTTAGGAGGAGGAGGGAAAACAGTTTTCTCTCAAAACACTCTAAAATGACATTTTGTTTAGTTTTCGATTTTCTAAGTTGATTGAAACGTTAGCTACACATCATACATTTCGGGATATTCAATCTGATATAAGTCTTCAAGACCCATCAGTATGGAATTCCATCGACGAAGATATAGAGGAAATTACACGGTGGCGAGAAGATATGAATTTTATGTTCGAGTGAGATCTTGTTTTTGCCACGAGAACATAAAAGTCATATCTTCGAGCTAACGTGTAATGTTCCTTTTATTATATAGACAAACTGATGACGGCGTTTTTGACGATCTTGCAAAGATTTCCGACCACTTTTCGAAGATTTCCGAAGACTCTCCAAAACGATACCCGAAGATTGTCGAAGACTTTCGAGGAAGACCCGAAGATGTAGTAGGTTTAGATTCGGTGTTAGGGTTATATATGGTACGGCGGTGTTCATTAAATCGGTCTTTTAAACGTCGTTTCGTCTCTCCTATGCATCGTAAATTACAGTCGTTACATTGAATCATGTAGATGAGGTTCTTAGTGTCACAGGTAAGGTTAGATTTTATGGGGCGACTGAGAGCATCTGTAGTGAGTCCGTGAGAAATGTAGGGGCAATTAGCGCAGTTTTTGCCACAACGGAAGGAACCAGAAGGACGTTGGGGGTTGGCAGACTTAGAAGAGAGTTTAGCTGTGACAAGTAAGTCACGAAGGTTGGGTGAGCGTCTGTAGGCTACTACAGGTAAATGCAGCGGTTTGAAGAGAGCAACAAATTGTAATATTTTTTGATGATGTTAGAGATGCGAGGGAGGGATGGATTAAATGTAGTTATAAATGGTATACGTTTAGGTTTGTTGACGTCTTTGGTTTGTAAAGTAAGTCTTCGAGGGGTGTCGGAGGCGCGTCGTATTTGTTTGGTGACGAATTTTCGGCTGTAACCTCGTTTAAGGAGGTAAGTGGTAAGTTGAGCAGCGCGAGTATTAAACGAAGCGTCGGTAGAACAGATACGTCGTAAACGGAGTGCTAGACTGAAAGGAATGTTTTTTTTTAGTGTGTAAGGGATGGCAAGATGAATAGAGCAGATGTTGGTGCTTGTCTGTAGGTTTTGTGTAGAGGTCTGTAGATACACTACCGTCGTTAGTCAAAGAGACACCGTCTCTAACGTCAAGGAATTAAAGGTATGTTAGTAGAAGGGTGTGAATTGGTGAATTGAATGGTGGAGTGAATGTTGTTAACATAATCGATGAAAATTTTTAAGTTATCTAAACCTTCGGTCCAGATCATAAAAATATCATCGATATATCGTAGCCAAGTGTGGGGTTGAAATGGGGCATTTTGCAAAGCGTTTCCTTTGGTTTATACAGTATTTTTTGCTTCGTTGATTTTGTTTTGCTCACTAGTTAGGGCACTCTGGTGTGGCTTAGATACTACCACATGTGTAGTAGTTGGGGTGGCTTTTAAGCTTACCTCCATCCTAGGCATTTCAGCACTGCACTGATGAGGCCCAGCCGTGTCGAGTCATCTACTCCACTACGCCATATCGTCATCCGATGAAAATTAAGTGAAACATATTCATCATATTGAAGGGGTTAAGGGGGAAACATACTAATTATAGTGAATTATATTTAAGGATATAAGGGCAAAACTGTGGTGCTGTGTCGGTGGGGAGTATTACAAGGTAATTTGCTTTTATCAACTGAGTTGATAATGTGAATTGGCCATCGTAAAGAGATTCGAAAGCTGACGTTTCGAGCGTTGGCCTTTCGTCGTTGTGTATCGAGGAATTGCAGGCTCTTAAATGGTTTATAAACTGTAAGATGGAGCTACGCTATTGGTTGGTGCATGGTAACGTGAAAAACAATAGAATAAATTAGATGTTTTGCATCGTGCACGTGCGCATTTAAAGTTCCGGGTTGATCACTTGTTTGGAATGCACTTCTGACTAAAACGTTACCTATATTTTTGTAGCATTTGAATCAAATTAATGGAGGTTGTGAAAAGATTCTACCAGTATCAGGATCATTTTGAAGTAATTTAAAGTTTTTTAGAATGATGGCGGATTTTACTGTGTGGTTGTGGGGGTGAAATGTGAGGGTGAATGGAATTCTATCATTATTCTCCTTCTGTGACGTTTGTAGCTCTCGAAACGTCAGCTATCGAATCTCTTTACGGTGGCCAATTCACATTGTCTACTCAGTTGATAAAACTAAACTATTCATTATATTACTTTTTTGTTAGAAGAGTCGCGCGAAAGTCCTACCTTCAAATAAGTCGTTGCTTAGCTCGTTCAAGTGGAGGTGAATTATTGACTTAATTTTTTAATGTTTCTTATTCGTGCATTCGTTGATCTGTTTAGATGTTTGACTATGTTGTCATCAGTCACTTAATTAGTTGAGTTTGAGTAGCGGGAGACTGACAGTACAACTCGATGTACTTTCGAACGACTACGTTCGGACATGTGAATAGACTCGCGTTATTTAATTAATACAAAAACTCCATTCTCAGCCTTTCATAAATCATTATCAATTATGGAGCTTAATAATAATAATTGATAAAAACCGCGCGAACCACGAAAATTGTTTTATTCAACACCGCTCGGGCTCCAATTTGATGAGAAGCAGGAGGTGTTGAGAACCAATCAGAGTCCAGTAGTGTTTATTATGATTGCATCAGAAATTGGATCAGTTTAGCTTGTATGTCGATATAAACGATCTTAATCTAAGAAAAGTAACATAACCGATTTGCTTCATGTGCAACACGCGTTCTTCTTTAAAGTGTATATGACAGATTTTGTTTATTTGCTCGATAAAATCTCCGCAATGTTCTGATAACTATGGAAAAAAAATTACTCGATAGCGATTTTTCTTCCCCGTGTTTTGATGGACCAAAAACGTGAAATTTCACTTCCGGTGGGGTACAAAACCGCGAAACCGAAAACAGGAGACTGGGAATGATTGTGACGTCATTTCAGGACATCTAGTTTCGCATGAAACAGATTTCTCACTGTTTTCTTTATTTGTCCTAAGTAATTGCGCCCAGAAATGGTACAAAAGTGCGTTGTTTATGGGTGTAGTAATACGAAAGATGAGAAAAGAGGTATCTCTATCCATCAGATACCATTTTTCGGCGATCAAAGACCAGAAGCCAAGAAAAGAAGGCGAAAGTGGATTGCTTTCGTAAATGCCACTCGGAAGAACTGGACAGCATCCAAACATTCGGTGATCTGTTCTGTTCATTTCACGCCAGCAGAGTTCAGCCGTTTGTCTTGTAACAGTCAGAAATATCAGCTGCGTCTGAAAAGAGATGAAATTGGTGTCGTTTCTGTGCCGAGCGTGCACAATGTAAAGACACCGGAAGAAGAAACGAATAGAGACGTTCGCATGAAACGCCGTGAGGTACGTCTCACCTATGACAAGCATAAAGTTGTCAAAGTTTTCGTGCCCTTGATTCTCACCTAACCGCCGTCAAAACTTCGGAACTGGCGCCGCTGAAAAACTCTTTTTTTCAAATGACCGATTTGCGATTTTCTTGATCAAAATAATTCGTTCGGACACTATACGTTGCAAACATAGTGCTTTGGGTATCGATGTTATAATTAGTAGGGGTCGCACAACAACGAAACCGAAGTTTTCACCTCCCAACACGTTTCTATTAGCAGCTATTAGTTAGTTTCTCAGTAAGGAGTAAACAACTATTATGTTTTGTACACAGTCAAGACCCAAAAAGCGAACAAAAACATACAACAAAGAACGTTGTCGGGTTTCATAACCATTCCCCTCTATTAACTATGCTTTAATAATCAACATAGGCGCAATTACTTAGGACAAATAAAGAAAACAGTGAGAAATCTGTTTCATGCGAAACTAGATGTCCTGAAATGACGTCACAATCATTCCCAGTCTCCTGTTTTCGGTTTCGCGGTTTTGTACCCCACCGGAAGTGAAATTTCACGTTTTTGGTCCATCAAAACACGGGGAAGAAAAATCGCTATCGAGTAATTTTTTTTCCATAGTTATCAGAACATTGCGGAGATTTTATCGAGCAAATAAAAAAAATCTGTCATATACACTTTAAAGAAGAACGCGTGTTGCACATGAAGCAAATCGGTTATGTTACTTTTCTTAGATTAAGATCGTTTATATCGACATACAAGCTAAACTGATCCAATTTCTGATGCAATCATAATAAACACTACTGGACTCTGATTGGTTCTCAACACCTCCTGCTTCTCATCAAATTGGAGCCCGAGCGGTGTTGAATAAAACAATTTTCGTGGTTCGCGCGGTTTTTATCAATTATTATTATTAAGCTCCATAATTGATAATGATTTATGAAAGGCTGAGAATGGAGTTTTTGTATTAATTAAATAACGCGAGTCTATTCACATGTCCGAACGTAGTCGTTCGAAAGTACATCGAGTTGTACTGTCAGTCTCCCGCTACTCAAACTCAACTAATTAAGTGACTGATGACAACTTACGCGGAGGATATTTCTTGAGCTGAAAGAGGCCTGGAAACTAGTTACAGCTCGGTTCATTGCCTCTGAGGCGGAATTAATGTAGTCGACTCTTCTGTTAATTTAATGAAGCGAACTAATTCTGCCTTTAAAAGGATTATTTTTTAATCACTTCAATCAAACTATACGTGTACCTTGCTCGCTTGTTCTTACAGTTCTAACTCTTTATAGGTATGTATATTCAAACGATAGACATAAGTAAACTAAACTATAGAAAAACCCATGACCAAGGACTGGAAATAAAATGAAGGCATTACCGGTACTCTTAATATTTAAACCAATGTGATAAGGTACGTTCCAGACAAGCGGAGAAGCTCTCAAAATACACGAAACGATGTCAGGGTAAAATGTTAGATTGTACTAAGTTCTTTTTCTCGTCGACCAGTGCTTTTTAAAGGGCATGTAAACCCAAAACTACAAGTTTTTCTTATTCCACGTAAACAGCAACGACGAAAACGAATCTGGCATTTAGTTTGCTCTTTTCGGCTTTGTTAAAGGAGCTGCGTCACGGTTAAACGGTTTGAAAAATTTAGCCTAAATTTTTCAATTTTAATGTTTGTAATCCGTGTACATCTTCTCCATCCTTAACCATCCTTGTTCCTTTACGGTTTATTATTATCTCTTGTGTTTTTCTATCTTTGCTTGTAAAGTATTATTTTCGGGTTTCCTTGAATTTAAAGGTAATTTTGTCGATGGTAGAAAGAGCTCAAAATACCGTGACGTAGCCCTTTGAAGAAGAAAAACGGCTTTTACGTGAAGAAATCCACTTCCGGTGAAAACAATAGCTTTCTGCCGTGACGTAAGCGGTGGAACACAAACATTGCGCAACAGGGATTCCATGAGAGAATTCTATGGCGGATCGGGTAAGCGAGAGTAGCTCGGAGGATAATTTGTCGGATGAGAGCGATTCAGATTTGGTGAATTTGTATGATAGTGATGTAGAGAATTCAGTTGTACCTGTGGAACAATCTGGGCTGCGTCCGTATCAATTTGAGCCACGAAGGGTCCGACAAAACGATCAACAAGAAGCCAGCCCAGAACCACATGACAACAACTCAGACCGTCTTGGAAACACAGACTGGTATTTAATCATTCTGCAATTAAATTACACTTTTAGCAGATGACCATCAATTGAAGTCGATGCATAGTCAGGTTAGCATGCAAATAAAAGCTCACGAACTTCTGTTGTTGTCTTTTTCCCGACCTTTCTTGGATGTACTAAAAGGTGCGAGTGTCATGTATGTCAGCCAATGCCGACTGCTCACGGAAGTGTTTGTTGCGCTGAAATCGGATAAGTCTGGCAAAAAGTAGAAGATCAGAGGCCAGACATAGAAATGAAATGTATAACCGAGCATCCAGGATTTCAGTCAACCTCTCTTGATGTGTGGGTGCTTGAAACTGCTTATTACGCATTCAGACAGCAGCACGGCGCGGATAATCACACAGGAAACGAGTATATTTACTTTTATTTTAACTATCGTGGTTCAATTATCAGATTGACCTCTGCCGTAACTGGTTTTATTTTAGTATTACACTAGTGAAGATAGTTAGTTCTCTGTATTTTTCGTGTAGGAGATTTCGATATATTGCCTATCGGCAGCTTGTTCGTTGGTGCTGGGGTTATCTTGGTAAACATGTCCGAGTTGCGCTGCACCTTTCACCTTGCACCTTCCGGCCGATTTTGGCACCACGTACACTCGAAAACTCGAACCATCGAATTCCAATATCGCACTGTACCGCTTAGCCTGAAATGTCAGTCATCTCCCGCCCTCAGCCTAATCCCCGGGCGAGAGACGCCTGAACTCTGAGCGTTATAATTCCGTCCGGCGACGTCACTTACTTCTTCTCACATCTAAAGTAATTTCTGATTGGTTTTCAGTCTATGCAGGATAGATACAAGTTTCTTATTGGTTTGAAAGAGATCAGGGCTGTCTGAATTCTTGTGGGTGTCGTCGACAAAGGTGTTAATTACAGATCTTTTTAGGTATTACGTTCGACTACTCTATCGTAAATTATTTTTGTCTGTTTTTCCTGACTCGTTTCAGTTTCTTAGGTTAACACCGTTTTCGTTGATACTTTACAAAACAAAACACCCGCGGAAACGATTCCAGAATTTCCGTCAATCTTCCGTGTTATGGACAGATCGGATCGAAATCCACCAATCACAGCCACTAGTGTGACCTTCTGACCTTTTCTGCGTCATGTTAGCGGGCTGTGATTGGTGGATTTCGATCCGATCTGTCGATAACACGCAAGGTTAACTGAAATTTTGGAAACGTTTCCGCCGGTGTTTTGTTTTCCAAAGTCGCGTATCAACGAAAACGTGGTAACATTTCAAATCCAAGAAAAACGTTACGTAAACCTATTCGAGCCGAATGATTTGCCTTTTAGCAAGTCAAGATAATTGAAATAGATATTTCGTGCCGCGTACTGTTGAGTATAAACTGTGCTTCATCCTGTCTCCAGCAGTGCATGATAAAATGATTTAACGGAAATTTCTCAATTTCAGCTTGTATTAGGAATCGAGAGCAACACCATATCTTGACGGAGGACGTCCCCGCGCCGAATCACGCCTAGCTGCTGCGTCGATAACACATGGAAGATGGGAGTTCCGGAAAATACAAAAATATGAAAAAATTGTCATAAATTACGACGTGACGTAAGCGGACGGAATTATAACGCTCAGAGTTCAGGCGTCTCTCGCCCGGGGATTAGGCTGAGGGCGGGAGATGACTGACATTTCAGGCTATGTACCGCTGCATCTTTCTTCTCGGTGCCGTGCAGGGTTCCGGGCATTACATCTTCTTCGTCTGTCTGGGCTTCTGAGCAACTGGCGTTGTCATAATCACTCAATAACTAGCGGAGAATACAGATATTTTCAGCGAATAAATAAATTCATCATCTCTGTTGCAAAGAATAGCAGATAAAATGGTTGACTACCTACCCTATTAACCTCAAGCTTTTGAACAGCTCTACTTCTTCTGGGCCTTTTATCGGCACTGTCAGCCATTTCCGGTTGTTCGCTGCCTTCATTTTGGATAGGCCGCTTTCTTGTCTCACAATAATTTGTTGCTGCTGGAGACTGTATCGTCGGTACAGCACCAGAAAGTAACGGACTTTGCTTTCTCAGACCCATTTGCACCATGAAACTTTTTTCGTGACAATCCGGCGAAAAATGAATATTGCAAATAACCGAATGCTCCGTCGGCTCTACGAAATCGGCCCTCTTCGCTTGAACAAATTTTACCCACTGCCGCCTCAAATTAGTGTCTTTTGGAAACTTATGCATAGTATGGCCTGTTTTGTTTGAATTACTGCAAAACTGAACTACACAGCGTTGTACCATTATCAAAATGTGGTGCTTTTCCAAAAGACACTATGTAAACATAGGTTTATTTCACAACGTGTTCAAGAGAGACCTTTGGTTTCCGGTAACCTAAGGTCCACCCGTGACGTCATTTCCACGATTGCACAATTCAAGATGGCGGATGTTAAGAACTTTGAAGCGATTTTTCAACGTAAAAACTGGATTAAGTGAACAAAAGATCTACAGATTTGGCACATTGTATGTATGTACTAAACGACTATGAGGTCCCAAAAATAGCATTTTTTAGGTTTACACGCCCTTTAAAAAAACTTTGACCTGATGAGTATAAAATCTATATGCTTAATTGATGCAGTTGCACAGAGCCCTTAACTGAAAAACGATCCTTGAAATTTTCGGTGCAGCTTTCGGTTTACCGTCTAAGGTTTTTTGCTACTTTTATTTTTTGGAACTACTTTTTTTAATAACAATGATTATAGAAGCCGATATTATATTAATTTAACTAGGTATAGCAAGCATAAAAGTTTACATTTTAAGTGACTCAAGGTTTTTTTTGTTTTTTGTTTTTTTTTTCTAATGATTTGATCTACTGAAACCACCCATGGGACCAAGAAATTGAAATAGGAAAAATATTGATAGTAATATTTCACTGACAGTCATAAAGTTCTGTATTGGATAGTGTTTTCCCTAATGAAACGGTCTGTTTCTGACGTCGCGCCAATCGATCAGCTAATTCTGCTAAAATATAGCGACTATATTTTACTGCTGACATGTAGCTCTAGCACTAATTGAGTAAAACAATTATTCGCAGAGATGAAGGTGAATGCAGAGGATGTAATTTGTCCACGCGCTTATTTCCCTGTTTATGCACCCACTGTTCACTCACATTGAAAAAAAAATGAAATCGCGTTCGATATTTCATAATCAGGTAAGGGTAAGAGCACAGGAACTGTGTGTCTAAAAACTCTATACTGATACTACAAATGTAAGAAATAAAGCTGGGTTTAACCCTTCTGCTGCCATTTTATAAACTACTGATTCTGTCGTGAAATCACTTGTTACAATTTTGCAAATTTTATACGGTCCTAGTGGTAATCTATGTGCTCTGGGAAAGTGCACTCAAGTTCAATACTCCAGTATACAATCGAAAAACCGAGATTCGTACAGAAAAATTCACATATATATTTGTTCTTCATCAAATAGAACTCATTTTTGTACCTGGTGCAAAGGTTTCCTAGAGTGCATTGTAATAATATTATGAAAGCGAACAGTATTTTCTAAAAGAGAAACA
>OZ026602.1:7958087-7960587 GCA_964020085.1 Micromussa lordhowensis
AGTGATCTGACTATGTAATTTTCCTTTTTTTTTCATTTATTATTTTGTTTGTTTTTTTTTACGAATAGCGTCATAGCGTTAAAAGACTGAAGAAAAAAAAAGTTTTGCTCTAGATTTTTCGGAAAAAAGTCCGGTATGTTTTTGCACTGAATGTTAGTTATAATTTGTAAAAAGTTCAACACATTTGTTGGCAGTTAACAGCGAGAGTTAACAGTAAGAGTACTCGAAGGCTAACATTGGCAACGATTTTAATTGTCCGCTGCGACAGCTGATTAAAAAAGACTAAAAGTGTTAGCGTCCTGGGCTTGTATATATTTATCCCCATGTTACCTTTGATTGAGCCTTTCGTGGTTCTCGCTCCATGCCTATTATTGTTCTGTTATTATTATCTTTGTTCTCTTTGTTTGCTTGTGTTATTCATGACAGAGAGTCTATTTTACCGGTCACTCGCAGCCAGTGTTTTAGTAGTTACAATAAAGGAATATTCATGTTTGCTTCAATAATTCAAGGTTACTAGGATACAAGCCTCATTCCCTTTAATTTCTAATCTTGATGACACATAGTGTTGTTTGTTATTTGCATGTTAACTAAGTTCAGCGCCTTCAGCCTCTACCAAGGATTGTGAATGATTCAAAATCGCTGCAGTACGGAAAGTGAGCTGTTTTTTGTGCACTAGGAAGGTATAGTGTGTCTTTCCTTTTGCCAACATTGACATATCAACACTTAATTATTTATAACCGGCTTTGCAGATTTCGACTACTGGTCAGGATAGACAGAATGAACAACACAAGCCACGTAACGCAGAAGAATTCACACGCGACGAAACCTGTGCACATGGGATTGTCATCTTTTCTAATGTGGTGCTTTGCTTTTGGAATCGTCGACGTCATCGTCATTATCGCGAATGTCGTAACGTTGGTGGTGTTTTATTCGAGTAAATACCTCTTGCGAAAACGACATAATCATTTTTTGATCTTATTAGCTATAACGGATATCATGGTTGGACTTATAGTGATGCCGTTGTACTTATATCAACTGGTTTCCTGGTGGACCCACGAGCACAACGTGTTAAAAAACGCCGTGTATGATACCTTCACTGCAATGGATATCTTATCTGGGTTCGCCTCTATCTTCACTTTGGCTTTTATTGCAGCAGATCGAGTCTATGCAATAGTGTTTCCTCTTTACCATAAGGTTCCACCAAAAGGAGTTTATCCTGCCATGATAGCCTTGGTCTGGGTTTTATCGGGTTTACTAGTATTATATTACTTTTTGTCTCGGGTCAACATTCTGCCCAAGGAAGCTTTTATTTACCTATTATTGATCAGCATATCGATTTCCCTTCTTGTTATTTGCATTTCGTATTTACTAGTTTGGGCTCGAGTGAAGTGCTTTGCAATCAGTCACGGTTTACGAGGAGCGTCATTTAGGGAAAGACGCTTAGCAGAACTGCTATTTTTAATCACAATCATATTTGTATTCACGTGGCTACCATTTCATGTTATAAACTTCATTTTCCATTTTTGTAAATCGCCAAAATGCCACCCTTCATCCAAACTTGTTTACTTTAGCAAACTGTTACACTACAGCAACTCATTTTTGAACCCAGTGGTTTATTCATACAGAAATGCCGAGTTTCGGAAATATTTAAAAAGACTCATAAAGAACGTGACATCTCAGTCGAAGCCATTACTAACGGACAAGAGAGAGCGAAATCCAAGAGGCGCGACCAGGGAGAGAAAATTGCTTCTAGAAAGACAGGAAGCATTTCGTCGGATTGTGGTGAAAGAAAGCAGGGTTTGAGAAGTATCTCGTGTAGATCAGAATTGATTTAGACTATGAACGAACATATATACGTTTCAAGAGAAGACTCATAAAAGTATACTGTGTCAGTTGCAAATCAGTACAGTTTGAAAAGATGTAAACGAAGTTCCACGGATTTTTATCATGACCTGATATTTTGTGCTAAAATTTATAATGGCAGCTCAATTTATCATTGACCCGTAATGTGGACGACCCTTTGAGAAACTCTTTTGATATGAATATAAATAAATAACTGTTATCAACTATTGATACAAATCAGCATTAAGGTTTTGTTTTGAAAGCCATGGAAATTAGCATTTCTCTTTTATCCTGCCTTTGTAAATTATTGAATTGTATCATTCCTAAAGGGATTATTGACATATACTTTAATAAGGGTACGTGTTTCAAATGTGAAAAGTCAGCGACTTCTTTCGAGTTCAACTGTACAGCCAATTTATGTCTCTTATGCTAAATAAATTGAGAACCTTTTTGACCCATCCATTTATCAATGTCAGCAGGTGCCAGGGCTTGTTTTCACAGCCATGTATAATATGTGTTTTAAAGACCTTTTTCAACATAGGCGTACGGGCACCTTTGGACCTGGGGGGGGGCGGTGACCTTATTGCCCGAAAAAATTTACACAATGCCCGAAAGCATGTGTCAGTGTACAAACGCACTCAAACCGCAGTAAAAACAA
>OZ026602.1:7965587-8005587 GCA_964020085.1 Micromussa lordhowensis
CAAAGTGCAGCCTAGGTTGCACTTCCCTGCCACCGAAACTTTATTTATTAAGCTGCTATGGTTTACACAAAATATAGGAAAGAGAATGTAGCAGTAAATAGACCTATTAGGTTCATTAGGCAGGGGCTGCTGACTCACGAGAGGTCATTATCACCACATGGAGGAAAAAGAAAAAGACAATTGGACAGGACAAAGCTACCAATACAGGGGCGGGCGGGAGGGAAAAGCGGAGAACAGCCTAGCTTGAGTAATAGCTTACAACTGAGACAGGGTCAGAAGACACTGAGATTATTAACTGGGGAATGAAGGAGTTGGAGGGGGTTTGGCATGCTGAAATCACATGAGAGCATGGTGGAAAACTACTGGGAGCTTTGTCGTATGATTGCCCATGTGGTAAACAAATACTATACATTGGACGTTGACCTAAGGCTATTGCACAATAGTTAAAATGGGAAGATAACAAACTAGCAACGCTTTAGATGACAGCTATGATGCAGACTACAGAGCTCATTAACCACAGTTTAAATGCTTAAACTTCTAATAATCAGTTTATTTAGCTATGTGTAACTTATTAAGACTGCCAGTTATTATTCATTTTTCATATACAGAGCTTTCACTATCTTTTAAAAAGAGAAACGAGTACTCTTCACTATTTGTGACATTGAAAGCTTTTATGGAGTTAATATTAAAGTGCTACATGTACATGAATTATGGGTAGTTTTCAGACATTCTATTTTTTTATTATTCACAGTAGAAATGGCTTTCACATAAATTAATGTTATACTGTGCAATATAAAGATAGTCTTCAGATAGTCAAGTGTTTGGTTTAATTACTGGGCAGACAAGTAAGTGGATAGATAGGCTATCATTTGACTATCTACATAGGTCGAAGCTGGTTTTTAGCTTGCCTATAGACAATTTCCTAGCTATCTGATAGACAGCTATCCATTATCTATCTACAAAACCCCCTTGGATAGCAAAAATGTTCAAATGCTGTTATTCATAGTCGCAACTACGCCTTCTTAGCTACACCTCCGGTATGCCACTAAAGCTGAAAGAAACAAATATTTCAAATATACATAATAGGCTTAAAAATCCTTAAAAAACAGGGGGAAGGCAGACCAGTTGGCTATTTTCAAGCATGACCTAGATTTGAACTAGGGCCTACCGAGAAACAACTCAAGTAGTCAGAGCGGGACTTCAACTCGCGACTTGCGGATTTCAAATCCGGCGCCCTCGTAACCACTCGGCCACGCTGCCTTCCATTCATCGGTCAACTATGAATGAGATAAGTGCAATTATCATAAAGTTAGCAATAAATTAAATAACCATAAATAAAATATGTTCGTTTTGGAGCATGTTCACCTCTACTTCAGGGAAAAATTGTCGAGTATTTTAACTACAACTCTCTACTTCTCTTCTATATTGTTTCTAATGATATAAATTATAATTGTTTGGGTTAAATTTGATGGTTGCTTTGATTATCACTGTAAGTGGTATTTTACTGTCTGTGCTGATTCTACAATGTACTGTCATTAGGGACTTTAAGATATGGTACGGATAGGCTGTACTACAGGCGGCAGATCACTTCTGGTGACGTCATGACGCGTGTACTATTACGGCTTTCCCGCCGTAGCTCTGGAAAGTGCCTGGTTTCCCGTACGCTTCTCTACATGAGTATAAGTCTACTGTTTCCTTCTCATTTTAACGCTTCTTTTTTCACTGTTTTAACAGCCTAGTTTGAAGATAAAGTACTCAGTCATAAAAATCGGTTATATAACAATTATTCCATGAGCCCGAGTTGGATATGAAGTGATAAAATAACCAACGAGCGCGTAGCGCGAGTTGGTTATAATCACTTCATATCCAACAAGGGCGAATGGAATAATTGTTTTAGTAAATTCTCAAACCGGGTTTTGCCGCCGATTTTGATTTTGCCGCCGATAGAGGGCTGAAGTTGAAAACTTCGTGCGGAACATTTTTAAACTTGGCGCACTATTTTCCATTTGACGTAAAACTCCAACTATTGGCTCATAGTCGGAGTTTTTTAGCCAATCAAAGAGCTAGAAATGCAATAGTCGAAGCTGAGAATTTACTAAAAGATGATTGTTTCTTTGCCATCTATACAGAAAATTGAACGATTCTAACACCTACCGCAAGAGGATCAATTCAGTCATATTATAATTAGTATCAGGCCGAACAGCCGTAGATAAGAAAGCTTCGTATGTACTCAGCTGAGCTGTAATTGTTTATTGCTGTTCAAGACGGATACAAGAGAAGGACATCATCGTCAATACTCAAACCTATTTCGTATGAAAGTCGAATAAAGTCTCTGGTTGCCTGGAACAAAGTAATTTTTGTAAAGACACGTAGAGGCTGCACATGCCGTTTCCGTACAGCAAAATCTTAGTTATTTGACTTTGGCGGGTAAAACGCCATTGTCAGCCTAGTCCCTCCTGGCCAAAATAGCCTTAGTAGGACCTCGCCGTAGCGTATCTAAAGTCCCTATTGTATAGCCTAATGCCTCTATATGTTGATAAATAAAACTAAGCATACCTGTCCAGTCATACATTGCAATTTTTGACAATACATTTTCCTTTGTTGTTATACAAATTATCGTTTAATTAGAGGGTTTCGTTCTCGAGAACTCGTCGCGACAGCTGGTTCGCTAACGATAACAGAACTCCCCCTTATAATGACCTTGCCAACACCTGTCTGTCTATCTGTGCCACTGTCTCTCCGTTTGGTCTCTCGGCGTACCTCCCTGCCTGTCTGTACGTTTGTCTGTTCTCGGTCGTCGATTTCTTCTTCATTGTTCCTCTGCTTCTCCTACGTTATCCAAAGGTATTTCTTCGATCTTGGGTGTTTCTTCGACCACACCAAAAGATTCCTTGCACAACATTCTACCCAAGGCTATTCTAAAGTCAGGCATTTGGAACGAATAAATGACCGGATTTAAGAACGAGTTAGCGTAATGTAGTAATTTGCAGAAAAACAAAGCATTATGTGGAAGCTTTGAGACTAAACAAAAGCTACAAAAGAAGTTGATTATGTTCAAAAGGTGGAAGGGTAACCACGTGACCACAAATGTCAGCGTGATGGTCAAAAGCATTCTAGCCACCTTTTTATCGTTAACCGAAGCGCGATTATGCGATCCAAAATAGAATTTTACTCTAATCCAAATGCCTAAATATGATACACACATGAAAAACAAGCATGCGCTTAGTGATGACATCATCACATAAAAGAACACGTCAAAGGAAATGACGTGATATTTGTACAACAAGTGCAGAATGGTGATGATGAAGGAAAGGATCCAGACTATTCCAATAATCAGGAGACATTTGGCGTCTGTTAGGACGTGACGATGACGAAGAGGCCTGCAAAAAGCGTAGAGACGCTCCAACGCAATCGCTGTCAAAGTGAAAACAGACGCAAAGCCGGAAGCTATGTCCACAGCGGTGTAAATGCTTTGGTATGTGACATTCTCCAAGTGGTGACTTAAAAGAGCTATGTACATAGGGACTGTGATAGCGCCCACAAGTAAGTCAGCAGCTGCAAGGTTTAGGAGGAAGTAGCTCGCACGCATCTGCAAAAGCTTTTTGGAGCCAAAAAAGGCCACCATTGTAAGAACGTTCCCTGCAATAATGGCGAAGGCAACCAGCCCAAACCCTACTCCCCAACCAATTGTTTGCGATGAAGTCATCCTTGTAGATATCCAAAGTATGCAATCTAAAACAAAATACAGAAGAATCATGCACATAAAAATTATTTTAATCAACGTGGCTCATAATTATGTTGGTCAATTTACCATGAGGTCCTGAACATTAGGTTAAAGAATTTCCAGCACTTTAATCTTAACGTAACATTTCAAAGAGAGCAAGATTAAGGGGTGGAAAGCTGGGACCAAATTTTCCTTATTAATAAATTTCCTTATTTATAGTTTAAGAGCACCCTTTTGAAAACGACGTGGAATTATGTTAAATGGTTTGATGTCGATCTACGCTCATACAAAAGTTGAAACGATGTCGAAGGTAATATCACGGTGGTCATATGGGACTCAAAAATGTGCAAGGAGCCTGAAGCTTACCAAAAAATATAGAACTTGCCATTCTCTAAAGTTGTATGTATGAGATTTGGACATTTTTGGCTGGAAACGACGGTTTCTAAAAGTTCTTGATTTTAAAATGTTATATCTTTTGAATGGATAGGCATATTAATTACATCGTCATTACGACGTCATTTTCCCCGCCAAAAATATCAAAGGGAGGGTGTAGGGTTCAAATCCCATCTGCGACTCAGATTTTTTTCCGAGTTTACGTTTCTCCTTAAATTTAATATCAAAAATGTCAAAATCGCAAAAACTAAAAACGTCAAATTTTAGAGAACGACTATATAGGTCGCCAAATTTCAGGCTAATTGCTTGAAAAGTAAAAAAGAATATGTATCTTGCACATTTTTTAGTCTTATATGCCCATTAAATTCACGGCAAATTTATTCTTTTTTTAGTATTGAATATATTATTTAGAACAAAATTGCGCAAGTTGTAAATCATTTTAGACCTGGGGCTGCTAATGATTATGGATGATAAAAGGCTTAATGTAAATGGTAATGTTTTCTCAACCCATTTTAAGGTCAAAATGTAATTACGGTTTGACAGGAACCTTTTTAGAGACAGGCATTTTTCTTCTTTCAGCTGCACAAAAATAACCAAAAATTAGCCATAAAATGTAATTGAAGCTAGGCAACCTTGACAATTAAAAGGACCATTTCTACAGAAATACGAAGCCCATAATATCTTCAAATTGGTCCAAATACAATTTCTTTGATCTGTTATGGGCACCAGCGTACGGAAATTACATTATTCTACACTATGAGCAAACATATGTGAGCGGAAGGTCGCTGTTCTGTGTGACACTGGTCTATAACAGTAACTCTGTGCTCTCCTATGAAATTGCAGTGTTTACAAAATCTAGAATCAGTCTCTATCTTGACTTTCGAACACGTTTTTTGTCAAGATAAACAGCAAACAGTCTAAAAATGTGGTATATTGTAGACAAAATCAGTTGACTAAATTACAGCTCCTTCGGAAATATTCTTTATGTTACGATTTGTATTGAGATGACGGCTAATGTAAGATTTAAAGAGCCACAAAATGCATCCTTCGTTGTTTGTGCAATGGATAAGTACGTCCCAAATCATTGGAATATGGGAGGAAATGCTTTTATTCCGAATGTTATTATCAGTCAACATGGCACTCCAGTTCCTTTTAAAGTGAAAAATAAAGCAATTTATCTTCAAAAGATCTTACCATTAACAGTATTTTTTGAATATCAATGCCAGTTTTCTGTCAAACGTTGATTAACATTGGTTTATAATGCAAGAGGACGTAAAGAAAGTAGTTTTACGAATGTACGTCACCTCGAAGTCTTCCGTCTTCGCTCCGGAGGTATCGCTTGAAACTACGGCTTTTTTGGCCAACGATCTCGACCTGCGAGGGATATGTTAGTGTGTTTATCGAAGACCAGTGAAGCCTAAGCAGCACCTTGCCGAACGTGTATGATTATGCGTTTGCAGTGTTTGCTACCTCATGGGTTGCACCCTACTGGGACGGAAAAAGTCATTTAATCAGTTGCAGCTTTTTCTAAGGTTTGTTTTAACATTTGGTTGTTGCGTCCATTTTATGTAGGTCTTTATGTAATTATTCGTTATTCAAACCCATCTTTACTTTCCCTTAAGGACAGATTTACAAACTTGTAGTAAATATAAAATCGTCCACAGTTAAGCGGAGATCTTGAGTTAAATTCTCACTTGAAAACAACGGACATGGCCGCATTCATTCCCGCTGTTTGAATTCGCGGGAAACTTCAATCATCAGCTCAGTTACGAAATGTGATTCAATTCCAGCCGACGTTTTCAATAAAGAATTTATTTTCTCACACACACATATACAAAACGAAATGTAAATTTTGAGCAAGTTAAGTTTCCTTCTAGATTTCTTTTATAATTATATTCGAAAAAAAAAATAATAAAGAAATTCCGGTACCAGCTGCCTTTTTCATCTAATAGAGGCAATATATTATAAAAATAAAAATCAATTTGTTTGAAACATTTGTTAAGAATGACAATTTGTTGAACTAATCTCAGCCAACAGCGGGCTTTAAACAAGGACAATGATTTTATTAAAAAGGCGGTGTGATGAATTCCCGCTGGCACAGAAACTCGGCGATCGGTTTCAATATTCTCCCCGGCTGCACCTGTCTAGTATATTTCTTTGGGAAAAATTTGGACAAAGTCAGTATGTATACTCTAAGGCGACCAAGTCCTTCTCAAAAGATGAAACAACAAAATAAAGTAACATAAGATAAAACCAAACATCATCTTATCTTTCCATAAAAGTCATTTCCTCGAAGTCCAAACAGACTGATAAAAACTCCTTGAGAAAGGGTTTATTCGAATAGAGAATACATATCGGCAAAGATCTGATAAACTCAGTGCAGTTTGGAAAGCACCATACATTGAAATTCTTAGAAAATTCGTCTATTGGAGAAACAAAGTTTGTTATTTTGAGTGACTAGGATGATTGTTCAAATCACTCAGTGTCGAACTTTGCATTTAATATCAGATTAAGTAGCAAGTTTAGTTGGCATGATCTACAGTCTGACACCCAGAGTGTCTGGAAAACCCGAATTAGCGAATAGCGAACTGTCAGTAGTGGCCAATTAATATTGGCGAATACTGACGGATAGTGGCGAACTGTGGCGATCAGTGGTTAACACCGACAAGCAGTGGCGAATAGCGGCGAATGGTAACGGTTAGTTTTAATCTGCGCACTTCGTTTAGCCTACATATAAAAAGAGCTTCGGTTAATCTAAATAAAACTCCGTGTGGCCCAGATAGCATAGATTCGACAAAGCGTAAACCTTAAAAATTACAGTATGATCCCCAATAGTTTTTGTTGTTTGTTAAGGTCATGTGGATACCAAACTATTTCCAAATAAGCTTTTCACAAAGTCACGAAAATGTGGTTGCATGTACGATAAAACTCCCCTCCAGTCAAAAAGTCTAAAGTTGGCTTAAAAACATGAAATATCCAGGTTTTTGTTTATTACTCTCGCAGTTCAGATTATCAATGTATTAGCCTGAAGGCGATGACTTTATATGGACCTGAATCTCTTTCAGTGTTTGAGAGAGATATACATCAAGAAATTTGCAATTCCCTTATGTCAAATGTTTTACCTCACTGTAATGGTTGATGTCAGTTCAGCAGATTCTAAATTTTTAGCAACAAGTCAGTTCCAAGCCAAGTATGTGAGTTGCACGTGAGTGAGCCTTGACGACTTCCAAATGAAAAAATCTCATTTTTACAGATAGAGTCGTACGGAGGGTAATATTTCCCAGCAAAGGTTTTTCCCATATTCCACTTCCCAGCCTATTTTGAGTACAAATCCCACCCCCATTCCCGATTTTTTGTTTTGGATTCCAAGTCCTAGTGACCCGAATCCCAGTGGAAAGCCAAAATTCCAGTGAACAAAAAAGGTAAATCCTTATTCCCATTTTACCCTTCAGGCCACTCTACTGTTTATAAAAATCAATTATCTTTGTGGGAGACACGAGAGATGAATGATGCAGGTGCATCTTTGGCAAAAATGACTATCACAATCAAAAAGTTTGGTTTTAATTCCGCCAGTGTCCAGTACAAAAGGAAAAAAAAACAACGCTGCTAATAAAATGCCAACTTAATTCTACTTCAAATCAAAGTACGCGAAGGAAGAGCAGCCAAGTTTTCTATGCAGTAAATATAACACAACTATAACTGGTACACACCCATCTCAAAAATCTCAATTTCAAAAGCCAGGCGGGATATTCTGAAAAAATAAACAAAACAGTCCGCACGTTTGTACAAGAAATATTACCAGTAAAATCTACTTAAATGTTAAAGTATTTAACTGGGAAATTGGCATGTTATAAAATTCCAAAACTGACAATTGATCAGTGCTTCCTTCTTCCATAGAACTGTCTATTCCGTACCTCGTAAAATTTAGTAAATCTTAACAAAGCTTTCTTGATTCGCTCAAAATATTGTCGCGATCCTCGTCTTGGGAATAATATGAAAGGTTGTTATTGGTTTTACTGGAAATCAAAATTATAATCTTCCTGCGGAAGCTGCTGTGACACGACAGAAGGTTCAACCAATCTAATGAAGGAGAATTCAATATTTTCCCACTCATCAGCGTGAAATTAATTTCCCCATGTCGAAATTAAACAAATTAAGTTTGTCGTCCGCAAATTCACCACAGGCATTTTATGCGCTCAGTTGAAACCCACACAATATTATAGCTGCCATCTTTTATCTGGGGCATTTTCGACAAAGCAGTCGGGTGTTTTCTTTGAGTAATTTTCTACCTCGAACATTTCCTTTTTTCGTGCGCATTTGTGTAAATTAATAGAAAGATACACAAGGGCCCCACTGTCAAGGTAAACACTTCTTGTGCAAATAGGAAGGTGTGTGCTCTGTCATGACGTTTTAACTTGGAGGCTGGGAAAATTAAACGTCACCAACAAATTGAGCCGCAAAACTTTGTTCAAGACTGTCGGTGCCTTTGTGCGCTTAACTCGTGATACCCTAATTCATATTAACCTTTCTAAAGCATTTGTTGTTTCTTATCTGACTGTGACACATACTAAAAACAGAGGGATATCGGTGAGTTAGTTCAGACTCAAACTTCAGCTTGACTGAAGTAATTCACAAATTTTTATACCATGTAAAACTAAAAAGTGGCGCTGATGGCATTTTCGCAGGTTTTGTTTAAGATCTGCAGACATGCACACCATTAGATTTTGGTTGCTTCCTTAGAGAATATTAGTGTATGTAGATTGTTCGAAGTCCAAAATAAGATTGACAGCTGGTCATTGTATCAAGAAAAAAAATCCATTTGGATAGGGGTCTGTTTTTGTTGTTTTGGTGAGTATTTATTCTCTAGCGTAAAATTCCATTCATAAACAGGTGACGGTATTTTACTAGACAGCCGACAGGAGCTAAGCGCTGAATCAAATGAGCCAATACTCGGCAAATCTTACGATTAGCATATCTTAATGTAAACATCCTGACATGAGCTACAAACATTGAAACCTCAAGCTACGGAGTTCATTAGAAATTTCACACTAACAGCGATTCAAAGAATCGAATTTTACAGAGGTAAGTTTGTTGGAAACATTGGTAAAATGCAGCTAGCCTGATACATGTACATGTAGTTTCGTATATATTAAATTCAAAACGACGAGATTCGAAAGAATAAGTGGTTTGGTCTGCGCTCGACTCTTAAACACAGCATCTTTGTACAGTTTCTTACAATCACGTTTTCTGGATGGCGTCTCAAAATACATCTTTACACCTAAAACGAATATATAACTGATATGTCAAATTTTAAAGTGAAAATATCATTTTACATTTCTATACATTCATTTCACACCGATTCGTCTTATTCACTGTCTTGCTCAGACTGCTTAAAAACAAAATGCATTTCTCTTACAATTCATTGCAGTTATCAATTTTAATAATATAAATTAAATCTGATTAAGGCCTTGATTCTGTTCTTCTCCGAAGTTTAATATTTTTCCTTTCTATCCGACAAGAATGCAACGTGGATTATTTTGAATAGCCAAAAAAGCATGTCTACTTTGTTAACTTTTGAAAATTAAAATTGCACAAATACATATATTAAATTAATTTTTCAATAAAAGAAAAAATCTCATTTGGGCGATGTTTCCACACAACCGATACTAAGCATGGCAAATATATATTTATTACAATCAAATGAGCAATACTTTTTATTTGAATTTTGCGAACTACAGACGCTAGTAAATGTAATGTTACTTTACATTGACATAGGTGCAGTGTTTGGTTTTATATTTGTCAATATAAGAATCGGAGGTTCCACTTTGCAACAAAAAAGATTGTTTAATTTAGTCATGTCATGTAATTTATGTTTTCATTAAATCCTAAAACCGTGAATTTAAGGAGATGTGCGGAAATCTTGAAATGAAACAACGAGGATGCATTCATCATCGCTCTGAGTGCCAAGAAGAAATATATTTCGGTAACGGACAATGTTTTATATTTTATGAATGACCAAAACTTACTTGTAGTTTATCATGTATAACATTTCACAAAGTTATAACGAATAGGGACCCAGCTGGAACGGATTGTTAACGGCGAGACATTGAACAAAGGTAATATTCGCCATCCGATAAAACACCTTTATAGTGTAATTCAGCCAATCAATTTCATTAGAACTGACCAGTTGAATATAATGCCAATACCAATTAATGGTTTCTAAAATGTGGCCATTTATAGATATTTTTTTTACGATTAGACCAAGACAGGTTCACATTCACATTCTGTATTTCTCAGGTGACTTTTCCCCCAAATTTTCTTCGATCACTTAATTTGTTAATTTTGATGCACTACTTCATGTGAAAGACCAGTCTTTTGTATTTGATATATTAATTTCCGGAACGATTTTATTAATTTCTCCCATAGTTGGTATTCAGTTTACATTATGTACAACAAAAGAACCGTATAATCGTTTCATAAAAAAGACTAAGCTTAGCAAGCAATCAGGGGGATGTGCTCATTGTCCCACTTTGCTTCGTCTATGCCGATGAATTTGTAGCGCAGTGGTGGGAGCAATCGCCTCCCACCAATATATGGCCTCCAATCCAGGGGCAAAAGTAGTTGGGGCAGTTAAGCTGGATTAATTACGTATCCCCAATCCCCCTTAATCAATATTAGAAAATGTCGCGTTTTTTACAACAAAAAGGGAAAAATGACCGATTTTAGACTTCGTAAGTGCGGGAAGGGGAGAACTTGCTTGGTGTTCCAACATTTTTGTCCGGGATTGCGGTTTCGATTCCCAGAACATTCGTCTCGTGCTGTTTGAGTCGTTGTTCCAATGGCTTTTCTCCAGGTTCCTCGGTTTTGCTACTTCAACCAAAAACCAACATACACAATTCAACTAGCACGTTCTTAAAATACATACGAAAACTCTTCATCTTTGAACTTGGACTGCTTGATCTACGAAATTTTCTTCATAAAGGATAAGAAGTGATTTCTGAACACTCAGACTGATTCGAGCCGCGCGAAACCTCCTATCTAACACTGACTGCCGAAGTCATTATATTGCCTTTTCTAGTTCGGAGCCAAAAAACATATTTTGTTTTATTCTGTTATATATTTCCAGCTGCCACTGCAACTTTTGACTTGATAATGACTTGAAGTAACTTAGAACCCTCGTCGTCAAAACGCTCTTAAAACAGTTTAAGAGACTATGAATAAAGAAAAAAGTAGAAACTTCCTGTCGTAATATCATTCTCTGCGCATTGAAAAATTGAAAAAGGTATTACTGTCTTTTGGATTTTGCTGAAAAAGAAAACTAAAATAAATATAAAGCAGCGGATTGGCCTGCTCTGAGGTAATTCAAAGTGCGGGAAAATAACCCAGTTATTTCCACTGTGTGTCTGAGCCCTGAAAAATGAATGGAAATCCACACGAGCCAACGAAAAAAAATGTTTGACCTTGGCGAGATGTTTAGGTTTTTTCTTACGAACCCAGGGGTTCTGTCCTTTTTATTTCCCACATTACGTTATGTTGATTCAAATAAAGCAAATTCGAAACTGCCCTCCGGCATTTTTTTTCCAATCTTCATATGGTCATGAAGAGAGCGTGTAGGCGAATTAGGGCGGGTGAAGCTTTAAGTAATTGCTGGAGATTGCAAAGTATCCATAATTGCATTCAAGCCGTTAAAAAAATAGAGTTTTTGGAGTTCAGACTGGTTTTTGAGTTAAGTGGATCCAAGGCAAAATACTTACTTTTCGAGTCATCGAAATGTGTCAATTCTTAGGGATTACAATATTGTGAGTTGTATTGTATTTATAACTGTACTGACGACGTGACTAAAGGCGCTAATCAAATGACTGTACCACCTAGCTTCAACAGAACTCCATTAAAAAAAAAACGCATCTCACATAAGCGTACCCATGCGTCTGCCTTGCAGAAAACTTTCATGCTCATAAAAATGACTTCACTGGACCGGCTGAACTTCGAATTCTTCCACATCACTGACAAAAGGAGACCGAAGAAATGATTCACATATAAGTGAACGACATACATGTGAGTCAAGCTTAAGGCTATGTATTCAGCACTCAAAAATCATTCTCGTTGGGAATTTAGATTCGTTCACGAGCCTCACACATTGATAAGTGAATAAAGATGGTGAATTGAAACTAAGCCCGCCCTCTAACCACTAACCCACACCACTTCCACCAAAGACTTCAAAAGGCGAAGCTACTCCTTGGTAATTAACAAGAAGCAGATGGCGAGTAAATAGTGGCTAAGAAAATGGTCGCGTTTATTGATTTTCCGAAGTTTCGAATTAACCGCTGTGGAGTGAAAAGACTACTGGTCACGCCAAACCGAAACCATAAAAGAACCAATTCAGCAAATTACATGTATATAAGGGCTTGGTCAGAGAAGGCGAGTAAACATCGGCGAAGGCGAGTGAACATGTTTGTTTCTGTTACTCGGAGCACTATCCAACAAAGAAAGATATTTAAAATGTTTCCGGGATGATGATCACTCGATTTATAGGCAATGTCTGATTCTGCTATGTTGTGACTGGCTTCAGGATATTAGATTAGTGGCACGTTTAATTCCTGTCTTTTATGCCTAACGAATTCCCCGAAATTTTCTATTAATTTCTTCAATTAGAAAGGATCGAACGTAATGAATGTTTGTAAAATTTCAACGGAAAATCTATTGACCGCTAAAGAACTGGCTCTTTAGATAAATATGCTAATTATTCACGCACAAAGACGGGGAATCGCCGAGGGCATTGCTTGGTACATTAGGAGACGTTTGCTTGATTAGGAATAACTTTTTTTTACTATAGGCGTGCGGTTAACCACCTTTCGGAAAATTGCTTTCTTTTAAATAAATTGCACCCGCTGCTTTCTGCTCACCCATTTTAATGTTACAATAGAAGATAAAAACTCTCTTGAAGGTATCAACAATCAATGCATTTTACGACCTACAACAACCTAAATATCATTTTTAAACATATATTTCAGTCAGATAAAGCAACTGGGATTAAGTCAACACATTTCGCAACCCACACATTTACATTCTCATAGAAGTCAACTTCTAGCTCATTACTACAGAGTTTCATTCCCATTAACACTGGTGCCGAATAGGTGGAATAATTGCTGTACATCAGTGAATATTTCCGCTCCGAAGGAAGCTACCCATGCCATCTAGTAACGAAAACTTCATGAGAAGCTTCGCGTTGTTCCAAAACTGCGACTCACTAATTGTTATCTTCGTAAGACTTTGAATATTTCTGAACATTTCCGTTTCCTGATGGAGATAATAATAAAAAAAAAATCGCTGTGAAGTAAAAATGTTCCAAAGGATTATTTCTTTCTCCAGTATGGGCAGGTGGTCTTGTCCGTAGACCTAATTTGTCAAAACCTAATAACAAAAATCCACAGCGGATGAAACGATGAATAATTAAGGAGTGCCCTGACTTCAAGGTGCATAATCATAGCAAATATTAATCACTCCTATTTCTTTCTCTTTCTTTTTTTTGGGTGTATACACTTATCGCAGATCTTTGAAAATAGGTTATCTCATCCAGACAAAATGAATGGAAGATGAACCATGTTTACTCAATATTTCATTTCCCCAGCAGTCCGCTTTCTCAGCTCCTATTAATAGTTTTCAGTACCGCTGTGCTTCCGTTAATGTTGTGAATAAAATCCAAAGTTTTTCTGATTCTATGATTGGAGAGTAAAATTATCGCAGCGGGAAAAACTACATGGAAACGTACACTTTGTAAATGGTGTCTTTGAACGCCTCGGGGAAAGCACGGAAAGATAAAATGTGGTTCCGCTTTGAACAATGGTGTTTACAAAAAGGCTTTTTACATTTTTTATTTTCTTTGACTCCAAAGCAATTTTCTGAAAAGACTGACACCTATTGTTGACTAAACGCGAACGGATCTGCAGCGATGCACATATGGTTAGGTCAAACCGGGGATATTCTACAGGTACACATCCAATTTCATCTCCATCCAGTTCCAAGAGATTGAAGGAGCAACATCAAATCAACGTTTTAGGAGCGTTGTCTTTGTTGGAAGCTGAAATAACAAGCTGGTGAGAGATTTCTTCATGCAATTCGATCGCCTCATTATTATCCCTAGTATTTAAAACTAACATTGTTCTTTGGGCAAACGCGTTTCAAATATTGAAAAAAGGGACTTTTCTGGCGATATTACCCTTCTTTTTAAATTTTGACTTTATCGTAAATACCGTTAATTCAAAAATAACAGTTTCTTTTCGAAGGGTCGAGAAAAAGGCTTAGAAGAACTAGAGAACTAGATTAGCATTAATTGTGTATAAGTTTGAGGACGGTAATTCCACGAAATGACGACTTCAGCTAATGAATAAGACTGCGGAGTTGTCGTGCTAGTTCAATTCCAAAAGTTTCCTTAATGAATTTCAGAACAAGTTACACATCTGGAATATGGTTTAAGCAATTGTAAAGGCGGGAAGCTTATTAACATAAGATTTGATCATCGTCCAGGAAAACGAAGATAGAAGATCATAATGTAACATTGAAATGGTTATTGATAAGATCAAGTGATATTATTTACTAAGGGGACATTTTAGAATGGAAGCCATAGATCAGGTTCAATAGTTTTTCGATAGGTCTCTTCCTTTTTATTAGTAAGCACATATAATCAATGCGACATACAAATGAAATTGTCATATCATTATTTCTTGTATATATTAGTTATTGCTTAATTGCGTTTTCTTATTGGCGAGCACAAACATTTCAAATAGCATGTTTGGTCATTTTGTTCAGAGTGATTGAATTTCGACGTTTATTCAAGTCGAAAAACGTCATAAAGTGAAATGTGTTCGTATCAGTTCGTCTTCTTCCTAAACAAGTACACTGATTTTGTTTCCTTTCACGTAAAAACTGGACCAAATTGTTATGGTGGTTCTTCTTTCAAGATGCGGATTTATTTCTTGCTTTCTTTTCAGTTTTAACATTTTCGGATTTCTTTTTTTATCATTTATGAGCCCTCCACTCTCTTTGATTTACTTGCATCTCTACAGTTACTTTAATAATTCCTGTTCTGGGTGGGTGGTGACGGCGATGGCGGTACGGTAGTGGTGGTTGCGAGGAGAGGGGATGTCGCACCTTAGTCTATCGCACAATTGCTCCAGGTACATGAAAGCCGAATTAAATTATTGATGTACTTAATGCATAAACATTCTGTCAGTCGATCGCCAGCTTTTTTTGGCCATTCTAGTATGGAAATCTACAGATTTCCAATTGCTATCAAAACCAGTTGGGCTAAATCAAACTGAGCCTGCGATTTCCACCAGCGACGTTTCTAAGCATCTTGAATTTCCTGCATTGCATTGTGCTAACCTGACTTTTAGCGTGCTTGTGCTGTTCTTGGCCTGGGTAATAACTTTGAATAATGATTAAACAGATTTAACAGAAACTATTCTTCATTATTTTCAAGACACGAGGACAGGTGATTCTCATCAGATTAATAAACCAGTCATAGCGCTTAAATATAGATAAGTGCACGCTTTGTAATCTGTTTCTTAAAAAAACCTATTGCTTCTATGAAATTGCTTCTATGAAATGCCACTTTTGGATATTGACCAATTTGGTAGCCCCAGGGATGTCGGTTTATATTCTGTTTCCTATCTCTAACGGTAAACTTAAGTAGCAGGCCAGATATCTCAATTGTTTACAGGACAAGTAGTCTTCAAGTATAATTACTGGTTCATTGTCTACACAACGCTCTAATGGTGATTACAATTAAAGGGAAATGGTTTCGATGTCCGGCAATTCTATTTGTTATGTTCGTTGTTCACTATTTTGACCTTGGCGGTGCACTAAACACACGTAATAGGAATTGAAGTGCCGGTTCAAAACAAAAGAACGCTCTCCCCGTTGGTCCTGCTTGTCGTCATAAATTGTGCACATTTTATGGTTTTAACAAACTGGTTCTTGACTAATTTTATGGATAATGAAACGCTGATATCTAGAAAACGATCACATATGCACAAAGAAAAACTGCAAAGACCGATATCTTTTAGCTTTAAAGACGTTTGATTATTGTTGAAACTCGCAATGAAAAAGTTTATATAATGATTTCTTACTTAGCGATTCATGCAATGCAATGCGATGCAATGTTTTACGGATGAATTTTAGAGTTCCCTTCAGTCATGACTCAAAGTTAACATTGGCCAACAGATGGCATGGGCCAAACACAGAATACTGCACCGCAGAACGTCTTCGTGGTACAACTCCTCCGCTTCCTGTATAAAATTATTTACGACGGCTGAAATTTGCATCCACGACTCGCTGCTTTAGATAAAAGTGAGCCGACCGTCAAACGGTAAATAAAGGGAGAAAAGAGAAACTCTAATTTTTGCTACTTTCCGAAACCGGAGATTTTAAGCCGTTGTTTGATACATTCGAGCAAGAAGAAAAGTTAACTCCCAGCACTTTGGCGAAAATTTGTATTTCCTTTTTTTATAAATGGTAAGTGATCCAATGTAGCTTGTTTGCAGTATGTGATACTCAATCTATGTACCTCTTGGCTTAAACTATTTTTTTTGTCGGTTAAAAACAACGGTATTCTACTAAATTAATGTTAAGAATCTGCTCTCTGTTATTATTCAAGGGTGATGCATTCATTCAATTATTGATTATTCCACAGTTTTGTAACCCACGAGTTCACCCGGCAGGCATTTATTTGTCGAATCGAAAATACGAAACTTAACTAAAATCAATTAGAATTATTCATGGAAATTGTACGTGTTTTGTTGTTATTATTATTTTCGGTTTTGGTGGAACCGAGAAGGCCATACATAAAGTAAAGTGTGAATAAAGCTATTAGAAGGAAATTTCAGTGGCTGATCGATTATTAGATTCTTAAATTAAGAGAAAGAAAGAGCACAATAAAGGAAGGAAAGAACCAAATTTGAGCATGTCTACCTGGGATTAGAGGTCGTTAGCTTACCTGCAAGTTTCTCTGTGAACCGTTTGCTGACATTACCTCAGTACTTGGTTTAAATGTAGTATGCTGTAACGATGGCCTATCCACTAGTTAAAACGCTTCACCCAGCTGTTCAGTTTATTGGACAGTTAGTTGATATATCAATTCAAGAAAGCTAAATCCAACTAAGTTTTAATCTTAAGCTTGTTTTCTGTTTAAACAAATCAGCATCAGACGGATGCTTGAATATGGGTTGATCAAATAAGTAAAATTGATATCCCTCACTTAAGTATTAGCACACTCTTCAAATCCCATAAGGCTGTCAAGTTTTCACCATATTTGATTTCTTTCTTATGGATATATCGATGGATCTCTTCCAACTTGGTTTCTTAATCAACCGTTGTTTTGGTTTAGGCAGCTTCTTGAAATTTGAAAGACGATTCAATGTATGAAAAAATCCACACAAAAATGAAAATTTAGTAACAATGATCCATTGTAATGACAGCGCGGTAGCCTTTTGATGTGATAGCTCACCATGGATAAAGGCATGCTTACTTTCGTTTCAATTATGTTTTGGTTTTGTTTTCTAAAAGCTGTGAAATGGTTTAATTAAATTTTTATTTCAGTCACAAAACAAATTGCTAATTATTAGCCTGAGGGATTAATCAGTCAAAATATCAGCAATGACTCTTGATTATTTTTGAAAGGAAGTTGATTCTATTCATAAACAGACAAATGCTATTTAAAAATTGAAACCATTTTATATATATATCTGTAATGATAATCGTTGTAAGTAGCATCTGTTCATGCAACACAACATTTCAAACGATACCCCCTGCAGATATCTAAAATTGCAAACACTCTCCAAGCTAACTTTCAGTTGTTAACTAGTCTGTAACTGTATTTAACTGATCAAAAATACAAATGATATAGTATTAGAGTAGCCTGGATACAATTTCGAGCGAGACCAACGAACAAGGAGACAAGGGTAAGTCACTTGTAATATTTCGGATCGCAAATAAACTTGGAACAGAGAAATTTAACCCTTAGCCAGTAAAAAATGCCACTACTCCATTAAGACCCTCACTGAAGCATTTCATGATAATTCAAGCAACATCACAACATCATCAAGTCTCGAGAACATATAGAAAGCTAATATGTTCTACACCGCTTCAGATTTGAAACGAATGCTAATAAATTATGCTTTCCACTCACTCTTTGAGGCTATTCAGTACGAGGGCTTCCCGCCCATTTTTGTTACAAATTTCTACATTTTTTTGTTAAAAACAATGACATACCACTATGAGAGTGTACGGGAAATTTAAAGCTCAAAGGTTCCCCAGTTATAATGATCAGTTCTCGCCGAGGGACAATTAAGTGGGCTAAGGTGAAAATAGTAAACTGACTTGCAAGATGTAATTAAATAATCGGTTTGTAACATTATTTTGGCTAAATGGAATTAAATGTACGTTGCCATGGTGGAAAATAACCACCCACAAACTTTCTCGTCATGTTGTCGATGCCTCGAGGTTCTTTGTGCCCTTATTCGCCCCATTCACTCACGTACAAGCATAAATTTGACATGAATTTTTGAAGTTTTTGTGAAACAATTACGGTCTGGTCGCATAGGCTAGGTTATTAATTAGAAATTACATTAACTCGAACGGACAAAATCGGGGACAACTGCATACTAATGTATAATTGTTCTTTGGAAGCCTTTTATAAAGAAATGTGTTATGGGTGAATATTGGTAAAGAAGCCATTAACGAAATATATTTACATTTACATATCCCTGCGTACTCCTTTCCACGCAAATAATGCCAGAACTAATTATTTTTCAAAGTGTTTAGCGATTTTAGCTAGTGTCAGTTTGGTCGTCAACAGACAATGGCTAAAGCTTGGCCATTGTAAACATGCTACCAATTAACGTATTCTCGTGTCTGAATTTACGTCTGCGAAAGACAAACTTAAATTTTTAGGAAGGTAAAGTTGTTTACTTAACTCTTCTTTGTCATATGGCTTCGGTTAGTGCTGTCATGTTGTGTTTTGCATATCTGACATGAAACGATAAAGTAGTAGAATATACATGTATTGAGGAAATCGAGTCGCCATTTTTCAAAGCGTGATGGGTAAGGTAAATTTTAAACTCTCGAAGCAAACCGGTCGCTGTGTGTCTCCATGGATCACCTTGTAAAGCAAATCATGGTAAGTTCACAAGAATGATTAGCATTTGAATGATAAGTTACAAAAATTAAAACAGAGAAAGATTCTATCACAACTTAGACCATTTCAACCATCGTCTAGGAAATAACTGGTTGATTCACTTGGTCTTCATGCATAAGAATAAAACAAGTACCACGAGTTCAAAAAGACCGAACTTGACGAGAGACACGTCAATCTACGTTTTGACTGAATGTAAACGAAATTTACCCGAGACTGAATGACCGAGTGAGAGAAATAAGCAGACTGCAAGTTGTTGTCTGCTTTTCTTCAGGCGTCAGTTTGAACAATATTTTCTAGTCTCTAGTCTTAAGCCTGTCCAAGGGTTCATGTGATGTTAAGCACGTAGACAAACTCGGAAACGGCAAAAACTTTAGTCCACATAACGAGAAACAAATTTATCAAATCCCGGTTACTGTTTATTTGCTGAAAAATAACAAGGTACATCAAAGAGACCCTCGACTCCAATGTCACCAGAAAGTAATTAAAGTAGTAATGACCAGCGTTCGTGTCTATTGGTTAACATGGCAACTCAATTTCAATTTTGTTTCTTTGGCACATTTCGATATATAGCACTCTTTCTTTGAATGGTAAGCCGCAGAATACCAAATTATATGTGCATCAGGGGTGCTTGCTCATTAAATTTAATTGACCGAGACGTTGGTTTGAAAGCGAAATTAAAAATTAGGCATCCTCAAACCATGAAGAATAGACTTAAAGGTTCCATAGGAGTGAATGTCGGCGACCTTTTCGAATTTCCCTGTCTCAAATGCATTCATATTATTTTGCCTTAATGATTTAAATGCTTCGTCATGTTACAGCCAGCGCTCAAACAGATATTATGACAATTAACAACTTTGCTTATGGTAATACAACGTCCTATTAAACTGGTAAACGTTTTTTATTCTTTCGTCATGCGCGCCAAAGTAATCAACGAAAACAGTTTGACATGAATGTACGTGGTTTTACAAAGACCAGCATGCATAATTAAAATATCTCAAACGTTGCTTTTCTATTCAAAACAATTTGTTCCCGTTTACAATTGTGCCAGGGTGTCACTGAGGCAGAAGGTAAGGGATAATTCCCACAGAGATCTTTTTGTTTCACTGCGTTCAGCTTATAATATTAAAGCATTTAGATAATAATAACTTTAATTTTTTTCTGAAAAAAGACTATAATTTGCCATCGAATTTGCCTTTTTTGATCGACTGTTTTTTATCTTTATTGTAACTTATAGTTCTCCTGCTGCAGCTCTTATCCAGTACTTGAAGTAAACTATTTCAGAAAAATCCACAGGCGGCGAAGGAGTGAAAAATTACATTTCGTTCAAGCTAGTGAAAAAATCTATGTATAAGAGTTTTGTAGACGCATAATTTAAAATTCGCCGAACGGTATACAAATCAAAGAATAAATTAGAGTGGTATTTAAACGTTTTCTGTTTGAAAGCAGTTTAACTCATCGACGGGTCCTGGACTAACTGTACTAGCTAAAAACCTTGTTAAAAACCTTGCTTCCCACAAAATTATTTAAATACCTACAGACCAGAAACGTAAGAAAAACAATTTATCGTTTAAACTGAAATTACGCCCTCTTATTTGTCTACTTTTTTTTCTTCCTCAGTTCCTCTCCAAAAGAAATCCACCACAATGAACAACTCTTCCTCGCAACAACAAGGAAGTCACCAAAGACCAGATATGAAGTTTGCCGCCTTAATAGCTTGGAGTTCGGCGCTTGGAATTGTCGACGTCGTCATCCTTATTGGGAATGTTCTCACGCTCATTGTCTTTTCCACTAACAAGAAGCTACTACGCATGCGTGCTAACTACTTCTTGATAAACCTAGCCCTAGCAGATATGATGGTTGGAACGTTTGCAATTCCCATGTATCTCTATCACTTGATTGCCGCCTGGTATAAAGGCATTAGCGTTTGGAAGCAATACAGTTATAAGATTTACACAGTGGTTGATGTTTTCGTCGGATGTGCTTCAATATTTACACTGACTGTTATCGCCCTAGAGCGAGCCTTCTCGGTTTGTTTCCCTCATATTCACCGTCACGTCAAGAACAGAGTATACTACATACTTCTCGGCTTGATATGGTTGCTGTCCATTCTAGTGTCTTGTCTACGATTTCTTTTTGAAGAGCAACTCCTTTCACTGCAGTTTTTCTTCTACTTTTTGTTGGTTTCCTTCGCCATCGCTCTATCAATCATTTGCATCTCATACGTGGTGATATGGTTCAGAATGAAGTTCCGCTTTGCCAGGAGAGACACCAACAAGCGATCAGGAGAGCAGGACAGACGGCTTGCTGTGATGTTGTTTACAGTAACTGTAGTGTTTGTGTTCACGTGGATGCCATTTCAGATCATAAACATTGTAACGTTTTTCTGTATACCTTGTCAGAGGATGCCCAATGAGGTGGCTTATTTTGCAAAATTCTTGCATTATGGGAACTCTTGTGTTAATCCTATCATTTACTCTTTTTTGGTACCGGAGTTTAAAAGAACGGTAATCAAACTTTTTAGAAAACTAAGAGCGAATAACTCCTAGCATGGTAGATTTTGAGCTTATGGATTAAACGTACGTAGTCCGATCGATGAAATGGGGTATTGAAGGCTCAAGCTTGTCTTTTTCATGTCTTTTACAGAAAGAGTAAGAACCATTTATTTCCTAGGACATTTAAAGTAGATGGATTAGCTAAACAAAAAATGTCTTAATTGGGGTGGAAGTTTATTCAGTCTTTAGACCACCACTTGCGTTTATTCATCAACAGATCAATGATTCTCTTAACACCTAAATTATAGTTAAATCCGGTTGTTTTCCTTGAGCCTTCACTCCTCGCTGCTGCTGGACATTGGCAAAGGAAGCTATTAGTGCAAAATTGGTGTGCGCTTAATAATCGAAAGCAGAAACAAAACGTTCAAGGTTTAAAAGTCTTACTCCCACCTAATTCCGTACTCTAAAGGTCCCGGATGTCATACGTGTACAGGTCTTTTATCGGTTGGTTTGTTTCTTTTTTTGTTTAGATTCCATGTATGTAGGAATGTACGTACGTATGTATGTATGTTTTGTTTGTTTGTTTGTTTTTTGGTCTTGTTTTCTTCTGATTGTGTTCTTTTTCCGCCTGGTAACCTTATTTTTGTATTTTTTTATTTTTTCTTGGGGATTGTTTGTGCCTCTGTTTTGCTCTATAAATAATACTGTGCATATCATTTTTTACTGACCTTATTTGAGCACAATTATTAGCTGTATAGCGTGCGAATCCTTAGGTTTTAGCTATACCTATACCTATCCGCCTTACCTATTGCTAGTGTTTAGACAACTAAAAGTACTTAAATCGTAAAAATTTCATTTAACACCCGACATACTTATTTACCTTTTAGTTCTGAAAGTGAAGACTTTCAGAAATAGTGGTATAATTGCACTTTTGCAAATCCGGAAAGCAACGACCACTAACCAATCTCTGTTAAATCAATAAAGTAGAAATAACAACAACAACAACATCAACAACGCCGATAACAGATACCACTTTGGAACACCAGATAATAAATTAAGTCCAGAGCTGAGAATAATTTAATTAGTAGTATTTTTACAATGCCCAAGCTTTAGCCATTGTCAGTTGACGACCAAACTGACACTAGTTAAAATCGCTTAACACTTTGAAAAATTATTAGTTCTGGCATTATTGGCGTGCCAGATAGAACCAGAAAGCGTAGGTTCGCCACTTTCGTTGGTTTTAAGATAATTCTGGACTTTCTGTGACATGCCCAGTACAGCAAGTCCGAACAATACATAAAGTTCATCTCATGAAAACCTGGAAACAAGTAGTTATCAGAGGAGACTCTCAACAGAATCTAGTATTGTAAAGCACTGAGCTCTCTTTCTTTTGTCACAACAGTAATGATATGCTAATCATAGCTGAGCCAACAAATGAGGTATAGCAATCACGACAATATAAGTTTCCATAGCAACCTTATAAGGTGATGAAAACACCTTAGTTTTAGCTTTAAGGGCTTCTAACCTAACTCCAAAACGAATACAAAGTGCTCCAATTTTGACTGTTGAATTGAAAATGGCTAATCAAGATTCAACTTTTCTTTTCTAAGTTTGTAAAAACAACTGTGGAAGCGGATTCAGAGTTTCTCTCTCGTTTTTTTTTTCTTAATAAATAAGAGATCGCATTAAACCATCAAAGAGAAAGTGCTGACCGATGCTGGAAACCGTTGTGAGCCTCCTTAAAATAGACTTTAATTTGTGCTTAGTACGTCAATATCAGCTGCTAATGGACTTCGCATTATATCACGCTAACCGTAATAGAATAGGGGCCCGTATTGTGGGCACTTGTTATAGGCACCTATTTGAATAGGCTCAGTTACGAGCTCTGTAGGTCTGTGCATAGACAATGTTAAGAAATCAACATGCTAGCTTGAGATTACTTGACAAGCTTGCAGCATCCTTTTTGTATCATTGATGCGAGTGAGGCACATACGTTACGCTTTCTCATGCTTGCAACTGACATTATAACCATTACCTTAAGTGCCTAGACAGATAAAAAGAAACGAAACTAAGAAATAAAATGACAGATATGCACAATGGCCCACGGTATATTTGCAATCAACACTCTCCAATTGACAAGGTACATTGTCAAAGGAGGAGTAGCGAGAATCCTCACTGCTTTCTGATTCCGGACTCGGCCTGGTTGATCGAGAGAAGCCAAGATTTAAGTCTCACCAGTCTCTTTTGTGTTTGGATTTGTAGTCGGTTTACAATGGTAGTCTTAGGAATCCAAGACTCGTCTGTCGTCTCTTATCGCAAATTATCGGGTATCTATGAGAAAAACGAAACCGCATGAAGCTGTATTTGTTTTTGTTCTGTTTTGTTTTGTTTTTTATTTTCCAACAATGCGTTTTACTGTCAAGTCTATCATCGCAGTTTGCGTGTTATCTCTTGTTAAGCTACGATGGCCGAAGAAAAAAGTATTATTTCTTCATTTTCAATTTGTATGGTTTGTGTAGACTCAAGATTATATCTGTGACTAAACAATACAATCGATGACAATGAGCAATTAACGCAGTGAATGGCTAATCGATGCAATCGAGTATCGATGACTTAATATCGATTATTCATCGATTACTGATTGCTCATTAGCAATAATCAATGACTAAACAACTGATTATTCATCGGCTACCGATTGATAACCCATTGATTTCCTTGATGTCATCGATTATTTACATCTGGTATTGGTAATTTAAGAGAGGAGAGGATCTGTGATGGAAAAGAATCTCATTCAGAGCAAAGCTCTGACATTAAACTACTATTATCCTCGAACGCTTTTTTATCCAACAGAACAGAAATATTTGTTTTACTTTTGCATTTCACTACTATGATGTATCTGACAGACAATACACCCCAATCAAACGCTAAATAACTCTGGGATGTGAGTTAACCGAGTAGTTAAACAACGGCAAATCCAGAATTTTACTCACGGCTGAAGCTTAGCGTGTTACTGTCTGCGTGCACCTGAAGGCTGATCTGAAAGTAAAAGGAAAAGGTTGATAAATAAAATGTAAACGCGTACGTTGCTTGATCATCCAAATCATCCTGTGTGCTATGTTAAAAATGCATAGAGCAAAAGCGCTGTTAATGAGAAATCAACGGGCCAACTGTTATAAATAGATTAGTCTATTATGTACTGTTCAATACGAGAATCCATGCTGGTTTATTGTTCATTAAAAGACTTCTCAGGTGGTTATTGTTCAGCAAATGAGAGCGATCAGTGTATGATCATTGCCAAAAGATGACCTGAACATCTGGAACATTTCACAGATTCCTTCAAGCCCTACAAACTTGTACCTCTTTGGAAAGGATGAAACGTTGAATCCATGACAAGGTGCTTACTGGTTGTTGAATAAAAGCCTGACGTAAGTTCGATGTTGTTATTGAAATTGAAGCATTCAAGGCCAACAATTCGGTATAAGTGCCATACGAGACTATTTGTACAGCTTATTCTCACGATGTACATGTACGTGTAATTTGTTACATCAACAAATCGTGATTTATTATTATTGAATGTTCCAGTAACGGACTGAGCTGACTGAGGCGTAAAACTTGTTCGTGCAATGCACGAATCTACACGGACTGAAACAAGGACGTGTCAGAACATGCCACACGTAGCGCAATGACAGCATGTTGTTGGTTTTTGAGCAGTCTCTTTGTTTACGGTATTTAATGTCAGGGATTTTCACTTTGTTGTTCTTTAGTCACATTACAGATAATGTTAGTAAAACTTATCAAAACAGTTTCCCAGAACAAGACCGATTGACTGGATTAGCTTTTCAGTTCCAAGTAAATTGTCATTGTTGTCGGGTTCTTGGAGCGTATTGAATTTCAAAACTGTCAACAGTAAAGTGCAATATTAAACATAAACATTTTCAAACGTAAGGTTGGACTAACTGATCTATTACTTGAAGACCGTTTGGTAAATTTTCAGTTATTCTGCAGTTACTAACAGAAGCGATATTTGAATTTACATGCCTACTTAGAGCTTTCCATGAACATACCTGAATACTATCGATACACGTCAACAATATCTCTAGTCTACTGGATTCTAGGACTTCCAATATTTTTGTTTCTCCTTAGATTTCAAATATTAGACTAAAGCTTATTTACTTTAAAAATGTTTATAAATTAACACTAACCAGGCGAGCATCGAGCATAGACCTACAGGAACATATAAAGTCAGACTTCTTTCCTCAGGCTATATGGGGCGGATATAGCGAAGTTGACAGGGAGAAGGGAGTAATGAAGCGAGAGCTTAAGGTTACAAAAAGATTGGGAATGGCTGATTACAAGGCATCGTTAAAATGACTTTCCTGATGTGCCCATCATTTCAGTATTAAACGGGGGCCGCGGTCTGTGTAAGGCTAAGCAAAGTAAGTTCACTTTTCACACTTTCCCAACCTTAACTGAATATTTCATGTGTATATCTTGTTCCACAGGTCTACTCCAAAACCACGCGCGCAGTTAGAATGAACAGCTCTTCGTCTCAACAAACTGGCAATCAACAAGCACAGTTTTCTTTATGGAGCATCGCATTTGCAGTCGTCGATCTCGTCATCCTTATTGGGAATGTTCTCACGCTCGTCGTCTTCTCCACTAACAGAAAGCTACTACGCACGCGTGCTAACTACTTCCTTATAAACCTAGCCTTAGCAGATATGATGGTTGGAATTTTTGCCATTCCCATGTATCTCTATCACCTTATTGCTGCCCGGTATAAAGGTGACAGCGTTTGGCACCAATGCAGTTACAAGATTTATAAAGTAGTTGATGTTTTCGTCGGATGTGCTTCAATATTTACACTAACTGTTATCGCCCTAGAGCGAGCCTTCTCGGTTTGTTTCCCTCATATTCACCGTCACTTTAGGAACACGGTGTACTGCTTACTTCTCGGCTTAATATGGCTGCTATCCATTCTAGTCTCTTGTCTACGACTTCTTTTTGAAGAGCAACTCCTTTCACTGCAGTTTTTCTTCTACTTTTTGTTGGTTTCCTTCGCTATCGCGCTATCAATCATTTGCGTCTCATACGTGGTGATATGGTTCAGAATGAAGTTCCGCTTTGCCAGGAGAGACAGTCACAAGCGCTCAACAGAACAAGATAGGCGGCTTGCTGTGATGCTGTTTACAGTGACTGTAGTGTTTGTGTTTACGTGGATGCCGTTTCAGATCATAAACATTGTGACGTTTTTCTGTGAACCTTGTAGAAACATGCCATATGAGGTGGCATATTTCGCAAAATTCTTGCATTATGGAAACTCCTGCGTCAATCCTATCATTTACTCTTTTTTGGTTCCCAATTTTAGAAGAGCAGTGTTCAGAATAGTTAGGAAATTAGGATGTCGCTACAGGTTTTGAAGTTTTCATTTCGAAAAAACGCGTGTCGATGTAACGCGTTGATTCGGACCCAGTTCTTTTCTTGCCGTGTCAGGCAGTTTATAACAGTCTATAACAGACCATTGTTTTTGTTTTTTGTGTGTGTATGTTTTTATTTTGAAGATTGATAAAACTCAGTCAGGGGTGATACGGCAACTCGGACCAGGTTGTGTCTTTAGGGGAACTGACCTGTGGTGTCTTACAGTTTGCTCATAACAGACCACTTCCCTCGGTACAACCAGAAGTTTGTAATGCTAGAAGTCTATATCAACGGTATTAGGTCTTGTGCTACCAGATTCCCGAGAAGCCTTTCTACATGTATAATTGTTTTCTTTTGTTTTCTTTTCGTTTTGACTTGTTTGTTGTAAGGTGTTCTTTTTTTTCAGGTTTTTGTTTTGATTTTTTTTAAATTGTTATTATTAATATTTTATTTTGTTTTTTAGCCAACCAATAGCCAGACACGATAGATTTAACTTGCTATGCGCTTTTTTGATTGTACCAAATTCACAGAGGGACGCGCGCGAGGAGTTTCTCGATCTATAGGCTACAGTTTTATTGATAGCAGTAAGTGTTTAACTCTTAGACGAAATATATGGTTACTTTAATCCGTTAGAATTTTGAGTGTTGCTAGGGAAGTTCTTAACTTGTTCCTGATTTTACATCAATTTTTGAGCTGCTCTGATATCTTTGTTGAAATTAACAAATTGACGTCAGTTTTTCATGCGTCTGTCCTGTTATTGATCATAAATTTCGTCTTCACATTGTCAAAGTAGCTGTGGATCCACGAGGCGATAGCCGAGTGGATCCGCAGACTACTTTGACATGTGATGACGAAATTCATTGTCAATAACAGGACAGACTCATTAAAAACTGACATCAATTTGTTTTTTACGATAACAAATGGTCGAATTGCCCGTTCTCGCTCGCTGACGCGTCGCACGAATTTCCAATTCGTGTGTCTGTCCGCATATTGACGATAAAAATTAGCCAATGAGCGCGCGAGAATTTCTGCAGTTATCATAAAATCCAAGATTGCGGAATCAAGAGGGCAAAACGTTTTTGTTGTGACGTCAATTAGTCATGAGCTGGCGTCATGATCGACACATGATTAGCACCAAAGTAACAAGTTTAGATGCTATGCATACCACCTTAGTCTAATTACTATTGAGTGATACCTTTAAGAGATGCAAATGTGACAAGGGATTGCAAACGAAAACGGAATTACTTAGGATCTGTAAAAATCGCGCCCCGGTTGTTCGAAAGAAGATTAGCGCTAAACCTATGATTAAATCGTCCTAATCCACAGAATAAATTTATCCTTTGATTAACTTCTGTTCCTCGAAGCTCGACTAGCACTATTGAAGTTTTAAACTAAGGGTTAAATTTAACCCACCTAGCGAGGTGGGATTAACTCGCTAACCGCATGGAAAGCGGACAAACAAATCAAAATGGTGGACTTACAATTTGTTGATTTTGCTTAAATGGTGGGCCGGTAAAGAAAGAAAAGAAATTTCGGGCTACCGGACGACTTTTCCAAAGTAGATGTTACTATTCTCTCTCGGACAAGCCATCCCTCGACCTGTTTTCCAGCGGTTTTTCGAGTTTTCCAACACGGCAAAATGTTTTACACGACGAGCGCGGAGCAAGAAATTTCAACATTTTTGCTCTCAGAGGAATATCAGGGATAGAAGTCGTCGCTCGCTAGCCGCTGTAATGTAAAAGAAAAGACCATTGGTGGAATTAAAAGCTTTTTTTGCCTTGATAAACGCGAATATTTTATGGACAAAATGTTGTCAAAATTAACTTCATTTTCAAACTTACCTTTTCTTCAAAAGGTTGCTTATCTCATTACGCAGAATTAGTAACATAATCTATCTCCGCGTTCTCTTCTTTGCCTACTTTACGGCTTTCCTCTTTTCTGGTATTTTCCCCTAGCCAAACTTACTTGGATCCGTGTATACTTAAGGCATCTGTCGACCGAGTATCGGTCGATACTATCGGCCGATATGTCGACCGACAGTCGGCCGATATCTCGTTCGATACTCGGCCGACATGTCGGCCAAAATTCGGCCGACATATCGACCGACGTCAACCGACACGCATGTCGGCCGACATCCGGCCGATACTTCACTGCCACTCGGCCGACAGTTGGCCGATACTTTACCGACATTCGGCGGATCATGTGCATCTATATCGACCGAGTATCGGTCGATACTATCGGCCGGTATGTTGACCGATAGTCGGCCGATACTTTCACCGATACTCGATATATCGAGTAAAAGGAGTAAAAGGAAAAAGAAAGTAAAGTTCTTTTAAGTCAACTACATTTGCTTTCAACTTTCAACTTTCAACTTTATTTACTATTTGACAAAAGAAAAATACAAAATGGTCGCTTCTCGCAAATAGCACTGGCTAGTCGAGGCGGGAAGTGACAGGGGAAATAAGTTTACATTACAGCCTGTCAAATTTAAACAAGGTATGCAAGAACCAATAAAATGCTTAAATTAAAATGAGATTCGTGATAAAAAAATCTGTGCAAGATAAACACTGGTTCACTGATTAATGAACAGGCGGAAAATCAGTGAGCTCTTGAAAATGGTTACCGGTCTAATTTTCAGCCCTACTTCTTTGTAATTTGCATAAATGGAAAATCAACAAACTGTAAGTCCGCCATTTTTTATTTGTTTGTCTGCTTTTTCATCCGATTAGTGAGTTAATCCACCTCGCTAGGTGTGTTAAATTTAACCCTAGTTTAATCCTTCGAGCTTCGAAGACCACATTTATTCCGTGGATTAGGATGATTTAATCGTGGGTTAGTGCTAATTAGCCTCCTTCGCAGACGCTCTTTGGGCTCGTCACACAATATTCCTCCCCCACGAACGTCTGCTGAAGCCAAGGGGACATTCCTTTCCCTTTGTTTGCTTGCGTCCCGATTTGGACTCAAAGATCAGCTGGAGATCGCGTGAAAATTACTTTAGAGCCAATCGGCGTCGGCTAATAATAAACTGAACAGGCTCCCTTGGGGCGAGAAGTACAACTAGAACTGTTGCATTGTCACATACGGCAACGTCAACGTTTTCAAATTTACTATGCAGCTTTTCTATAGCTAATCCAGTCCGCATTCGTAGATCTACCAGAACTTCATCTTTTTCACAGTGAAATAAAGGTAAACTATAGTTTCTCGATGGGGATTTAAGGTAATTTCTTAGTATTGCATTGCGCATCCCTACTGCGCACGATTTTCGTGTCATCAGCGCGTGCACATGAGCGCGTGCACGTGCAAAACGTAAGAGATTTCCTTCAAAATAAGCTCAATAACGGAAAAAATTCTCCTTTTCTCTTAAACGAGCACGGTGACCCCCCATTTTTATTTCAGGTATTTGCCAAGACTAGTCTAATGAAGAACATATTTGAAGAGGGAAAAAAGTTTGATAGTAGAACATGATTTTTTTTTGGAAAACAGTTCCCAACTGGGTGCATCATGGCCAAGGCGAGGACTTCAAGTTAACCACGGAACTGTCCGAAAAAGTGCAATATCCCCGCAACCAAGCAATCAGAAACGGCTTAAATGAAGCAATACTGCTTATGTCAATAAATGAAGCTTTACTTTCAAGACAAAACTTTGTGCCTTTCAATTAACCAAGATTTAATTCTGTATGAAGGTGATTCGAACTTTGAACGCACAACCGGCAAAAATACCCCATTTTAAGAGCCTCCTGATGCGTAAACAAGCACGGTGACCCCATTTTTTTATTGCATTTTTATAATGTTCATATCATGAATGTTCATTACGCCAAGTTTCAAAAAAAGTTTGATAGTAGAACAATTTCAAGGGAATTACCTTAACAGATACCGTAACTGGCTCACACACTCAATGAAAGGACACGCTCAGCTGCACGCTAGTATTTTAGCGCTTTGCGATCATTTCAAGTAGACTTTCCGCAGGCTTCCAGCGTTTGATAGAAACCAGCCATGCAAATGAATGTCGCGTACGAACATGTCCATCCTTTTCTTCACGTATTAAATACATTACAGCTTTTTGCCGATAACGTCGAGATAATCGTTGAAAAGTCACGTATCCGTAGACCAACAAAGACGAGCACATTTTTCTTCACGAAATATTCCATATCTTCTCGCTGAAAAGGATTCAAATCGACGATTTTGGAAGTCTCGCAAACCCGTTGGAAGGCCACGCAAATATCCGCCATTCTTACAACGCGCGCGCGAAAATTGATCAAGGTTCAAAGTTCGCTGCCTTGATCGGGAAGTGCGCTGTGATTGGTCTAATTAAACAACCCATTCGTTTAAGCAGACGTTCGTAGGGGAGGAATATTGGGTGACGAGCCCAAAGAGCGTCTGCGTAGGAGGCTAATTAGCACTAACCCACGATTAAATCATCCTAATCCTGGTCCATACAGCGTTTTGTAATTTTACAGACGATGTATGGACAAAAAAACATTTCTCTACATTTAGTTATAAACTAGTACAAATTTCTCCTACCATGATTTTGGTAAATTCTGGTGCATTTTTAAGCATTAGTAGCTGGTTTTGCGAGCTCACCGAACTAATTTTTGTCATGATACCATACATTTCTTCTACTGGTTACCCCCCAACAACGCAAGGGATTATGGGTCATATGCAAGTAGCGAATAACAACAAACTGGCCATTCTAGTTTTGGCTACCCTGGTCCCAGAGGCGTTCTTTTGATATAATCTTTTTTATTTGGAAGTTTGCGACGCGAAGCGCTGATCGAAGCGCCAAGCCGAGACGGAAAAGAAAGCCTCTGGTCAAGATCGTTGAGAATCTCACTTTCATGCTGGCTCAGCACTTGACAGCTGTCAAAGATTTCATTTTCTTTTGACCAATCACAAAGGAGGATCGGGTTTACAATTTGTTGACAGATCCAATCATATCACTCGTAGAGCAATTAAAAATATCCTCTAATCAGAAAAGACGGTCAAAAGCTGATGGCATGAAAGTGAGGTTCCCAACGGTCTCGACCAGATGCTTTCAGCACCCTCACCGCTTCGTGCCAATAAACAAAAATATAAAATAGGTGTTTGCGTCCAAGTAACACAAGGCAGTGACCTGCAAACAACAAAACAAGCTCTCAGTTTAGAGATCTTGACATGAATAAAGGATTAAAGCAAAAGAGAAGTGACGAAACCAAAGCTACATTCTTTTTCCCAAACAAAGCGAGAGTCAATCTGTAAAGCGACACAGCTGCTAATGCAAAGAAAATTGAGTTCAACACCCATCCACAAGCTGGCAACAGACTTCGCTCGCTCGCAAAATATTGAAGTACTAGTTGTAGTGTCCGAGCCAAGATCCTTAATAACCAAGGATAAAACGGAAAGAAAGCCATAACTGCTCATAATTATATCCTTGCTCAGCTATCTTCAGAAAATATGCAGCGTCCCACTTGCCAAATCCTCCAAAACTCTTTTGGAGTATCCGGTCGCACCATCCTGAAATTTGTAATCTGTTTTCATCGATAAAACTCGAAGTATCGTAGTCAGAGATAAGTTCGTTCACCACAACCTACAAAATAAAGTACGAGAGTTTGACAGAGATCACAGCTGAACGTCTCAGGAACGTATCACATATTTACCTGGACGAAAAGTAAGAGAACTCTTGAAGATATTGCCCCGCGAACAACTTGTACAACTTCGTCCGCCTTATTGAATTTTACAGTGATACCGCTTACAATACAGGCTCAAAGCGATCACGTGACCTGCAAACAGTTTTTCATATTCCATGTATGGGAGAAAGGTGACACAGTTAGTGTAATGGTCTATCCTTAGACGATTATTGTCTTTTACAATCAAGTAATGAGGTATGGTATTGTCAACACTGTGTTGCTTCCATATTTGCTTTTTCCTCTGTTGATGATTCTGAACTATATAGCCTTATGAACTGCATATTACCATCTCATCTTGAATTCCTGCCTTCGCTTGATGCATTGTCTAAAATTTCTGGTATACCTTACCTTGATAATTCTGATATAGATAATAACTTACCCAATCCTATAAATTCTAAATATTACTATTTCCATGATTTTGAAAAAATTAGTTTATCACCTAATAAGTCATATTTCTCCTTATTTCATGTCGACCTAAACAGTTTAGATGCTCATCTGGATGATTTGCATGCTACTCTTGATTTAGTAGGTTTCCTCTTCCAAGTTATAGGAGTCAGTGAAACAAGAGAAAATGCTTTAAGAGGATTCAAAATGAATAATTCCTTGCAGGGCTATAATCTCCATTCACAGCCTACTAGATCAGCTGCAGGTGGTGTCGCTCTTTATACCAGTAAATCATTGAATGCTGTCAAAAGAACTGACCTTAGTTTAACTGATGAAGAATTTGAAACTGTTTGGGTTGAGATAAAGAATAGTAAATCTAAAAACATTTTGTGTTGTTGTGCCTATAGGCATCCTCCTTCATCCTCGCCTGAAAGATTTACTGAGCATATTGAAACCGTATTGCATAACTTAGCAAGAGAAAACAAGAATATATTTATGCTAGGTGATTTTAATATTAATCTTCTAAATTGTGCATACCATCCTGCTTCTGAAAACTTTCTAAATATGATGAACTCTAATTATCTATTGCCTTATATTCTCCAACCAACCCGTGTAACCGATAGAAGTGCCACTTTAATTGACAACATTTTTGCCAACACATACAACTTTAATGCTCTTAGTGGAAATCTAGTCACCAAGATTTCTGATCATTTCCCACAGTTTCTGATCATTGAAGACCTTAAAGTTAATTATGCCTCCCTTAACTATTACAAACATGACTATTCTCATTTCAGTGAGGAAACTTTTGTTGATGATGTATCTCACCTCGATTTCTCCTCTATTCACAATAGCAATTTCAACACTAATGGTAAGTTTGATCTCTTCTATAACCAAATCGACTCTGTCTGCAAGAAACATGTACCTTATAAGAGGCTTTCCAAGAAGGAGGTTAAAATATCCTCCAAACCTTGGATTACTAGAGAAATCCTTGCTAAAATGAATTATAGAGACAAACTATATTCCAAATTGCTTAAGGACGTTCGCGCCCAAAAACTTCCCACGCACAGATTTTTTTAAAACTTTGACTGACGGTAGAAAATGATAAGATTAGATAAAAAACGTAAAAAAAATCGGGGGTCACCGAACTCGTTTTCAAGATAAAGCGTAGCTCAGACCATAGATTTCTACGATTCTCAGTCATTCGAGGCGATTCTGGCCGGATTCATTACTATCGGCATATATTTAAGTTGAAGAATCATCTCTAAGCTATGAGTGTTTAACACGGCTTATATAGGCCTAATTGATAGATCTTTGCTACATATGTCATTAAATCTGCTAGAATTAGCCTTAAAAAAGACAACTTCTAAGTCACGCACACCTGTCTCCATGTACCAATTCGACCCTTTTTTAATAGTATATGACAAATAATTACAACTTCCCACACACAGATTTTTTTGGTTTTTTAGTATAATGTAGAGAGTTAAAAAAGGAAGTGATCTGCCGAAAAAAAAGTGGGGGTCACCGAGCTTCCAATAAAAATATTCGCACACCAAGTTAACGCAAAGGTCATCAGCTCTATATTTTGTTAAGTTTTCGACTCGGTGCGCGCGCTTGAAAATGACGTGGCACGCGCGTGACCAATGAATAGCGTGCGCACTAGAGATGCGCAGTAGCAATGGGCGCGAACGTCCTTAAATGTAAACAACCGGATCCTAATCTTCGTTATCTCTATAAAAAATTTAGAAATAAAGTTGTTAAAGATCTGAAAGATAGTAAATCAACATATTTTAGTCAATATTTTTCTTTAAATAAGTATAACATGCAAAAGTTGTGGTCTGGTATTAGGTCAATTATAAATATTGGTTAATGTAAAAACAGTTACATAACTTCCATTCTCAATAAGAACAAGTCTGTTGATAACCCAAATGACATTGCTGACATCTTTAATAACTTTTTTGCTAACATTGGTAAGACTACGGAGAAGGGAATCCCTCGGGGAAGTCATAACCCCTTATTCTACCTTAGGGGTAACTACTCAGGCTCAATTTTCTTATCCCCTGTCACTTCAAATGAAATTTGGGCTCTCATTGGTAAGATGGATGCTAGTAAGTCTTCTGGCCCATACAGTGTACCTTTCCTGAGAAATTAAAATTAGCGAGGATTACTCCTGTTTTTAAGAAGGGCTCAAGATCTGACATAGATAATTATAGACCAATCTCTGTTCTTTCTAACTTTAGTAAATTATTTGAAAAAGCTATGTACCATCGCCTCTACAATTGTTTGGAAGAATTCAAAATACTTTATCCACTTCAATTTGGTTTCAGAGAAAAATGTTCGACTACCCATGCTCTTGTTTCTATCACTGAATCGATTCGCCAGTCCATTGATAACAATGAATTTGGTTGTGGTATATTTATAGATTTGAAAAAAGCATTTGATACTGTTAATCATACAATCCTATTAACGAAGCTTAACCATTACGGAATAAGAATGAGGTGTTGTGCTTGATTGGTTTAAATCTTATTTATCCCAAAGAGAACAATTTGTAAATGTTAATGGTCATAACTCACTTTCATTACCAGTGACTTGTGGTGTTCCTCAAGGATCTATTCTAGGGCCCCTTTTATTTTTGTTATATGTAAATGATTTGCCCAATACTTCAAGCTTACTAACATTTCATCTCTTTGCTGATGACACTAATATTTATTTTTCTAGCAAAAACCTTAGTCACCTTGAAGCAACCCTAAATTGTGAACTAAAACCTGTTGCTGAATGGATGAAATGTAACCGATAAGCACTTAGTATCTCGAAAACTAATTTCATTCTTTTTCATTCCAGTAAGCTTAAACCTAATCAGTCATTCAGAATTAAAATTGATGATACACCTATTAAACAAGTTGACTCTACTAAGTACCTAGGCATAACATTCGATTCCAATTTAACATGGAAAAGTCATATTAATGAGCTATGTTTGAAACTATCCAAAACAGTAGGTATCTTGTCAAAAGTGAGACATTTTGTCAACAAACATATTCTTGTCATACTTTATTACTCTCTTATCTATCCTTTCCTCACTTATGGCGTCCATGTCTGGGGTTTAACCTTTTCCTCATTTCTAACACAATTATTTGTTATCCAAAAAAAAGCAATCAGAATAATATCTTTCTCAGAACCAAAATCCCATTCTGAGCCTCTGTTCAAATCTCTCAATCTACTTAAGCTCAATGATGTTATTGAACTACAAATTCTCTCTTTTGTCTATCAATGGCCACATAGACTGTTACCCCCCTGTTTCAGTGAATATTTTAAATTTACATCCTCTGTTCATTCCTATTCAACAAGGCAATCGTCCAAGAGAAATCTTTATTTAGCCTCAGTCAATACCACCCAATACGGAATTCACTGGTCCTCGCCCTTGGAATTCCCTGCCTACTAGTTTAACTACTTCAAATTCTCTTAGAATATTTTGTAAAACCCTTAAGAACTCTATGCTTAATTGTTATTCTATTTAAATTACTTACCTTAGCGCATGAAGAAATACTTTTTATAAAAATATATATATATAATCCTAATTTTGTCTGTAACTGTATTCTATTGTATGGGGTCATCCACTAGATTAGCCTTTGCTATTTGGATGATCCCAACTCGCTCCCTAGTTTATTGTCATATTTCTTTTCTTTTATTCCTCAGCTGTACTGTGTTTAGTTGTCTTTGTAATTTTAATCTAAATGTCCTGTAAAACTGAGCTGAGTGAAATAAATCTTGTCTTGTCTTGTTGTCTTGTCTTGGTATTTTTGGTTTATGCATTTTTCCATAGGAAATGATTCTGTTCTTGGCTTCAGGATTGCTTCTCACATGTATTACGCTGGTGAGCTATCTTCTCAGGTTTCGAAGCAGGTAGTCAAGTTTCATGTGAACATTCATGGTCTATTTATCCTCACCACATTGTGCTGTTCACATACTTAAATAGTCAAATTTGTCTCTTGAAATTATAAACACGTCAACACACCCACATTGATAAGATTCCATAGCATTCTCAAGCTGGCTTCTAATGGCCGATTAATTGAACCGCTGAGAACGCTATCAAGTTTGAAGATTTAAAACTTCAACAGAATGCTCTTTACTTTAAAAATTCAAATAAGCTGTATCATTGGTTGTTCCGTTTATTCAGTCAAATTTACTAGGAGAAGTTCATCGTTGTAAAATAGTCTTGTATGCTGATGGTACTGCTTTATATTTTTTTGCCGGGAGATGCGTTCAAACTATTCATTCCACCACACAAGAAGACCTAAATGCCGTTGGTGAATGGTTTTCTTTAAATCGATTGCTAGTAAATTGCGACAAAACCATGCTTTTTGGCTCTAAAAAGTGTCTCGCAAGATCACAAGGACTCTTGCTATTTTTTATTGGACAAACTTCTGGAGCTGTCCAACACGGTAAAATACTTGAGTTTAATGATTGCTTTCTTTGAAAACCGTACAGCCTAATTTCAGAGACTTGAACATGCAATCCAGCAAATCTGCCAATTTCTGATTGAAATTTTGCCTTTCGTGTTCGCCGATGGCCAGTGGGGTGACTGTTTTGCCTTAAATTTCAGTAACAGACTCGTGGCTAGGTTTTGTTGTGCAGGATGTTTAACAATCAAATGATCCTCCTCTCCTGATGATTACAGCAATCTCAGTGCACCTTTGAGGGTAATGAACTGAAAAACATGTGATAGGACCTGCTTGAAGGAGATGGTATTGGAAGCCATCATCCTCTTAGCTTTTAAAATTTGTGAAATACACTAAGAATGTTTTGTTGTAAGCCGGGGATGACGCTCGTTCAACCCTATTCAGACCTGGCTTTTTTCTACAACCGGAGCAAATCTTCTCCCTCCCATCATAACTTCAAGAATATCCAAGCAATGATGATGAAAGTTAGATGGTATATAGTACGTTTAACAACATTTCTTTCGAGATGAGAGCAACACGAGGTGATAAGATCATACTCACAAGATAATTGCGTCACGATATCCATACGGCCACCATTTTGAATATCACGCTTTCTTAAGTCATCAGACTGCAGAAGTGTAGCAGCTCTCATAATCTGCTATTGTTTGGTCATTGTAGCAGCTGTTATTGTTTTAGGGCTAGGGGCATTGTTTCTGTTGTTTGTTGTATTGTTCACTCTAAGGGTATCGAGCCACTCATGTGAGACCTTACGACTACAGCTGCTACATCACTCAGACTAGAGTGAAATCATCAAAAAAGGCTCAAAATTAATCAAAATCAGTAACCTAGTAACTTATTATTAAAAAATACGAAGATAACGGCATGAAAGTCGAGTGTTGTTAATACAAAACGCAATTTGAAAAAAAAAAATTCAAAAAGTTTCAAAATACTGCTGCCATGGAAATATTTAAGTTGTGCGTGTAATGACATGTTACACCCTGTCATACCAAATTGTTCTTAGACAAACTTCTGATAAATTCGTAAAGTTTGTATCCTTTTACTGAAATATAGATATATTGCTTTCTCAAACTCATTAATAATTCATCAAGCTAAAACAAAGAAAATCACAACCGTGAAGGAGGTTTTGATACCCGGTCTTAATTAGCATAGATTTTGACGATTTTGCCTCTTGATTTTCTCCTTAGTTTTTGCATCGATTGAGAAGATATATCAAACATTCGAGACAGTGTTTCATCGGCTATCCAAACACCTCGAATTTCGTCAAAAATACTCCGCTGCGCGTCGTATTTTCAACTCTCTTCTCGGTGTTTGGATACCCCGATGAAACACTGTCGCTCGTGTTTGATATATTACATGAAAAAAAACAACACTCCAACAGTTGAGCACTTTTTTATTAGAAGCTTAAGCTAAATTAAAATCGTAAATGGTTGTCTAAGCTCATATTCGGGGCTGGGGAGAATTGCAGTACCTTATAAATCAACTAGGAAAGAAAAGGTTTATTATATCAATGGCATTGTCTTGATGTACCACGGAATTACCTGAACTAACATTAAAGTGGCTTTCAAACCAAAACGTGACCAATTAAAGTGACCAATAACACGAATAGTGAGTAAAAACAAGGTACTAATGAGGACTTGAAACAGGTTAATTGACGTGACTGGTACCCCGGGAAAACAAAGAGCAAGAAAACGCGCTGTTTCGACTTGTTCTGACTACACTAACACGAGAATTCAATGCGAATAGTTTATTGAGGATCGATGCCTCAGTCAGTCATCTGATATAGATGTATTCCGTCTTACAACATAATCTATATCGTTGCAAATTACAACAATTAGAACCTGTGCTACGCCAGAAACCATTAGATGTGGCCAAAAAATATGTGAAAATTCGTATCCTTCTTCTAAGGCAGGAGCACGAGACCCCGAGGAAAGGGTACAAAATCAGAGGCCTCTTTTTATGTTAAAATATTGTGACCCATCTAACAGAATTATAACGTAGGAACTTTCATATGGGTTTAGGCATTCTAACGAGATTCAGTTCACCTTCAGTTATGGTTTTTCAAATATAAAAACGTAGTAAAGGCATTTTTGTTACAAATCGTCCATAACATCAGTTAGCTTTATTGTTTTTTTTTTGGTCAATTAATGAAATTTGGAAATTTGCTCAAACAAAGAAACTAACTTCGTTATTGATATTTCCTCTCATTTCTCCAGGTTGAACACAGACAGCTAAGATATGCTTGAAAAACGTGCAACGTATTTTGGAATTCACTATGCTGCT
>OZ026602.1:8008087-8018087 GCA_964020085.1 Micromussa lordhowensis
TAGGTGTACCATGCATTGTGTTCAATTGACAGCACACCACAAGGCGAGTCCGTTTGACTTTCTGTGCTCCTTTGCCATGATTTATTTGCGTTGTGGCACATCAGGTTAGAAATGCAAGCAGCTTGTCTCGCAGATATAATAGTGTTCGGTAACAGTTCCTGCACAGGTGCTTTGGAAAACAATCGTCCTTTTGTACTCTCACTTTTGCAAAATCGCTTATCAAGAGCTGTAATTTTACTGTTTTTCCTTAATCGTACTCGGTGCCACCTTTAGTGCGGACGGAGATGATAAATTGGCTGATGTATTCGTTCAAATTTACGTGAAATTACTGAATACGTAAAGCTCCGTAAAGTTTATTTGACTGCTTTACAAAGTGTTAATAATGACACGTAAAGTTGTCAATGCATTAAAGTTCCGTAAAGGTAACTTAAAGTGTCTGGAAAGATCGGGCTTTACGGCAAGGGATGTAAATTGCCGTAATGGAGCCTGAAAGGTCCAGTTATGAGTTAGTGCCTTTCGACAACTTGACCTGCTACAAGCCGAATTCTATATAAAAATGAACGACGAAGCGAACGTGCCGAAGTCGCGAGAAGTGACAAACAAAACACCACGGAAATGGACCGTTAACGAAATCTACTCCACAACCCGTAACACTTTTATAAGATCCAGTTTTCATTGAACTATTTTGTTGCTGAAGTAAGTGTTGTCAACGCCATGAACTTCTGAACATGATGTCAAGAAACAGGTATTTGTAAATAAAGTTTTTCATTATTTAAATAATATCTAAGAGTTCTGTTACAACCCAGATATTTAAGCTTAACTTGTTGTTTTCTAAATGTTCATATCTAAATGTGTCCAGAGCAAATGCAAGTAAAGTAAAAATTGAAGGATGTGGAATATTACACAAAAGGAGTGAAACTGAAAACCCCTTTCCATTCTAAAGTGGAATCAATTTTGTGGCTCAGGAAAAGGGCGTTTTTTATGTGAATTCTGTGATGTGGTTATTGTTATAGGTTAGAATTACACTGTAGGTTTGACTTCTGTTTCCTAATGGCTAAAATACTCCCAAAATATTTATTTAGCTTAGTTTACGGCGTATTCTCCAAAAATTCCAGAAAAGGGAACAAATTCTGACATGATTTGTACTCCATCCAACGTTTGTGTATTCTTAAATCCACACTAAATGTAACATATACATTTAAAATACAGAGATGATTTCCAGGAAATAGCCATAACTATTCCAAGGAAGGGCACTTGAAATTCCTACATGAACTTGAGTTCCAGATGCCACCAAAAATCTTTGCTGGAGAGTGTATGTACACTACATACCTACATTTGGGTAGTGGGGTTGAACCCAAGAATCCTATGTAGAGGGGAGGGTTATGGATATTTTCTGTTGAAAGACGATCTCCAAGTGCCTGTTCCAGCCAGCCACTCCATGCATATTGCATACTAACAAATACACAAAGCCAGTGATTCCACGTAGTCCTGGGGGGAGGAGGTGCTCCCATATTAAAATGATGGAGGTGCTCTATGTATCTTAAGCCTCAAAATGTTCAGAGCTGGAGATTTTGAAGTACTGTTGAGGCTGTTGAGCCAAAAAATATGACCGGAGATAATGTTTTATGTAAGAAATGGTACCTCTTAGGGTTTCTTGGTACCTCCAGAAGGTTGTTTTCAAAATTTCCGATGAGCACCTCTGTCTTTTCATATGGGAGTCACCCACCTGGCATGTAATATGTACATAAATGCTTTGAAATTCAGTCTAGCTACAATAGAACATGATGATGTCTCTAAGCATGAATGAAAATTATGCAGCACAGTCAGGTTCACTGTTTCTTTCCACTACTCAACAAAATGTTCGTTGGATTGGACTTACAATGAGCTTCTCAACTCCATTCAATTTAACGGATGAAGAAGCAAACTTACAGCAACATCGCTGTACAGGCATGAACGTTGCAGGTCCTGCTCGATTGAAAGTTCTCTGTCTCCATATCTCAACAGGCCGGCGGTAAAGTGCTCTCTGAGTGTCTTCACTGCACCACTCAATACAAGCGAACACATGCTTCTTGTACTCCTCTCCAATCTTAATGCAGTTGACAAAGAAGAATTTAACAAAGCCAGGCCTGATTGCTTCAGAGGGATCAATTTTCCCATCATTTCTCGCCCATGAAGCCATGACTCTTGCTGATCGCAGAGACCTGCACTCAAACTTTGAACCAATTTTCTCTCCAGCAAGGTAAACAGAAACATACCGCCTTGATACTTCGCTGACCATGCTTACTTGGATGTTCTACTCCGGATACATTGCTTGGTATGTTTCTGAAAGCAATTGATGATCATCTACATCCAGGTGCATAAGCTTATAGGCACTGGGAAGCGTAATCGATGCAATTTCTGACCACTGAATAGTTCCCAAATTGGTACTGGTTGCAATACCGAGCAAGGCAGATGATCCCACAGGCATACATTCAACACATGAATTAAGAGTCACGGTACTTGCTGAAGAGAGAAGTAAACTGTTCACAAAACTGCTCAGGAACGGGCAACATTGGAAACAAACTGTCCAGAGTTGAACTTTCTCATAAGCTGTATTTCAACTGATACATTACATACATTACTTTTCTTTACCCTCGGATTTTAAGAGTAGCTTATGCAGCTAATTTCTCAGAGCATTTAACCATTAGATGAGAGATAGACCACCACACCGGGAACTACATCCCCTACTCTTTTCGAACAGTGTGTGGGTTCTTTTACGTTCCACAGAATTAATTATGAAGAGTTGTGAGACGGGGCCTACGGTTTATCGTCCTTATCCGAGAAGACTAGAAAGTCTAACCATTTGCAGATGTCATTACAAAGGCAGCACTCTCTCCTCAGTTATTTAAAGACCCTAAGTGTTGGTCCGGCCGGGGTTTGAACCCGCGACCTCCCGCTCGCTAGTCCGGAACTCTACCTACTGAGCTAACCGGTCGGCGGTTAAACTGATCTATTGTTTGTAATGGTGTTTCCAAGGACTCCATTGTACCGTTCAAAAGCAAAGCACCAGAAGCTATAAACAGGGCCATGATCTTCAATACACTCCTTTAGATGGCAGTGAAGGTGCATGTTTATTCGCACATCATATAAAGTAGTTCAAACTGGCGGCAGAATTTAAGCAATAGCATGTCAGCTTTCACTAAATCGGTGTAAGTCAAAGTTGGAACTGTGAGAAGGCGACATGCCACGACAAATGTATGCCAAGTGTTTAAGTGTTCTTCTGGTAACAAGCCATGAAGTGCCTAAGTTGACTAAATGAGAGTCCAGTTCATCCACTGCGATGCTTTGTACCGTCCATGATTTGATGAAATTTTGTGTGGCAGTCTACCCACTCCAGTTCCTACATCTAGATTGTGAATTCGCTCTTCAATAACTTTGAGTTTGGCTTTTGTCAACAGGTCTCTGTCCAGCCATAGCTGAAACATCCTCTTGGCAGTTCCAAGATACAGATTGTGCATGGGGTCAATGACAGTAAAATGAATAGCATCAAAATATTCAAGTTCTAGAAGAACACTAAAATAGCAGCCATACCGAGTAGCAAGCTTCTCGTGTGTTGTCTTGTTTGGCGATTTCCGTACCATTTCAGCATATTTCCTATGCAAATCATTACAACGCTTTGGCCAGTTTGGTCGATGTTCGCTTTTCCCAGTACAGGTGCTATAGTGTAGTAACAACACATGTGAGGTTGACCTAAGTAGTTTATTATAGTTTATCTACTGATATTTGAACTTGGTGAGGATACACCAGGTGTGCCTTTTAAATGGAATGATGTAGTGTAGCCACAGCTATTGTTACATTCAAATATTAATGATTTCACTTGTGTGTATTTAAACTACCAGTCAGATTGTAGCTAGAAAGGTTATTTTCCTGGCATGAAATTATTCTTCTTATACCTGCTTTTTGCTAAGAGAAATAATATTGTAAGATTGGAGCCATTCCTACAGCCTCCAGTACAGTGAGTATTTTATAAGTTTCAGTTGTATGAATTTGGTTCAAGTATTGTCAAGTTTCTTGACTTGTGCCAGCAACACTGGACTATAAGATTCTTGAATTGATGACTGCTGTTTGGACTTTGTAGATGTAATATAATGCAAGTGATGACAGTGGAGTATACAAGCTCTGATGAGAGCTCATATGAGCCAGATTCTGACTCTGAAGTCCCCCAGTTGCAAAATTACAAAGTGAAGCATTTGAAAGCATTCCAGCACTATGTCTGATCTCGATTTTCTATTGATAGTTTTTCGCTTTCCCCAGTGCAGGTGCTATATTTAGTAACAACACATGTAAGGTTGACCTAAGTGGTTTATTATAGTTTACCTACTGGTATTTGAACTTGGTGAGGATACACCAAGTGTGCCTTTTAAATGGAATGATGTAGTGTAGCCACAGCTATTGTTACATTCAAATATTAATGATTTCACTTTAGTGCATTTACAAGCTGGACTTTGTAAATGTAGATTTTTTATTTCATATGATGATTATTTTTACCATTCCTTGATATAAAAATGCACAATGTACATGTATTAATAACTTATTGCCAGTGAGAAGGGTGCAATTTTGAGAAAAGCACTTTTTTTTAGTCTGCTAGAGTGTCTGCTCTGAGAGTCTTCAATTTTGAATCTTAGAATCTCATTTAGTTCTAGGATGTAAACAATGGTATTAACTCAAATGAACGGCTGTTTCATTTGAATTGTATATACAAGTACAAAGGATTGTGCTTTTGCCTAATGAAGTTGTTTTCAGCTTACAATAAATATTATATGGACTGAATCGTCTGGCTGGAGTTTTGTAGTTATTTTGGGTTCAATTTGTAGAAGACATTCATTTACGAACTCCGCCGCCTAAACTTGAAATAAGTAATATTACATTATCGAAGTAGTTGTCTCGCACTGAGAAAAGGGACCGGGCCACTTTCTTTTTTTGTAAATTACTTAGCATTTATGTGGTTTTGGATGCCCGTAAAGGAATATGAAAGGATGCCTTTCTAGTGTTTAAACAGGCTTTACCCCCAAATTACGGCTATAGTAAAATTAAACTTTACAGTGTACAGTGACGTGTCCGTAAAGCCACATGAAAGGATGTCTTTACAACCCCTTTGAAAGGACTTTACGGACACAGTAAAGTACAGCTTTACGCGACCTGTAAAGCCGTATGAAAGGACGCCTTTACAGCACTTTAACAGCGCTTTAAAAGGGCTTTACGGACATGTAAAGTAAAACTTTACGCAACCGGCGATGCAGTAAAGTTCCGTAAATGTATCCCCTTACGGATCATTAGGACGCCCCGTAAAGATGCTTAAAGTTCAACTTTACGGTGTCGTAAAGATCCGTAAGGTTCCGTACATTAGAGGTTTAAGGTACCTTTACGGCGACTTTACGGAACAGTAAAGTTGCTATTTCGTCCATTCCTTTTGCAGCCTTTTACTGTAGTTTACTGTTTAACTGCTTCAACCCAGAAGTGATCGTAACATACCGCATGTCTCCTTAGCATTCTGATATATTTATTGTCTTAAGTATGTCTTAAGGAAGAATATCAATAGCCGGGGGAGGGGATTGTCTCAAAACAAACAAGTAAATATTGTGATATTTTGCTCGATATGTTAAATTGTGACCCAGCTAAGAACATTGTAACGTAGGACTTTTCATATGGCTTTAGGCATTCTTGAATTTCGCGAGTGTATTGTTTCCCATAATTAACGAGATTCAGTTCACCTTCAGTTATGGTCTTGCAAATATAAAAACGTAGTAGTGAAAGGCATTTTTGTTACAAATCGTCCAAGACATCAGGTATCTTTATTGTTCTGTTTTTTTTGGCGAATCAACGAAATTTGGAAATTTGCTCAAGCAGAGAAAAGCAGAGAAAATAACTTATTTATTGACATTTCTTCTCATTTCTTCAGGTTGAACACGGACAGCTAAGATATGCTGGAAAAAAGTGCAACGTATTTTGGAATTCAGTATGCTGCTTGTGAAGTGACTGCTATTGACAGCATCGGGTAAGTCTATTTTACTTCTGAACTTAATCCTGTTTATTTATAAGGCTCTATATATTTGGATGTTAAATTTGTTGACAGACAAAATGTGCTTGCCATTTTCTAGCTTTGTGACTAAAAAATCATATAGCAAATGCGATTTTGTTTGTGGACTCAAGCACAAAGTAACTTTCACCGTTTAACAACCGTTTGAGCCTTTATGAGTGATCACTCTTCTGGCAATAAATGTTCTGTGGTAATTTTTATCGTAAGGACTTCTTAACGATACCCAGAGGGAATTGTCTTTGTGTGGCGCCGAATAGCAAAGGGCGGGAGTGACGTCATGACTCAGGCAAGACTCAGACAAACAAACCGGAATCTATTGCGGACGATTTCCCTAAAACACTTTCTAAAACAGCCGGTGTTCCTAAAAGACATTTTTGAAACGAAAATTTCGCTTAAATTCACTCTAGTTCTCTCAGAACACGCTAATGTTGTACGAGCCTCGTGGGGGATATAATCATTTGCATTCTTTCTAACCCACGCGCGCTTCGCTATTTATTTCTGAATTTATTTTAAAAATTTCCAAATTTCGTTGATTCAGGTCGAGTTCGCCGCAAACAAGTAACACTGTGAGGTTTTCGATAGTACTGTCGTCTGCCAAAAATTGAACGTAGTTTAAGTATTTTTTCTGACAGCTTTGTCGTATACTACTGTAGCTGCCATGTGCTTCTTGCCGAAGCACCTCGGCAAATTTGACAGGCTTTCATGTGTTCGCACTTATGCACTAATTCGCACAGCTACATTCGATATTTTTTTAACAAGCCGTTGCATAATCGCACAAAATCAGTTAATTTTGTTTATGAAATCTTAAACTTATGAACTTTATTGTTGGATTATTTCTTTCAGAAATTAAATGCTTCAACTGATGACATCATGAATTGATTTTAACCACATCTTACTCAACAATTTCTGGGACTTGACCAAACAAAATAACTTGATGACAACCATTTCTACACAAGCTCTATACAACCCCTACTTCAATTTGCAAACAACATCCCGATTTCCGCAGCACTTTTATAGCTTTGGCTACACTAGTGTATTTTATAAACCTCCAGAGAAAGACCTTGGCTGGGAAACAGTTGTCTCGTATCGTTTACCGTCTTAGTAAAGCCTCCACCTTGCGCAGTGAAGCACAGCGCCCCAAGACTTATCTAGTTTAAAGGTGAAGACAAATTGATCGGGGCAGACTTCTGCAACTTCAGTTGGCGACATCAACCGGTCTGTGATGGGAGAAAATGATGAAGTACTAGGACCAGCAGGGGAGGGAAGGGATGACGGCTCCTACAAAATTGATGCAAACTTGTTGTTAAGTAAAAAGAAAAATAAAGTAAAATTCTTTTATGTCAACTACATTTGCTTTCAACTTTCAACATTCAACTTTCAATTTTATTTGCTATTTGACAAAAGAAAAATACAAAATGGTCGCTTCCCGCAAATAGCATTGGATAGTCGAGGCGGGAAGCGACAGGAGAAAATAGGTTTACATTACAGCCTGTCAAATTTAAACAAGGTATGCAAAAACCAATAAAAATGCTTAAATTAAAATGAGAGTCGTGATAAAAAAATCTGTGCAAGATAAACACTGGTTCACTGATTCATTTTGCAAATAGACCAATGTCGATATATTAAAATTCAGCCTAACACATTAGACCTCCGCACGAGGCTCTGGGGAATAAACTCCACAAACTCTGTAGTTGTTCTCCAGAGCCTCGTACTGAGGTCTATTGTGTTAGGCTGAATTTTAATATATCGAAATTGCTCTACTATACCCACAAATGAAAAAAATTATTGCGGATTGGATGCAGAAAGGTCCATCAAAAGTTTATTTTCTAAAATACATTTTTCAGGATTAGCAACATTTTCCGTGAGCTGAACAAGGTGCCATTGTTGTATATCGCACAAAAGGCAAATTTACTGTCAATAGTCTTTGTCAAACGTAATTTATAGAGGCACAGAAAACGTCTAGTCCAGTTTGTCCTGACCTGAATTTAACTGACATGACTGACGTCTGAGTCAACAGCGATAGAAAACTGGGTGCAGGGTCCCAAATGATATTTATTGACTGATGTCAAAAACAGCTGAAAGAACCAGTCTTATCTGTATGTGACGAACACTCTCAAATTAACGCCTACCGCCCCCATCCATATCTGAATGTAAATATGTTAATTAATGCGGCTTATTTGCAAGTTGCGAATACGAGAGTCCCTGCTGGTTTAATGTTTCAAGTCGCAGCAGGTCAGCCGTTTTGCTTGTCTTCTCAGTGTTTTCAGAGAATGATCTATAACAAAACTGTTAAGTTTTCTTAGTTCAAAAAGGAATCAACTCCGTTTGAGTAGTTGGGCCGGGTTTAAGGAGAAAGATTGCTGTCGAGAACGTGCTGTCATTGAAACAAGGTAAGGAAAGATTTGTTGAAATGGACACAAGCTGCAATTGTGGCCTTCCCGCGGTGTCCGTTTCGGATAAGCTTATGATTATATGCTAGATTTACCTGACTAATATAAATGCATAACTGTGTCCGTATTTCGCTCAAGACATATGAGACTACCAGTGCCGTCTTGCTGGCTAACTAAACCATTTCAATTTAAGCAGACGGAAACAATCTCGATCTAGCCAGCTGTGCGCGATAGGTTTATCGGAAGAGGAGTGATGAAACGGCTGCGTGCCACCCAGTTATTAAGTCATTTAAGCACTCATCTCTCCTCTTCTCATATCTTCTGAAAATAAGGTCGTTTTTACCTTCCCAGTTGTTGTTTTTTTTTTACACACACGACACGTAATTCGATTATGAATTAAGTATTTGTTGAGGTTGAAATAGTAAACAAATCCTGGCTTTTAACTTCTGTATCAGGTGATTTATTTTCAAGCGTTTGTGGTCCAAACATAAATGTCATCATGATTCCACTGTCTTGCAAATTACCAAGCTTTTAATATGATGTATTGGGAAACACGTACAAGTGATTATAAATTATAAGATTCTATCGTTTGCATGCCAACCTAGATTTAATCAACCTGAATTCAGTCTAGACAGACGGATCAACAACTTTAAAGGTTATATGGCATTGAACTTGCAGAACAATGTCCATTTACAATATTCACACTGAGTTCACTTTAGTAGATCATAACTTTAAAGCAGCACTTCAAAGCTGGAGGCATACAAAGCTTAAAGCACGGTAAATAATACCGGAACAGCACGAAGTGCTTTAGTTACAGGCTGAACGTTTTTCGCCAATACAGGTAAATAAACAAAAGTAGGTTACGCAGGCTATACTTTCTTCAGTCAAACAAACCATGATGTAATTACGTCAATGTTTTGAAATTATATAAAAAAATACATGTAAAAAAATACTATCCACCAAACAACTTGAAGAGTGCGGTAGGAAATTACATTTATATTCTATGGAGTATTTCACGTTTGTTTGCTTGGAGCTGCATGGTACAAGAAATCGCCAATTTTGCTTGACCTTCATAAAACAGTTGGTGGTGTGTTATTAAAGGTATAAAACTTGATATCTGAGGTGAGCATTTTCGCACGTTATTTTACAGGAGTCAAAGCAACGGAAGTCGCACTATGTGATCGCATACTGAATGATCACAACTAAAGTGGTTCCCTGTCCGACTTTTTGCCTTTTTTTGGCCACTGATTTGGACTATTTACAGTCAGGAATGGAACACTATATTTGTTATGGGGAGAACTGGAAATGAACCAGGAATAGCATCCTGCAAATTAAAGGGAAGGGCGATGAAAAATGAAACAAAGCGAGTTATGCAAACTTTGACATACAAATGGCGCGCATCCAAAACTAAGTTTTCTTGGCACGGACCAGAAAAAATACTTGCATGATCAGGAAAAAAAGGCCCACCGCCTCACTCCCCAATCAAAACTATATTGGTAAGAACTGGTTAAACCGATAAGAAATTAGGATTTAA
>OZ026602.1:8023087-8063087 GCA_964020085.1 Micromussa lordhowensis
ACATTGCGATACTCTGTGCAAACACCTTCGCCATTTTCATTTTTACTACAAAGAGGTTACTGCGCAAGCGTAACAATATACTACTCATGAATCTGGCTACCGCTGACTTGATAATTGGAGGCATTGCATTCCCCATGTTCATTTGCATTTTCTACAAGTCGGCTACGCACTATCGATGGAGGGACAGGATTTTAAACCAGGTCTACATTTGCGTGGACATTTTTGCTGCGTTGTCCTCAATGACGATCTTGGTAGTGATAGCCTTGGAAAGAGCATATTCTGTCCTCTTTCCCCTTAAACACCGATGCATGTCCAGACGATCTAGATTCTACTGGTTGTCAGCTTCCTTTGCATGGATGATGGCTGGCGCTTTTACCACTCTTAAGGCTCTCGCATGGAAAGCACTAATTCCATCGTTATATGACAGTCATGTCATCTTTGCATTCGTTTTCCTTGCACTCGTCACCATTGTAGTCGCGTATACGTCTATTTGGACAAGGATCAAATCTCGTAAAAGGAACAATAACAATTTTGCCATCAAAGAGAAGTCAGTCGCTCAAGCAATGCTTATAGTAACTATTGCCTTCATAGTGATGTGGTTGCCCTTCTTTTTGATCAACGTGGCTGCCAGTTTTGATAATCAGTTACTGCAAGTGATCCCTCTGCATGTTGTCTACTCTGCTAAATTAATGCATTATGGAAATTCTTTTGTGAATCCTATTATATATTACTTGAAGCTTCCACAATTTCGCAAGGCCCTACGTAAACTAAGTTACAGAGGCTCGGCGAGAACAGATTTAAACCCTTAAACAACGTCACCTGGAGTGAATCAGCTAACGAAATTCCAACTTGCGAATTTTGGCTGTTAAATTTGCAATCAAATGGACAGAGGTTTCCGTTTACATTTATTTATTATTCATACAACAACTATTCGTATTGTCTTGTACCTAGGCATACAAATACATATAATCTTGAACTAAACCTAGAAATTTTTTTATTAAGGACATTTAAGCATAAAATAAATTCAGAATCATCTTATAAATCATATAATCATGTTATCTTAGTGCTGTTGGAAATACTCAATTGGATAACTCAACCGAAATTCTAGTTTCCAACCTCAAAAGTATAATTTCTACAGGGTGATTATGGCCGGTCCTTTAAACGTATATACTTTTAAATAATATGGTAAAAAGGTTCAAGATGAAATCTAGAATCTGATTGGTTCCCTGATTGGTCCTAATTTGAACCAATCACGAACTTGTTTTTTCGATAGCTCCAAAAACAACAACAAAAACATCTTTGTTTTCTCAATATCAATACAAATATGGTCACGTCTTTAGTATACAATAAAGTAGCTTTAGCTCACTTTTTTGTGAATTGCATCAAATGTACTTAAGATGGGTAGACCCTAAAGGAAGAGAAAATGTCATCAGTTTGAACCTTTCAATATGTTATAAAGATTTTCATATATTATCTCCAGAAAAGATCTCTCGTTTTATATATATGTCTTAATCCCAAGATATCCCATTTCATATCTCAATCATTTAAATAGATCAGAGACGATCGTCTGCTTTTAAATTTAGATGTTATCAGAAATAACGACAGGTGATGTCGAAAATCGGAGATATCCTCTTCATATCGGCACGGCAATTTGCGACCGAATGCCCGTGGGAGGGGAGGAGGGGAAGGTTTCCCAGAAACTGAATACTACACTCCTTCCTTACGTTTTCTTTTTCAGTTTCTGTTTTTTTTTTCTTTTCTATTTCTTCCTTGTTTTATTCTAAGAAGTGACCTAGGCTCCTATGTACTTTCTTCGGGTCGATGACGCACCGAAACAAAGTACGCCCTGGGGCCTACAATGTTGAACCGGATGGCATATGTACAGACCAGACATGAAGACAGACACTGAATTCATCAAACTGAAGAATAACTGAACAACACACCTGTGCTAAAGATTTAAAACAACAGATAAGGTTAAGTTATAAGTTTGCCGTAGGGCCACAACGCTTTGGAACCAAATAACCCGTGCAGAAGCACTTGCAAATAAGATATTTCAGTCTCTTCTGGAAGCGCAATTAAGCTCCAAGTAAACTTTGAGTAGCTGGGCTCTACACTGCAGGTAAGCCATAACTCACGGTATCCTTTTCGATCATAATGAGCAGTTTTCATTTGAACAGGGTGGCGATGGTTGCCCCAACTCGTCTGTTCACAGAGGCTTTTTTCAAACTAGAATCTGAATATTTATTCTTTATTCGGATCTTTAAATTAAATTAACATACCGACTGTTTTCTCTTCTCTACTTTTTAACGGAATCAAGATGACTTCGAAACGTTGTAGTTTCCTTTTGCTTAGTGAACTGTTTTTGATATGATTGGCCCTGATTAAAGTGATGATTAAAGTGACGTGCATTGTTTACTGGAAGCTCGGGCATTTATTAGAGAGGCAATGAACTTTTTGTCGTTCCTTTTTTCCTCAGTACATGTAGCTTAATTTTTGGGTTCAGTATTCACTATTATCATCAAACGAATCGACGTTTCTTGGAAATCCAATATTCATTTTGTCAAAAATCTGACAAATTCGAGACGTAAACTCGACAAAAACGACATGCTGGTCGGTTTGGATCAAACGATGAGGCTAAGGTTTGGGCCACCTCCACATTACCAGAAGGTTTAGTGCATGAAGTCCTTGAAAAATTAGATACGATTATATTTTATTTTTCGAAAAGTCTGTGTCTTCTTGTAACTGTATACATGGTATACCGGCTCTAGACTTGGCTGATAGCCAGTTAGTTTCGATAAAATATCATCTAACTGAATCCCTCGAGTCGATCAAAGTTGAACAGATGACCGTGGCGGTCGTTGCATCGTTGCAAGCAGGACAATCTGATCATGGAAGCAAGTCATATAATTTTGATATTTTGTAAACATTCAATAACCGTTTAATTGTCGTCTAATTTTAACCTAAATGCGTCAGGATCAAAATTTACGCGGACATGTTTGTCTAATCACAGAACTCGCGCAGTTACACCACACTATTCAAGCTGTTTAGGAAGGGAGGGATTTTGTCAAAGGAATGCCGTTGAAGAAATTTCCGACGAACGTTGTAATAAAACTCGCAATTACCGCGCAGCATGGACAATAACAAAAATAGCCACTGGCGATCCTTGCGAAAAGCAAAACAACAACATCAACCACTACCACCATCACCATGCACAACCACAACAAAAACAACACAAGTTAATACCTTGGAAAACCCAAGACCGGTTACCAAGCTTTAGAGGGACCTTTCTTTTTGAGCTTATTAAATATTACAGCACACTGCGTGCTGTTTACATTTTACAAAATCGAATCACTTTCCACTCTAACCCTCTGGATACAGATATTAATTAAATCGCTGGGAATGTACACTGCCGTTGATAGCCAGCACGATAATTTTACGGTAATTTTGGAATTGTACATGCATGCGAAGCAAGATAGAGATCGATAAATAAGTTTCATAAACGTCACCAATTGGATCAGTGAGTAATCGAAAATAAATAAATGAATCACATTCGAAACCCGTTGCGATTTGCCTATTGTAATGAGTGAAAATTAAGTTGTTGTAACCGATTTATTTTACTTCGTCATATTTTATTTATTTTTTTCTATTTCCCTCTTGCCGATTGTGTTAAAAAAAAGATTGAGTTAGGCTGTGTATGTAAAGTCAAATCAAAACTGTTCGACGTAAATTTTAATGGCAAACAATTGAGTTAAAGTTATGGTTGACAATTAGTTTAAAAATCATGCAGATTGGTCTGCTTCAGGTTCAAAAGAAAAAACAACAACAATAGTAACGATCATGATTGTTTTCTGCAGACGTTTCTTTGAACCGGATTGGTCACTAAGGAAAGACAGATGATTTATGGCCACTGACTGACTGATCCACTAATTGTCGCAATTCTTCATCTTAGATATCCCTTGTTTGTCTGATAACCTAAGGACACATTAATAAAGATTGCTGTCCAAAACACATAATTCCCGTGCCCGATGCTTTGTGATCTAATGCATCACAAATACATCAACCATGTTTTGGCTGGTTGCGGGAGATGCGACTTGGCCGGTTGGACAGAAACGAAAATTATTCATCGCTATCGCGGAAATTTTGCCATCGTTTAAGTAAACAGAGTGATAGTAAATTTATTAGTTTATGACAATGCCCACTCCTGATCCGAGCCGTGAATTTTGTCGACTTTGACGCCGGAATAGATGTCTTGCTACTTATACCAACGCAACACCTGCAAATTTAATTGAGGAAAAAAGATTGCTTTTAGCCGAGATTTGAGGAGCTGACGCACTCTAGAGTTCTTTCAAATAGCGCATTTACGAGAAGTTTTTTTTGTGTGTTTGTTCTCATTCAAAGCGACCATACAATAGGTTTTTAGCTTGTGCTAATGGCAGCGTAACCGCTGAGCTGAAAAGAACACCTGAAGGCGCTCAGACAACAGAGATGCTGTCATCAAAAACATCAACGAACCGACGCCAATGTTTTTCATTTGCCAAGTTTAAGCTCTATCGTTAACCAAGGTATGCCAAAAGAAAAAAAAAATTATACATACCTTATAAAGATTCATAGCAAAGCGCCAAACGTCCATGACCTTGAAAACCTCTCTATTTTTGGGACCCACAATCCCCCGCTGGTAGCGTTAATAAAGAAATATTTAAAGAATACGGTTGCCGCGGTTTTGTTAGTTCGTTCAACGTTGCCGCTTGAGTCAACTTACACAGCACGGTAGACTAGGCTGTGGTTGTCGCAGCCGATGATGTGTATGCTTACTCTGGTTGAAGGATTGAATGCTGCCGTTGTCTTCTACATGTAGGTCGACTCTCAATGCTGAATCGAAGTATACTATTTGAGGAGGGAGGTTTGCACGATTCCACGCAAATACGGTTTGTATTTGTTTTATTTCTCGTTTACACTCCTTGTAGTGCCGTAGAAAATGAATCAAGTTCGAAAAAATAGAAAGAAAGAATGATGTTGTTCAGTTACTACCTTAGTGTCAGCACGGTTGGTGAGAAAATCGAGAACGAAAAACAAAACCGACAAACAATGAAATAAACGAACATGTGCGTATGGTCTGGGAGACAAAAAATAGAAGCTTATCGCTGTAGGTTCCGGTTCGGTGAAATGCGACGAACTCAAAATATTGTTCAAACAATTGTTGTTTATGCAAAATGTTTGAAAGCGTCTCAAAATAGCTTTCATTTGTTCTAGTCAATACCGCTAATCTATATTTCACACCAATTTGTTTTTCGCCTTCTGTTTTAAATTTAGCCAGCTATTCCCAAGGAGACTCAGTTAGTTTCAAAATTAGAGCATAAATTTAGTTGTGCTTATTTAAAAGTTATATTGTCGAAGATAAGTCTGGTATCGAATTCAAGATCTTTTCAGTCTTTGCTTTTGATTTTGCACTTGACTGTAACCTTTTGCATGCTTATCTCAGAGTTTTCAGGCGAAAATTAAAACAAGACTAATGGCAACTCCAAAATGACGTTGGTTAAGCGTCCCAGCTGGAGAGTTTATTGTTGCGATAGCAAACAGCACAAACTGATATTAGTGTCGAAAGACTCTTATTTCTAACGTTACTCCTAGATGTAGTTTTTTGGCCCCTTTTCAAAAATTGCTGGACATTTTTCGTGATTTTACCAATAAACGGTGGTATCGAGTAAAACGAAGATCACACAATTTGCTCCACCTCATAAATCATGCATTGTTGATGCCGTTCGTAACAACTGGTCTGCGATTTACGAATTAATCCGGCAAGGGGAAATTTGCATATATCTTTTTGTTAAAAATCGATTAAGAAGGAAAAAATTAACTATGAACCTTTGAAGCGTTTGCGTCATAACTAGACGACGTTTGTTATAATGAAGCCAAACTATCACGGAACGTAGTTGAAATCTTATTAGTAGTCGATAAAAATTAAACTTTCATTATACATTTATTGCACGCGACCTTAACACTGTGAATTGGTTAGAAAAATATCAAAATGGTTCAAAACATAAAGGCCTCATAGGTGGGGCTTGAGACAAATGTTTATCGCGGCGAGTTCGATTGATCTTGTAATCAACTGATTTCTCAGAAAATTGTATTTGAATATCTGGCTTATTCCCTTGATGACAGAATGATGTCAAGATACACTCGGAAAAAAAGTAAATAGGTAAAATTATATGTACGCGTGGCATTATTGATTGAAAAAAAAAGCAAAACAAAAAAAAACAACAACAAAACAAAATGAAAATATTCGTACTTTATGGTTGGACTGGAACGACTATGGGAAAGAAATCTTTTCAAATGCAAATTAATGACTTTTCTAGAAGTTGGTTTCGATATTCTGTCGCTTGAGCATCCTTTGTCTGCCTCCGGTTACTTCTAGGTTAATTCAAATACCTTACATTAAGAAACAAACAGATAAGTAATAAACAAGCAAAAACACGAACGAGCGAGGAACGCATATCATGATCAGAACGCTCACGCCAAATAATCAAGCCAAGTATGTATATTTATATACATGTACAGTCGAAGCTGTCCTTGCGACCAATTCCGGAAGCGACGTGCAGCCCTAGTTACCACGATTATTTTACAATAACCATTGTGAAACCGACCTCCGTAACAAAACAACGAAACAAAACATGCAAACCCAAAACAAACTCTCGTAAGCGACCGCAACTGCCTTAGGGTTAGGATTTTCCTTTGTTGTAGGCTCTCACAAGCGATCACTGAAAGCAGATCCTGATTCTGATTAGTAAATGCCACTTGATCAAATTCACCGTAAAACAAAATTGCTTCACAACGTTCGTCAAAGAGTCGTTAAACGCTAAGATGATGCTCTATCGAGACTAAGATAGGAAGAGACCCTGCTGCTTCTATTGTTTCAGATCTCTTGTCACTTACTGTGCAAGACTCATTGTCGTTCATACACGATTAATTCAAGGTCCGAGGTGGTCGCTTATGAAAGCTTCGACTGCATTCAGAAACAAAACAAAAAAAAAACAAAAACAAAGTATTCGCTCTTCTTTTGATTCAATGTTTTCCTCTCTTTTTGTGTATCCACCGCAATGTCATGACTAGCTAAGTAGAGAGAAATAGCTAACTTTTTCACTTGGCTTCCAACGTTAGATAACTATTTAAGGAAAAAAAACTCGATCGCAGTAGCCCAGTCTTCAATTAATCTTAAATAAAACAAAATCCTACACAGTCTAAACAAAACCACGTGTGCCTTCAACTCAGAGCATTTCACGACAAATTTTGTCACCATTTCAAGTTTCCGCAACAGGAGAAGAGGTTAATTGGCATATTAAAGGCGCCATCTTGGGCAAGTTATTCTGCGCTAGAAAGGCGGTTTAGAAACTCCGGCGATTGGTCAAAAATACTACAAATAGAAGTTATTTTACCTTGCTTAAATAGACAAAAGAATTATTTTAACAAGAAAAAAATTCCAGCAGCTCGACAGGACTGTTTCAAATGCAAAATATATACATTTGTGAAGAGCTTACGGAAACGGAAGACTTAAATCAAATGCAAAATGCGTTAATCACCGTGTATCATGCTTTCTTAATAATTCTTTTTTTGAATGAAGTGGCATTTTTTATCATGATCAATGCTAGTCAGAGGACCTAGCTTAAGCTTCCCAAAGCTTGACCAGATATTCATCAGATGTAAGTGAACAATCATGTTTTTATCTGTGGAACTGCAACGGCCGTTTCGACCATTTCCCTGCGATATAAGCCAGAGACTGAAATTTGCTAAATTTTCAGATTTTTTTTAAAGAAAAAATACATTACAATTATATATTTTAACTGAACCATATAAAATTCTAACTTTCTCGTAACAGTAAAACTAGCCAAACAAAAACAACAAAATCCTTTGTTCGATGCTAATAAAATTTCTGCAAGAAGTCATGACTTTGTGTGTTCGTATCAGGCTTTATTGCCTTCAGTCTGGTTCCAAAATTACTTCAATAGCACGGTCGAACCGAAATGTCATACGCTAAGAACAATTTTAGTCAAAATCAGCAGAAAATAGGAATAATCAGCCTGGAACGGAAAAACGATATTCCTATTTAAGATTGCGGTGTCGTCAATCGCAATCTTTGAAAGATGATGAGAATTATTCTCGTAAATTCTGGTTATTTATTGTTGTAATTGGTGTCTGGCGCTTGGAGAAGAATGTTTGCCTTTCTTAGTGAACTGATTCATCTTCTCTTGTTAGGAAAAGGTAATTACTCCGAGCAGACCAACGCGTTGTGGATATTGTTACATGTAATAGATTAGTTTTCTTAGCTATTTCCTGCAACTTTTTTTAGGAAAGAAAATTTACTTAGCATTGAATTTCTCATGTTTTATTCCAGGATAATAGAGTAGATTGCAATCTTCTGGACAATGATCAACAACGCGTCAGGACCTAGCAATTCCACGTCAACTGACCAAACAGACGACAAAGTTATTATGTGGTGTGTAGCATACGCTATAGTCACAGTGGCCATAATCTTCAACAATGTGGCAGCAATATTAGCCTTCACTAAATCTCGTCTTTTGAGGAAATTTGGAAATTATTTCCTTGTAAATTTGGCGGTGGCGGACCTGATGGTCGGGACTATTGCCTTACCGATGTATATCCATTTGATTTACATATCACCTTATACAGGTTCTTCAGTAACCAAAGTTAAACCTTTTCAGACAGTTCACATCGCTTTTGATGTCTTCTCTGGGATGGCGTCTGCATTTACACTAACGGTTATTTCTCTGGAGAGAGTATACGCGATATTTTCCCCATTGCGATATCGCAGACATTCCAGAGGAGCTTACTTCGTTGTTTTGGCTACGGTGTGGATTTTTGCGGGTGCTCTGACGGGGATTTGGCTTTTGGATTCGTTCGAAATTATCCATCCCAAGATATTTGCGTTTGCCTTGGCTCTCCTGTCTTTCACTTCTCTCATGGTAATGATCGCCAGTTACGTAGCGTTGTGGCTGAAAATAAAACTCTGGAGCAGAAATCAACACCGAGCGGCTGGAGAAAAGGAACGCAATTTAGCAGTGGCCATTGCTATCATAACTGCTGTGTTCTTGATGACCTGGGCACCATTTCATATTATGAACATTCTGGTGAACTTCAAGACGTCTTTGCTTGACGGTATTCCTTATGAAGTCATCTTTTTGGCAAAGTTCTTACATTACGGCAACTCGATTGTTAATCCAGTGATTTACTGCTATAAAATCACTGAATTCCGGAGAGCTCTGAAGAACTTGTTCGCAAGAAAGAAAAAAAGTAGAGAAACAAGACTTTAATTGCTTCCAAGCTGTTGGATAGTTAGAAAGGTATAATATATATATTTATTTAGATCTCTTGGGAAGCGATGTTTTCCTTAATCGTACATGTTTTCATACATATTATCCGTCCTAAAATGACCCACGTCAAAGATCATCTTAAAACACTTGTTATTTCCAATCCGCCTCAATGTTTCTTACTTGTTGTGTAACTCCCTGTATAGTTTATTTTTTAAATTACTATGCTTGGTCAAAGGAGGGACGGCGGTCTAACGCTTAGTGCGCATGCGCAGCTAGACGCTTGATCGAGCGGTCAGGTTTGACAGCCATTGCGTTGTGTTCCTAGGCAAGACACTTTCAGCATTCATTGGTGTACGACAGGGAACACGTATCGGCAGATTTAATTTCGGGGATAGCCCTGCGACGGGTAAGCATCCCATCATGCAACACAAACCGAGTTTAGCCAAATGGGTTTAAGAAGCCTTGGGTATAAAAAGAAGTTAACAAGAGTAGACTGGGGTGCGAAATCAATTACTTGCTCGATTTTTGCCATTAGCTTTCTCTCTTTAAAAAGAGCCGTGTACAGATACGTTGCACAAAAGTGAAGTATACAGTGGATCACAGAATCAACAACGAAATCATCAGGCTCTTTAGGACTAAAGCTAAAAGATTAAAAAAGAAAAATAATTCCCGCTTACACGAGTATAAGTGCCCAGTTTTTAAGGTCTCCATGCTGTTATTATTGCTGCTTTGTTTATGGACGTTCGTGCTAATTGTTTCTGCGCATCCTTACTGCACACGAAAATGCACACGCAACGTCATGCATCGAGCGCGCGCCAAGTAATAAAATGAACAATGATAGGGCATTGACTTCTGAAACGAAGTCCGTAACCTGCAATTTTTTTTCATTCCTGAAACAAATAATTCTGCCCCTGACCTGTCCGCAGTAGAAGTTTGAGGAAAATCTATCGAGTAGAACATTTTTGCGCGAACGTCCTTAAGTGGTGCACTTGTTAAATTAAATCTGTTCTGAGTGGTGCACTAACGGGTATTCTACAAAACTAATACCGACGTGCTATCCAAGTGTCCACCTTGAAAGAGCTCAGTCATGGCATTTTGAGAAATTTTGGCTGCATGCAGAATTACCTTTATAACATAAAACCATAAAGGAACAAGGCTGGTTAAGGTTGGAGAAGATTGACACGGATTACAAAAGACGATCTTGAAAAATTTACGCAAGGCTTTTCAAAAGGCGCGAACCGTGACGTAGCTACTTTAAGGGCGGGTATATAAGCTCAAGGTTATAATTAGATCCACTCTACAATAGACCTGCGGTCTGGTGTGAAATGACTTTCGTTGTGGGGAGTTAAAACCCGATTCCTCTACTCAACTGACCAGAACACGTACATGTACGTAGATCTACGTACACATATAGTTGCTTTGGCGGTTTTTTTTTTTTTACGATCAGGCCATAGATAACGGCAACTGAATGTCTAATAATAAAGGAAAAACGTTGATATGGAGCCTCTCGGTAAATGCTCATGCGGCTTATGGTGCTACTGAAGCTATCTGTTACCACTTTATTTGAATGGACCTGCGCTGAGAACGTAAGCTCAATTTTAACGAACAGGGGCGATTCCTAGTTACCGCGTCATTAAGCAGTATAATAAGCGTCAATAAGCAGTATGCCTCTTAGCAAAGTAAAATTTACACGCAGAGAAAATGTTAATTCTGTTTCATGGGGTATCAGGTACAGCTGTAGAAGTTCCAATCTCCTTCCCAGAGCCCACGCGCCTTTTGGTCAGCACCAAGACACAGAGCTCTGGAATAATCAATTTCCAGAGACCAAGATTTTAGGACTTCCGGTTTCACGGCGCATGCGTGGCTTGGTTTACATGGCGTCTAGAGAAAAGTTGAAGTGGATACGTTCCACAAAGGCATTCAATACGCACTGGAAAAACTAGGAAAGTCGAAATTTGGCTTTGAAAGAACAGCAGTATCAAATTTTAAAAGCAAAAGACACGAGGGCTCTGGGAACGAGCTTGTTGATTATTCCAGAGCTCCGTGTCTTGGTGCTGACCAAAAGGCACGTGGGCTCTGGGAACGAGATTGTAGAAGTTCAGCTTTTAAACAATAGCGTTAACACTGTAATTGTCACTGACTGAAAACAAAGGATCAATCAGTTAAAGACACGCTGTTTATCTCTAATAACCCTGATAACAAAGAAAGTTCTGCATCCCCGCTTTAAAATAATGAACACATACAGGTAATGATTGAGCAAATAATTAGCGATTTTTCCTTGCTAAATCGAGCCCAATTATTTTACCCTCCACACATTTCATTCTGCAGCGAATTTATTATGCAATGGTTGAAATACAACAAAGGACAAAACAACGGAGACTTGAACGCAGGCCTCCATTGTCTTACTCGATCATTTTACAAAGACATCCATAACCAAGGGTGTTTATATTACCAGGTTATAACCTTGAAAACAAAGACTTCCGTTTTTAAATTAATTTTCCTTGAACTAGTTGGAGTTATGTAAGCAATTTGTTAATGAAAAATACACACCGTCAAGGCGTCAGTGTACGAGCTGATGTTTTCAGACGTGTAAAAACTTGTTATGAGAGATCGTAATAAAGCTATCACATCAGAATAAAATCCTAAAAATTCCATACATTTTCTCGACAAGTTGACTTAACATATTGAAAATAAAGAAAAAGTTACTCAAACGCAAGAAAAAATGAGACTAAATGGTATTCTAAATGAACAGCGCCTATGACTTGAACCCAAGCTAAAATTGTAATGATGCAAAGGCTGGTCTTAGCTGATCTGAAAGCTCATGTTTAGTCTATCTATGTTAATTTTAAACGATTGGGCGGCACTTTTATACATAATCATAATTGTGAACACAAATCAATAGATATCATCAATACGAACAGTGGCAGTGCAAAATCGTTTGCCAGTTCTGTGACTTCAGTCAAACAATTACCAGCATCGAAAATGGAACTATATATCTAACTGCTGTTCGTCAATTGTTCGTCGAAACTGAACACAAGAAGTACATTCGAAGTTGAATCATCTCATAGGTCTTTTACGAGCTAAAAATAGCCGTGCGCATCGACAGCAGGGCGCCAAATATTTATCACTGTTTAACTGGATTCAATAGCAGTCGTCCGCCGCTACATTGGCGTCAAAAATAGTCTCAACATCGACAGTTAGGTAAATGAGCGCTGAAGGGATAATATGTTTTCATTTATCTGACTAATTTCTCCCGATCACATGCTGAGTTGTACATTACTGTACGTCCTGTACACATTGTCCATATTGAGTGATACCTTAGCCAACATAAGCTCGCTAGTTTAATCTGTTTTATCTGTCTACTCAACTGACGGAAGGACCAAGACAGAGAAGAAGAACGGAACATTTCATTTTCATGGTGGAATTTAAGTAGTTCCCATCCAGGAATCGAATAGTCTTTGGATATATGTAGGTAAGTACTTTAAAGCTTAGTCAATTGTTGTGATATGCAGTAAAGAGTTTAATTCGCATGGTTTTGTAGGGGAGCAGTGATTTCGTTTCAGACGATGTATTCCCCGGGAGGGCTGCTATGTTTTTTGTTTTTTTTTTTTACAACAACCATCTTACCTTCCGTACTTAGTACCCTATGCCTGGTCTTGAGACGTGCAAGAGATCGCACTGAACTCTAACCCATCATGACTTAACACCATCTCCGCCGATCTACGGGGAAAGAATGAACGAAAAAGATAATTCTCACAAAAAAAGATTAAATTTCGCGGTTCGTATTCTTGTGTGGTAGACTACTTCATGCACGGAATCACTTAAGCAGTCGAGAAGTCCTGAACAAAATTATGTACTCCCTGACACTAAAAAGAACAGTTTCAAACAGTGTATTGCTAAGTCTGAACACATGTGCAATCTGTTGACTAATTTAATCTTAAATGCATCTTCCACGCCTGTGGGGCCTCACCATTCCTTGTTGGTGACACGATAATTTAATCTATATAGTGAAAAAGATACAGAGCTGATCAAAACTATATTTTTTTTTTGTTATCACCAGCGCTCAGCTAGCGCAGATGGTTTGCCGTTCGACAAACTCCATTCGACATCACAAAATCTTTGATTTAATAGAGGTACCAAGAACAAAATTTGTCCCGGATAAAAACAAGAACATGATCGACAGGGTAAACAGACTTGTGTCGAACGTGTCAATCATAAGCCATAAAACTATTAGTCTTTCTTAATTCCATTAGCTTTTGTTGACAGATATGAGCAAAAATCCAGATAAGCTACAATCAAACATTTTCACCATATAATTTGTCCTTTGAATTTGTCCGAGAGAATGTCAGTGTGTTTTGCTTGTTGGTTCGGATTCCTCCGTTACTCCAGCAAGCGATATAGATGATGATATCTGCCTACATAATGAACAATATAATTAGAAGTAGAACAAAATAAGTCTGGTCAATCGACTTTGCTAATGGCAACACACTGTTTCACCTTGGTCTAACAACAAACTAACTGTAGAAACTGAAAATCCATCAACAAGCAAAGATAGGGCAAGCGTCAAGCTATTATTTGGTAAATGTTTATCAAGGAATGAATGAGACAGCTAGGGGAGGGGAGGGAAGGGAAAAACAGACAGTGCCATGACGTGGAGGAAGGGAGGGTTCTGTTCAGTAAAGCTTCAACTAATCACTAAAGCACGGGCACAATGCATTCAAAGGACCGGCGTTCATTTTTTCCACATTTAAAATTTGACACAATACACCTTGTGATCGCTATTAATGTCCAAATCGATACTTGCGTATGTATCAGTAATAGATGCTCTGTTCAGTTCCGTCCTTGCCTTTTGTCCTAAATATAAGGCAGACGCTCACAGGCTGTATCACACCGGGATAGGATTTAGCGACATGCAGCGAGAACAATTGTAATGTGCAATTACTCACGCAAACTGATGTAATGCACGCAAAGATCATACTAATCCAGTCAAAAAGTGCGTTCATTAAGTCATTTCTTTTTTGAAATCATTAGCTATTGCAAAGCCTGTCCACCAAGCAAAAGAAGTACTTCGATGGACGTATATTACTTGACCGAATGTCAACCCTTTCCGGATTAACGGATAAAACTTTTGGATAAAATTGAATTTTGATCACTTAATTGCTGATTTCTTGTTTCTTACGGACGTTAGTATTGATGATCCAGGTATTAACACGATACTTGAAAACAAAGCGTGCACAAAACACGAAGCTTGCATAGCTCTTCCGTAATGGGGCTACAACTATTATTAGTTTTTCTAAAAACTGTTGTTTTTCCGGTCCACGCTGAATAGATATTCGTATTCTTGTGAATGTCTTTAGATTTATATAGCGTATGACATTTCCTGTCGATGACGTCTAAGAAATTTTAGAGCCAGACTGCAGGTATTAAAGCCTGATATGAAGTACATAACTTCTTGCAGAAATGTCAGTTAGTATCGAACATACTGTAAGCTTTGCTTTTGTTGTTTTTTGGCTGTTTTCGGTTTAGAGAAAGGTAGAATTTTGTACGCTTTAGTTGAAAACAAATTTGTTTTGTTTTACAAATTTTCAACACACAATATGGTTCTGTTCAAAATCTCAGCCTCTTGTTTATTCTTAAAACATCCCAAGAATTTTGCAAATTTCAGACTCGATATTCTTATAAAATATATTGTTATAAAAAAAGAGCATGTCCAAATATAGACATCACATAGATATAAACTTGACCTGTAGAATATGTCGTATTTTTTTTTCTTAACTGTTAAGGTTAAGTGATCGTAAGGTAACACTAGAAGCTAGCTCACCAAATACTTGGCACCGACAGCGAGTACTGTGCTTGCTCTAGGCTGATTGTTTTTACACCAGTAAGTTGATTTACTATAATTCCACCATAGATAGATGCTTCAAAAAATCGAGGTAGGAAACATTTGGCCTTATTCAGTGTTCTTTTGTTATCTTCCTCCGATCCCAATTGCTATCTCTCAGTCTCCCTTAAAACTGCGGCGCACTGCAGAAAACGTTGAATGGCTATTTCTAACACATCATTTGCATATATTTCCTACTTATTTTCAGCAGTTTTCCACGGCTTCAGAGCTGAATAACTAACATGAACAATTCAACATCCGGGACCTCTCAAACGATCAACCATCTCTGGGTCATTACGTGGTGTGCGATATACGGGATCGTAGCGGCAGCTACTGTCATAGGCAACGCCCTAACGGTCGCAGTGTTCTCAAACAAGAAACTTCCACGCAAATTCGGCGGTTATTTCATAATAAATCTAGCAGTGGCTGACTTGATGGTGGGAGCCTTGGCTTTGCCAATGTATATATACATTGTGTATGCCTTCATTTATTTGCCAGACAGAAATCACGTGACTTTTCTACAAGCCTACACAGTGGTAGACGTCTTCACTGGTCTAACGTCAGTGTTTACCATGGCTTCGATCGCTCTCGAGAGGCTTTATGGTGTACTTTACCCAATCCAATACCACTGGAGAGGTAAAAAAGTTTATTTCGTCACCATTATCGTGGTGTGGGCGATTTCCGCCACTGCGTCCATTGTGTACATTTTAAGCACTCGAAGCCTTCTTTACTTATTGCCCGAAGCAACGTTCATTTATTACCTGACTGTCATCTCGGTGTTGTCTATTCTTGTCATCTGCGCCGCCTACGTTGTCTTTGGTCTGCGCGTTCACTTTTGGAACAAAAGTAAAATGGAGATGGTTGCGTCGAAACAGGAAAAACGACTCGCCGCTGCATTGTTCATAGTCACGGTCGTATTTGTTTTAACATGGACTCCATTTCACGTCATGAACATTCTTGTTAACTTTACAAAGTCGTTTTTGTACAAGGTGCCGGTGGATCTTGTTTTCTTTGGAAAGTTGCTTCATTACAGTAATTCCCTTGCTAATCCCGCCATTTACTGCTTTAAAATCCCCGAGTTCAGAATTGCTATAAGACGCATGCTTTGTAAAAACTGGGTCCGAGAGACTCGGGTGTGATTTCGTAAGTGGAATAATTAACAATTAGATTATGAGCACGAGATTGCGATCGCGCGCGATAGTTCACGAGGGCGTAGCCCGAGTCCACTAACACGGATAGAAATCGAGAGCGAATAGTCTAATTGCTTTAGTATTAATCTACTAGTGGTTCAAAACTTTAACTAAATCCTCCTTACAGACACTTCGTAAACCCAAAGAAGTTGCTCCTAACGCACCCTGCTACGCTACTCACTATCAACAACAGATGACAGTGAGTAGCGCAGCCAATCTGACAACGGTATTCGTGATAGAACGGTAGTGGATTTATACTAATGACTGATAGATCTGGATAAGGTTGAGCCTCTTACGAGAAATGATAATTTTAATGGCATGAAAACTACTCTAGTAGACTAGTCTACGCTAGTAGTCTAGTCTATGCTTTTAATTTCAAGGCCCACACCCCTCGAAGAGTGTGAAAAGGATCGAACTCGCTTGTCCCACAGAGAAGGGTTCACTCTAAAGTCTTACGAACATGCACATTTCAGTACGTGATGTGTTTTGTGGAAAAAGGAGGTCACCGGCAGTTTACTTACGACAGTGTTATGGTGTAACGTTTTGTTAATTGAAATCAATGAAAACACCAATAAGAGTAGAGTACGGAAAAAGCATTGCATGCGTGCTTGACGTGGAAAGACGCGATTAGTATTTTCCTCGCGCTGGGAACACTGCCATAAAGTAAGCAAGACTACAATTTTTTTTTAAAGAGTTGTCAAACTAGGCAATGTTTTGTGCAAATCAGTTGATTCGGCGCACAATTTTGCTTCGTCATCCTGCGGCAAGACTCATGTAGGAACCGCTGTTTACTGTAAGACCCCTCGATAGAATTTTGAAGTTTACTTCATCGTTGCCGTGATCTTTACAAGACGTGTCTACAGGTGGCAAGAGCATTTAGCAGCAATAATGTCTCGACTAAGCAGATATCATAAGAGTGACTTGACGTGCACTTGCCCGAGGCGTTGACCAAAAGAGTGTAAATTCGAAGATCAAGCAAAGATAAGGTTAGTCGAACCTCATCTGTAGTAGAGTACGAGCAGCCCATCTCTTTTCTAGGTTCGTCAAAGGCGACTTGAAGGACTACGAGGAAATAGGCTTCCCGTAATCTAAATCCGAGGGGACCAATCCACAGATCCATCCGATCTCTGAAAAGTAGACAAAGTTTTAACTCACATCATAATATTCTGCTGATTGTTTTAATAAAAGAAAAACTACAATGCCGTAATTATTGTTCATTTGAATTGTGAATTCCTCAGGCAGGAAATGAAATTAACCATTAAAGTGCCTATGAAATGAAAAATTATTTGTGCTTATTTGAAAGGCCTTTCAAAATACAGAAGAATGGCGTTTTTCGTTTTGAAATACCTTTTTTCGTTTTAGAGATATGGGCATTTTTCTATTATGCAAATTAGATCAGTGATGACGTCATACAGTTTGCAACTGAAAGGTGGAAATACTTAATAAAGGACATCTCTGGAAATATTGAAGCAGTGTTCTTGAAACTTGGCACCACAACTGTGGATCACTAAAGAAACAAAATGACACCCTTAGTGCTGTTGCCGTAGCAACTATTTTGGCTCCAGGCTCTTTCTGCCAAAAAACTAAATATCCCCATTTGCAACCCCTAAAGTGAGACAGAGGGTCCTACTTGAAACAGACATAGTTCCCATATTATCCTCACTTCCATCATTAGCTTGGGTGGGGTAGATGGTTTTTGTTTTAAGACAAAACTGAGAATTTGGGTTTTTATTAACACACCACCAGCGGCAAAACTGTTGTCATGGCAACAGCACTAAGGGTGTCATTTTGTTTCTTTTTTGATGCACATTTATGATGCCAAGTTTCAAGAACACTGCTTCAATATTTCCAGAGATATCGTTTATTAAGTATTTTCCACTTTTCAGTTGCAAACAGTGTGACGTCATCAGTGATCTAATTTGCATAATAGAAAAATGTCCATATCTCTAAAACGAAAAAAGATATTTCAAAACGAAAAACGCCATTCTTCTGCATTTTGAAAGGCCTTTCAAATAAGCACAAATTATTTTTCATTTCATAGGCACTTTAAACAACTCAAAAGAATTCTACGCTGACCGACTAATCCTAAAATTTACGTAAGTTTCACCGCAAGATGGAAAAAAAAGCAGAAACGATTATCGTCAATTAACAAAGATATTTTACTACAAATTATTCAAACTTCCACCAGAATGTTAATTGCTTTGTACTGTTCTTTGTTTAAGCCTTTCGTTTATGACAGAGGCTTAATTAGGCAGCAATCATTTGGGGACTCAATATTACACGTTGGTCTGGGTGGCAGCTCGGAGCAGTTTCTGTTAACCTTTTGTTTAGTGATCGGTTTTGCATATGCAAGTTCACCTGTCTAGTGCGTAGCTGATCTATAGGTTTAGATGGCCCCTTTAAAGAGCTGTCCGACTTTGTCGATAATTAGAAGTTAATTATTTGCATTATTAGAAAATACCGTCCCATCCGGCAAACGAAGTTGAATCTCAGTGTAACTTGGGAAATCATAATAAAATTACTAAATATAACCTCAAACTGAACGAAATGACGTTCTTTCTCGTTATTTGCATATTGTAAGCTGGGGTCGGATCGCTGGGTCGTAAATGTCGTAAATGGCTGTTTACTGGTTATATAATCAATTCAGTCGGTATCTCTGTGGAATGATTAGAAAAAAGCGAAAGCAAGAAATCGCAAGAAGATTGCGGTAAAAGATACTGCATGAGTAATTGGTTTTGAAGTTTAAGGATGAGTGACGGAAGTGAGACCGATTAATCGTTCATGAGTAGAAGGGTTATGTAATAATCTCTCAGGCGAAGTTAGAGTCAAAGAAGAAGGAAAATGAACTGGGACAAAGGATCCACCAATATATATGCCAATATTTCATAACATCTAAATCTCCAGAGGGAAGGAGGTTGCTTTTTAGACCAAGCCATGCAGGTGGATACGGTGAACCGCAGTCTGACAAATGAAATTATTAAAAACAGCCGTAAGCGACTTTTGTCAGGCGCGAAGGCGTTGCGAGACGGTTTTTTCAAGAATTCAATTAGTCTATTGTTCGGGCGGGTAAACTAACGCAAAATGACATCAAAATATTATAAGCCGCGAGCGATTTGCATATTTATCACTACCGGGCGGTCGCGAGTCCATTTTAAAAACGCAAAGTGACAAGCCAAGGTGCACTTGAAGTATTTGGTGTTCGCAGCATAGGACATCACGAAACTGAAGTGCAAGAGCTCTTAACCCTCCGCTGAATTTACTTCACAGGTAAACCCTCTTGACCGCCTTGGTTTTTTAGTACGTGTTCCCTGTAGGCTGTTCTTAGATCTCGTAGCCCGCCTGCGTTGCACCTTAGCAGGGAATTATTATTGTTTTGTCAGGATCACAATTGTTCTCGATAGCGGACTTGTTTTAGTTAGTTGGTTGATGATGTCTTTTACTCGTTGGTCTCCTCCAGTGATTCATTTATACTGAATAGTGGGAACCGATAGGTCGCAGTCGTCGTTTTGTATTTGTTTTACTATTTAGTGACATAATCAGGAGGTTGTTATCGATCAAAGGAAATAACTAGGACGCCGAAGAGTTGCCATAGAAATACTGCTAGAAATACTATAATCTTTAAAACCGATATGTTTCGTATGATGCGCTGTAAACTTCATAATCTCGATTCAGACTTGTTTGCTTCCATCCGCCGGCTTCGTTTATTTGTGTAATTTAGGTTCAATACGCACTTATAAGGACAAAGAAATGACTTAAAACCATCAAAGCGATCAACGCATTTTCATTCAGTAACGGTCAGGGAAAACTACTGCCGGACTAAGAAAGAAGTTGTATTTAGAAAAACATGGCGGACTTCTTGTAAGCGGGTACCTTTAAAACGACACGGTAAGATCTCCAAAACACAAAGCGAACAACGCTTATACAAATACATGCTATAATACACGCCGTAGTCCGTTGTTGTACGCACGAGTTCCGCTTGTTTCCTGAAAAGAACCATCTAATTGATGTCATAAATTGTTATATTTTGTCTACAACAAAATTTTAAAACACGACGTTCAAAAGTTCTTCACATATACACTTCATTGTGATTAAAAAAAAAAAGAATGACGAATGAGTCGGCGAGATTTATCATTAGAACGGTTCTGTTGCGTGATCGCTTAAACTGACTTCTATTGTAGCTAGAATATTTATAGCATAGTAGGATGAGCTACTGTCAGCACGACCGTTCTTGAAAAAAAGAGTTTCCCAGGCAAGATTGTTACATGAAGCAAAAACTTGTTGACGTTTCGCTGAGATTACAGAAAGCGTGAGTATCAACAGCTGCTTCACTTGACGGGATGTACTGCTAGTTTTAATCAAGTTTGCAGTATAGTGTACATTACCGAAATAAACGAAGCATGTAAGAGGCCTCCAACTTTCTGAGGAGTACGTGAAGTAAAGATGTTAAACTCATATCGAACAAAACACATTATTCGAAATTTTCAAGGCTTTTCAGATAAGGTACGACGGTCGTCTTTCCGTTCTGAGATTGAAACAGACTCGTTACTTGGAATACTACATGTCATATCGAGTATTGTTTACTCATAGCAGGATAGAAATGACATTTTTTTTATCATCTTGCATGTTAAATTTGGCACAGTGACTGAGTTACTAGAAGCTTTTAAAGTACCCCTACCAGATATTAAAAAAAAACTGTATACGGCCCAATTTTCGTAAACATGACATCTCGGTTTGCAAAGGAGACAAATTCGAATTAAATATTCATTGCTGATGTTCAGGTCTGCCAGTTTACGCCGATCATTCCATTCGAGATTTTAATTTCGCATTGCCACTGCATTGTTCAATTAGGAACGAAAAATGTCATTGATGACAAAAATTATGGATGACGTGCGTACGCCGGTCGCCTATAAGTGGAGGTACATATCGAAAGATTGCATAAGGCGATTCACAGTGGCATTAGCTTTGAAAATGTCTAGTTAGGCTTCTTGTTGTCTTTTAAGTCAATTGTGTGACAATAGTTTACTTGGCGAGAAAAAATAGTATGTTTTCTTTTTTTCTTTCTTTTTTTTTATCTAGAGCTCTCACTATAGCAGTAGATGGATTATTTTGAAAATGTTAACTGCAGCACTTAAAATTTCGCCCGTGTATACTTAAAGAACATAAATGGTTAGGAAGAAGTCATTGAAAAGGTCATCATAACAGTAAACAAAGAAATCTTTAGTGAAAGCAAATTTGCATTTTTAATGTTTCTTCTGAAAGCAGCCAATGTAGTGAGGCAAGCAAGAGAGCCTCAAGACCATTAGCCTAAATATTTTTTTGGTGTGGATCTCGTATCTCTTGAAGGATAGAAAGGACTGGTTTCCATTGATCTTGACCTAGCTTCCAACGATCAATACAGTATGTACTGTGTATATATTTTTTCGTGAATATGTTATAACCAAAGTTCAACAATCACTGCACTAAATGTATGTTTGTTTGTTACTTCCGGAATAGAGAAAAGGCCAACCGTTCGTGTGTGTTCAATAACACAAGAGATTTCAATTCCCTAATTCTCCATCACTGAGTCCTTTGAGTTTTCTTCCGTCGGAAGATTCCGCACCAGTTTTCAAAGCAACACTGAGAGTACTGAGTCCTCGAGAGGTGAGTGCTGCAAGTTTCGTATTTCAGTTAAGTGCCGGGATGAAATTTATAACTCGAAATTATTTTTATCTAGTTTATTTTATCCTTTTAGCCTGAGATTCAGGTACAGCACATTTTTATTTCGTTTAAAACGTCGTAAACCATAGTGGGCAGTTTTAGTGGTAAACCAAACCAAATACGTAGCAAGCCGCACAAACAACTCGCCTCACGCTTTACGATTTACGACTGTCATTGAAAGGGCGGCCTGCAACGACTGCCTTGGACGCCTTCCAGTTGCTATTGTAAAAAGGACGCTTTCGCGTGTTATGGGCTTTCGGTGTTAGATGAAACAAAATTTCCAATGGCTTTTCTTGGAACAATATGATATTAAACCTGCTGTTTTAATCCAATAAAGGCGATTTAATTTTATAGTAGTCTGCGATTTACATCAGATCATAGTTTTCGCACTAGGACATTCGTCCGTATTTCCCCTATAAATACCTGTTGACAATTAACATGGGCCAATTTTTGACTTATTTTTAGCCGAATTCCCATTCAATTTTTATCTTAGCTAATATAATCAATATCTATTTTCTACGAACGAAAGAGTCAACCCCAATTTTTAATGACTTGGCATAGAAAATGCAATTTGCCCCAGTGGTATTCGTTCACAACTTTACATTTATTCATAGAAGCTAAGCACAGATGAAGCCGCAAATCTCTTCTAATTAAAGAGCAAAATTAAATCAAAATAAATTTTCAGGAACATACTTAATTAGCAAATCCAAAACTAAAAATAATATGGGAATAAACAAGACAATAAAATACAGGAAACTTAATTTTAGTTGGGTTGCATATAATTCTGAACTTTGAACCGCTTGTGCGCCCACAGAAATTCATGTTAAAAACAAAATAACAATTCTAAGTTAGAGGAGAGAGAAATTTGAAGACAATTAAATCTAATTTTTTTTTCGTCCAATGTTCGGTGAAGTTTACCTTCAACCATTTTCGTTGAATTCAAGCTGAAAGCTGAACTGAACAGCTTCAACCACGAGGAAAAACATTTGAGTATTAAGGATTGTCTCAATATCGCTGACAATCTTGAATTTCTTGGTATATGTTGTAATTTAGTTTTTGTATGACCATTCAATCACCGCAGCAACGTCTCCAAGAAAACAACTCTCTGGTATTTTCGCCTCCATCACTCCACACAGCGAGTTTAAGTGCACTGTAATCTCTGTTTTGTCGATACTAAAGAATGAAATGAAAGATGGTTTCATTCCTTTTTATAAACGATGTAAAATGAATAAAGAACGGATAAAATGGTCCGCTGATTTCTCATGTGGGGGGCAATTCAGGCGATCTAAGCCCGAAGCTATTTTCAGCTAAATCTCAATAAATAGGACCCGGCACTCCTCAATTTTTCCTCACTAGCAAGATGTTTCCTTTTCAATAATGCCACAGGAAAAGGGCAGGTGTAGAGGATACATCAATCTGTCCTTAAAGGAAAATTACTGTCTATAGTTTCCGGGGGTTTGCTCAAACACCGAACATGCAATTACTCTTAGGAGCTGCAAATGGATTTCTGTTCAAAAGGCCAATTCAGTCATAAGATCAACTGTAAACCACGATCTCATTCATGCAGTTGATCATTCCACGAGTCAGCCGAGTGAATTTCGGAGTGAATTCGGTAAGTCTACCTTGGTTATAGTAGTTGCGTGAAAAATCTTTTTATACCCTCCGGTCACCAACCTTACATGTCAACGCTACAAATATTTCAGTCAAATGACTAATAGTTTTGTCTAGGATTTTGTTTTTCCGCCACAAAGTACTTTAGTGCTTTAGAGTTGGCTTGTGTATCGATACATTTTCGACTTATTTTCAACATTTTCATGAACAGAACAATTACGAAGCAAGGACAAAAAAATCATAGTGAAATGAAAAGGCAACAGTCTAGGGAAGTTTAATCAAGCGTAGCTTGTCTAATGGTAAACATATCAAATCTCAAAACTACGCAACCGAGGTTAAACTTAAGAATGTTGTAATTATAACCAACCCTATCCAACGTCACGTAATCACTGAATACCTCAGCCGTTAGTCAATACGCAAAACCAAGCCTTGCACTTCGTTGACGTCTATGATCGTCGAGACATTCAGAAGCAGTCATGAAGATATACTGGTAAGCGAAAGACCTTCCCGTTTACAATTATTTTCATGGGTACACGATTGTCAAACCCTGAAATCTACCAGCTTGTGTGGTAAATGTCAAAATGAAGCTGTTTATGTGTTTATGTTGTTGTTCAAAACACAAACTAACCGTTCCACGGGAATTATTAAGTTAGTCATGGCCTTCTTCTAATTGAAAAGAGCTTTGTTAGAACTTTTTAATCTCCATTAGTGTTTTCTGGCCAATTGCAGAATCTCTTACTGCGCTCGCAAGCTGTTATACTAGATTGCGTTTGCCAAACTCGTATGATCTGCTTTCAAGTGAAACACGAGAAGTACAGTGTATTGGATGAAAAACAATGCTCGTAAAATTCGAACATTAGGCCTTGATTTGCCTCGTAGTTTGTCGCGGAAGATGTTTCAGAGCTTGATCTCAATACTTTTGACGCAAAGGCCTCCCCAGGCTTTAGATCTATTGTCAAATTAAAGACGTAGTGTGCATGATTCCCCCGTAGATTGACACAACAGAAACGTAAATATATGGAATTCGACTCACCTTTGCCCTTCAAAGTATCTGCAGGTCTTCGCTTCCCGTAAACCTAAAAGGCATTCGACGAGATTTTATCCACTTTGCCGTTCATCTTAGGAAGAAATGTTTCTTTTATATGTACATGTTGTACCACTTTGCTCGTTATGGATGTGCGAATTCATGGCAGTGATTGGCCACGTCTCCGGATAAACTGTCGCTGTCGGTCGTGTACGAAGAGGCTCCCGCTTATATGTTTGTACACACTGCGGCGTTTTTAAATACACCCAGCTTTGAAGCGCAACGGCAATTGATTTTGAATTCCTTTTACTTCTATGTGGCAAAAGTTTGTTTTTCTGTGTCTTGTAACATGAGATAATAATTCAAGTAGTATCGTGAGTTTAAAAATAATGTCAGTTGTTCTGAGTGGAGTTGAATTTCTCTTCATTCGGCTTCATCACACCTGGGCGACTAATCCTTATTTGTTTATTTGTATTTATATATTTTTTTTATCTTTTTTTGTTTATTATTTTTATTTACAGTTTTTTGTTTTTGTTTTAGTACAAAATTGGACTCTTGCATGGACTAACCCAGGTTTCGGGCATATTTTATTGTTCAGCTAGAAATAAATTAATTTCGCTACATGTAGTAGGCAAAACCTGGAGAATAGATTTCATTACCGACAAATTGGATCAAAAATGTAAATCACAGCTACTCTATAATTTTTTACTCAAATCCTCAATAGTATTCTTTCGAGACTTTTCCGTAGAGCTTCAGTCAATATTCGATTACATACTTGCGGTTCTAACCTTTCATCGATTTCAGTCGGTTTCCAGACTGTCATAACGATCCTTGCTGACGGTAAGACGAAGAAAAGCACAAAAGAATGCCGAATATTCGCTAAAAAATTTAACATGTTCCGCCCGATCAGTGTATACATATTTTTCACCTTACTCACTCTATAGGAAGCTGGATTTTATTCGTCAACCCAAACAAGCAAACAGCAAACGTGACCCACGTTCATGTACACCTACACGAATGATCGCCCCTTTTAGTCCCCTGCAATTCTGTCGTGTTTTCTTCTCGACCTTTGTGGTGCATTTAACAGAGACAAAAGCGTGATCATTATATTGTTTTGACAAGTCTTAGAAGCTTATCACACCACTTATATTCGCCTTGTCATATTCCATTGCCGACGACGGGAAATGGGTTCGTTTCTAATCGTTTTGAACTGTAAACAACGATCATATCCATTCAGTAAGAATTAAACTTTTTTTCATTTCATTATCTAGTATAATTTCTTTCAGAACAAGTCAACACAAATTGATAGAAACTAACCATTCTTAATCTTTGATCGAAGGGATAAGTTCTGTCTTTAAACAATGGAAAGTTACGTCATTTATAAGCCAAACATAACATCAAAGTTCTTGGCATGTTTCCGAAGCCTTGGGTGCTAAAATATGTTGTGTATTTTGTTGTCACAAAACTGTCACGGCATCTGTTGATATCACCTGAAAGACTCCTGACTTCAGACTTATGTTTGCGCTTGTGAAAAAGCAAAGCCTCATCGCCTCGTGTATTCCTTCCATTGGTACAAAATCAACTGGCACAGAAACGAGAAAATACCAAGGTATGTAAAAAAAACCCAGGGTACATGTAATTCGTTTGCTAGACATTTTTTCACGTTTCTCCCTTGAGGCGGTATCTTCCACAAAATGATATCATCACCCTTGCTTCATATAGTCTACGATAGCTAACTATCGGACTGTTCAGTCACCATTTGTCATTGTACTGAGATTATTTCTAAGGAGCTGCAGTTATGTTGAGAGTTCGTCACATACAACTATTAAACAAGTCTAGTTGAGCAACAATATCCGGCATTGCTAAATCGAAATTCGCCTTTCTGTTAAGGGGAAATCGTTATCTCATCAGAAAACCATCTAACCGGCTTGAGAGTCAGTTTCTTCTTTATCGCCTTAGTGCTTTTACCGAATGACTAAACACCATTAAGTTTAGGCTCATTAAGTAAACTGATCAATAGAGAAAATCTCCTTTCTCGCTTTAGTCAATGCCTTGCTTTGGATCACTTCAAACTTGACCTTCTTTGCCGCAACCATAACTCCTTGTAAACAACATGCATTTTGAATGTTTCATTTTCAAGTTATGGCTCGTCAAAATATTATTGAGATTCAAAACAACATACAGTATGCGCACTATCCATTAAACGCTGAGAAAGCTTATTCAGAACCGACATATTCCTGACATTATAGTCTCACTGTAAGGCACTCTATTATGTAAATCGTGTACACGTATTGTATTGGATATTCGTGACATTATGATCTCAATATTTGTTTTTCAACGTATACATGTGTTGAACACAAACAATACGCGTGACATTGTGATCTCACTGTATAATGGTAACAGTTGTTTTGAAACGTGTACATGTATTGGACGCCGATAGTCTTCGTGACATTATGACCTCAATATTTGTTTTTTAACGTACATGTGTTGAACACCAACAATACGCGTGACATTATGATCTCACTGTATAATATTAACAGTTGTTTTGAAACGAACTTTAAACTGTTTTCTTTTGTCAAAAAATTGTCTGTTTTGCGAGACCAGAGGATAGAAAACGTGGAAAACAAATGTTTGTAAACATTGTTTGCTCCAATTATTATGATTATTTATTTCCTTGCTTTAATCTCTGTTAATTTCTTAGTTATCCCCTGCCTACTTGTGTAATGACTGTAATCTTTGTCCTGCTTTTGTCAGTGAGAGGTCATGCTATTGTCTTTGCTCGGATATTGATCTCTGTTTACTTTATTTTCGGACTGAGAGACATAAGAAATCGTTTCTGTTATTTCGTTTCTGGGGTTCACCCATCATCTTTAAAAAATAATGTTTCGAAGGGTATGAAATTTTCCAACTCGAAACTATTTACTTGCTCTAATTAATGAATTATTACGTGCAGTACTTCTCTACCGTACGGTTTAGTGGTGTGTTTCAGATTAGAGTGTTTTTCAATTGAATGTCGTATGTAAGAGGATTTAGGGAGCTTAAGAAACCACGACGACGACGGCAACGAGAACGTCACCAAACAAAAGGTTTAATGAGTAAAACAATAGCCGTTCACGTGCGTTATAAATCTTTGTACATTTCTTTGCCGTCCTCTGCAAAACAACAACGTGAAACTGAACCAAGTAGAACGGGAACGACGAGGGCTAATTTTTCGCATTTCTATTTGGAACTGAACGCTGTCATTGCATACTCTGCCTGAGCACGTTTTCAGAGCCATTGGCGTACTGAACGGATCTAGACAGTTACGAATTTCGCTGGTAAAATAAAAATTTGACTAGGCGTCGTCCTCGGCATCGCCGTCGTCCTTGCTTAAGCTCCCTAATGTGTGCATGATAGCCGGGCGACATTCATCGCGGTTCTCTCTTATGGCACTGTATTCGTTTAACACCGCAAACTATTTGTAACCACAGACTATTTGTTTCCTATCCCTTGAAGTTTCATCGACATCATGGCAGCATAAAAATCAAATTAACTGCCTTAAAAATACCAGCTTTTTAAAAAAACATGTATGACTTTTCATCTCGTATTAGAATGAGAATGGCATCGGTAACAAATAAACACCTGGTATTTGCTTTAGAGGTGGTGAATTGTAAATGCCAGACTTTGCGAGAAGGTGAGACTAGCGGTTTTCTTTGCGAGCCAGATACATTTTGACTTTTAAATTGCCAGACAGAGAAGCGAAACGTTCAGACTCTAAGACGTCCAGACGTCATTTATAAAACCAAACAAAAAATTCGGCACTGCGAAACTTTCATAGCCTTGCATAAAATCAAGACTCCCCGAGACAGCTTTGTGAAAAATCGAGACTGCGAGACGCACAGAACCGCTAAAAAACGAGACTCGTGGCCCGTGGAATTCGACAAAGATTTTGCGAGACTTATGATTTTTGAAGGACCACTCACAAGCCGTGTTATTTGCCTTGACTCACACCATGTACTCAACCTGTCATGGCGAACACAAGTCCAAGGACAACCGAAACTTGGTCACGAGCATTTTCTTGCTGCTAGTCATATGTACGGTGTTTAGTTGCTTTTGTACCTTTGTAGTCACTGGACATTAGAGACCCTTAGATCCACGTTTACCGCAAACGTCTAACTTCGGCTTGATGTTACGGTTCCCGTTCGAACGTTTGTCGATTTAGATTGGAGTAAACTGGAGCGAATAGACATCATCATGTCGATGCATTGGAAATTGTCAAAATATCGCCAATTTTGTATGTTTTCTAGCATGTGTAGCTTTCTAGAGAAATAAATCGTCATAGAACACACATTCAATTGAAGCCGCCGCTTTATTAGATTTCCACTTTGGATCAGTAGTGCCTTTCTACAAACAACAGCATAAGGCTTATTTTTTAAAGTTATAACCAATTCACAAAAATAAAAAAAGGGTTACTTTATTCGATTTCAGCACTTGTGACCGTACACGGAAAAACATACTTTAACGCTTTTCCGTTAAACGGAAAAGGTCTATTTCTCATAGACGTTAGCCGCGTTAACCTTACCGTTAGCTTACAATGTTTAAGACGTTAGAACGGAAAGTGTAAGCGTTAGTCTGTATCCGTTAGCATCTAGCCTGCAAGAACAGATGTTCTCTTTTTTGCGTATTGTAGGCGAAGCGAGCGCGAAGCGCTAGTCGCCCGCGAGGAGAGGAGAGCGAAAAAAAAACGCCTGTACGCATACCATTGTTTAAGCTCTTCCACCCCCAGACACACCCTTAAATGTTCAGCCAGTCATAGTGTTTTTTTTTCGCGCTCCTCCGTCCCCTCGTGCATTGCTCGCGCTTCGCGCTCGCCTCACTTTCGCCTTTGTTCACCTAAAATACGCAAAAACTAACGCCCGTTCTGCAGGCTATTAGTATCATCATACCGTTGGAACGGAAAGCCTAACCTCCACAGAGCCGTTAGAAAAAAAAAATAGCATCCGTTAAACGATAATGTAATTGTTTGCTATACGTTAGAATGGCCCGGCATAGGTTATAAGTATAGAAATCCGTGTACATGTGTTTCAAGACGTGAGAAATAGCTGTTTCCGTCTGAAGTCAACTTCGTATTTAGTTTCACTGCAACGGTGTCGTCTACCGAACGCTTGGACCCTCAAATGTAGAAGCTTTTTGTACCCTGTATAAGACCTTAGTGCGACCTATTCTCGAATGTGTCGCTCCAGTCTGGTTTCCATATCTAGTCAAAGACATTCTAGCACTTGAAAAAGTCCAGAGGAGAGCATCGAGCCTTGCATTAGGACAAAGACGAGGAGATATGGAGTATGAAGACCGTCTCAAAATTTTAAATTGGCCTACCTCAGATAAACGCAGACACTATATCTCCCTTGTAGAGTGTTTAAAACCGTATTGAACTTTAGCGACTTTTCGAACTAGCTTTAGATACCGGACACGTGCTAATCATCCTTTTAAGTTATTTGTGAAAAGCGCAAAATTAAACCCTTACAAATATTCATTGTTTGTTCACATAGTAACGGATTGGAACAACCTACCACTTCGCGTAGTTGAAGCTGAATCTTTTAAAATTTTTAAAACCAGATTGAAGTCTTTTCTTAATTTGTAAATATGTAAATAGTTTTATCCTAGGGCATTGGATGTAATATGAAGTTTGTTCTAGCTTTTAATTTCTGGAAACGTTATAGGGTTAACCTCGTATTTATTGTTATTGTTTATTTTTTTTTCATCATGAATAAATTATGTTATGTTATGTAACGTGCATGAGAATGGCTAAGCGAAACAGACTATAATAAACAGACAGACTATAATAGGCAATTCTACAATAAACCTTGCTGTAAAGTCGTTGAAAAAATAAATTATCATTTCCGGAGAAACACTGATCAGAGACAGTAGTGGCTAGTGACGCCTTATATTTGCATAACGTTCAAAACAAAACAACTCGACTCACGAAGGTCGCTTTTATTGCATGATGTTTCTTTGTCGCCATATAGGTTTGAAGGTATTGCTCTGCTAATGTCACTTTTGCGACCCAAAAATCGACGAACAAGACACCAAAGCAAAACATTTCGCTAATTCGTCAAGTTGTTTCCTCCCACGTTTAGCATATCTGAGACTCCGTGACATCCACACACAAACATCAACGCGATATGTTACACGAGCCGATTTTTAACGCAGCATTGTTGTGTTAAAAATCAACATCGTGTAACATGGTGTACAGGGCGACTTTTAACGGAACATTTTGTTAGGGCAACATGTTGCGAGTTTTTGAAAGCGATTAAAAAACTTGCAACTTTGCTGCCTGAATTTCAATGTTGCGTTAAAAAACATACCGTTACCGACCGTTGACGCAGCAAAGTTGAGTTAAAAGTTGTTTCGTGTAGAAGTAAGCTCGTTTAATCGACGAACAAGACGCCAAAGCAAAACATGTCGCTAATTCGTCAAGTTGTTTCCAACACACGGGCACATTAGTTTGTTTTAAATAGCATATCTGGGACTCCGTGACATCCACACACGCAATTTGCATGCTGTAGTTCGTTTCTATCTTGTCATAAACGTTAACGTGGTTTTACACGGGCCGATTTTTGACGCCGAGTTTTAACGTCGATTTTTAACACAACATTGTTGCGTTAAAAATCAACATCGTGTAAAGGTGATGTTACACGAGACGATTTTTAACGGCGATTATTAATCCACGTCACACGAGACAACTTTTAACGCAACATTGTTGCGGCAACAACATGTTACACGGCACGATTTTTAACGCAACATTGCGCGCGCGATCAATAACAACGTCATCATTTCCGCCAACAATATGGCGGACGACGAGTCAAATCAGCGGACGAAAGTGAAATTCCTCCAGATTCTTCTTTTGATGGACAGTTTTTAACAAGAGGATGTTTTGAGAAGTCGAGAGAGAGAGTTATTTGGACGAGGAGCTGGATTAGAAGGAGAGAGGAAAGAGGTGCATACCATCAGCTAATTAATTTTAGGGACGTGTCCCACAAAATTGGTTTCTCCTTGTAGAAAGCGATTAGTTTACGCCTATCGTTGTCATCAAGACGTGCTTCTGGTACAAATGTGTCGACTGGAGCGGCTTCACTGTCAACAATCTCCGCCATTTCGTTTGTTGACATGAAAAAATACGTTGGCTGATCGCGCGATTTATTTCGGCTTTCGCGTGGTGCATTCCGGTACAATGTTGCGTTAAAAGTCGATGGCCACACGAACCAACTCCAACAACGTTCGGGCAACAATGTTGCAGCAATTTGAATCAACTTCAAATTGCTGCAACATGTTGCCGAAACAAAATGTTGCGTTAAAAATCGTCCGGCGCGCCATGTTACACGACGTCGATTTTTAACGCAACAATGTTGCGTTAAAAATCGTCCCGTGTAACATTATCTTAACATGGTGCACAGGGCCACTTTACGGAATTACATTTTGTTACGGCATCATGTTGCGGGTTTTGAAAGCGATTCAATAACTTGCAACTTTGCTGCCTGAAACACCTTTACGTTGATCACGAACCCAGTATCAAATTTAGAGCAAACCGATAACAGTTTCTGTTATAAATCGGGTCAAAATAATTATAAACCGAAACATCCTAAACGAGGGGAAAAATTAGACAACTTCTGGAAGAATGCTGTCGCGCGATTTTGGCGCTGTTCGTGGAAATTATTCCCATTCTTCCCTAAGTAACCAAGCGGCGATTGAACTTGTTCAATTTATTTGCATAAATAAGAAGTCCACCAAAACACGGCTTTACAAGTAAAGTTGTTTTGATCGCGAATGAAATTTGACTCACTTGCTCAACTCGTTGCTTAGCACGTGACCAAAAAAGTTAATCAGCGGTAAAGGTTGGATCAGATCAGTGCAAGCATTAGTCACCTTCACGATTATCCGTTAGATATTTTTCTCGGCCGTTTAGCGGATCCGGATCGTTTCCATGAGCCGCTGGGCAGAATTAGAGCCTGTCCACATGGAAACGGGGATCCCCGGTGACGTCAGGCACCTCACCTACCCGTGGTAAAGAAATGTATTTATCATGGGTTATGTAACCTTTTCTTTGGGGTGTTACATGGCATGCTGTTCTGTCGCTTCATTAGCGGTAGGCTATATATATTTGAGTTGTTCTCATTTATATGCATTCGCGTCTTACGACCGTCCCTACGCCCTCAAAATTAAATACCCAGTGATCAGGGGTTTCTCTTAGACGTAGTTTTTCGCACGCTGCTTTATGCAAGGTTTAGCACGTTTTGTATGTTTACTGAATGATTGTTATACGAGCATAGTTTAGATCATTTTGTTGGGTTGTTTTTCTTGCTGTAATTTTGTACATTTCCGAGATTCTGTTTGTTGTATTATTTCCATCCATTCTGTTGATGAAGGCATAATAAAGAGGGTCGCATACGGCTCGTGTTGACACACCCCAATTGAGGTTGCTTGTTACATGATAAATGTTTTATATTCGTTTGAGCGGGGTAGCGAATTAGAATATAAATACTTGTCTTCGCATACAACCCTGGGGACGCGGGGTGAGGTCCAAAATGCAATCGCGCGGTCACTAAGCATACACATAAAAAGCAACCCTCATTTTCTTCGTTTGTTCCGATGGAGCTGCTTTTCGCTTCAATGTCGTTGTTGCAGGGAAAACTTCAGTTCTATTCCGCTGATAAGCCTTCCGATTCCACGCTTACATTGTCGCTAGCACTGTATATTTCATCAGTGGCAGTTTTGAAGGTGAAATCGTCGAAATAACTCGCCACGCTCGTAGCGGTTGGTAGCCATGTTGTTCTGTCGTGTGTTTTGGCGGGCTTTGGGGCAGTGATTTGATTACCCAAGTTTGGCGGGTTACTCCACTCCGCAGCTTTCACATGGAGAAAACTCACCCCACCGACGCGGGTTACACGGACCGGCTGACCGGGTAACCCGCCTTGATGAGGTACCCCACCTAACATGTGAACGCGATCAAAAAAAGATTGTATGGTTAACCCACCAACGCGGGGGACCTCACCTGCCCGAGGTCCCCCATTTCCATGTGAACAGGGCCTTAGTTAGCCGTTAGACCGTTAGCGCAAAACCTTACAACGCTGTAATGAGCCGTTAGACAAAACTTGTTAGCCGTTATAACGTTAGCACAACGCTTTGAGGCCGTTAAGTGGCCGTTTAATTATCCGTTAGTTTTCAGCCTGTAAACGGTTAGCGTTAAAGTATGATTTCCCGTGTGCGGTCACATTCGTACGTTGCACAAAATAAAATTTAAAGACAACGCAATAGAGTTTTTAACTATCAATGACTTTTTTTCCAACTAAATAAAAGAGAAAGAAAAGTTGTAAGTCACCACCCAGTATCGAGTGCCTCTCACATGCTAACATCCCTGTCTTACCACCAAATCCCCGCGAAGGAGACTTCTGTAGTCTATTTTACTTATGCTATTGCCCAAACCAACAAATAAAAGCTAACCGCAAGCAAACCAGTATGAAAGTGAACAATTAAGCATTTGGTGAGTGCGTATTAGTCTATCGCCACATTATAACCAGTTTCGACCCAGTCCAGGTCTAATCTAGAGCAGGTATGGCATCGTCCATTCCTAAAAACTTGGTTATCAATAATGGCATCGACTGATTACGAAAGGGAAACCTGGATCTTTCAGCTTGTTCGACTGCGCCTCGTCAAAATACGAATCGTAGCTACCCAAAATTCGCCTGATATGCGGTCGAAGCGTACCGCAAAGATACGTTGAGGTATAAAACCTGCATGGTGAAGTTGTTTTGAGGTTGTTTTATAATGTCATGTTTTATATGCACCTGTATTTTTTCAATCGTAAATAAGAAAAGGAACACAGTGACATGCCGGCATTATTTTTTTATGCAAATTAATTTATGAAAGATCATATATTTGAACTGCGGAGAAAGATATGATGACATCAATGATCATCGCAGTTATAAACACAACTTAAGCATCTGTGAACTTTAAGCCTGAACCGGGTATATCACGAACTCCCTGCTCCCAGTTGGCTTGATAGCTCATTGGGTAGGGCACTGCACCGGTATCGCGGAGGTCATGGGTTCGAATCCCGTTCGAATCACAGCTGCTTAAGTTGTCTTCATTAATGCGATGATCACTGATGTCTTCGTATTTTTTTTTTTTTTTACATTGCATGTTAATTATATTTTGCCTTTGTTTAGTGACTGACTGCCAGCACGATGAATAACTCCTCTGACACTGTTGAGAACCAGACCCAGCCCCCTCCTGTGGCAAATTATTTCACCACCGAGGAGATGGTCGCCTGGTGTTTTGGATTTGGTGTCATAGACATCCTTATCATAATTAGCAACACCCTCGCTATAGTCGTATTTACGCGGAGTAAGTTGCTTCGAAAGCGTACGAACTACTTTTTGCTGTGTCTAGCCATCGCGGACATGATGATCGGTACGATTGCATTGCCACTGTTTATTCACACACTGGTCGTTTTTACCCGGCAAGAGACTCCAGGGAACCTCGTGGATATCGGCAGAGTATCGACGTTGATGGACATTTTCTCAGGGTTTGCTTCAGTCTTTGCGCTGACAACTATTTCTTTGGAACGTTTGTACTCGGTCGCTATTCCAGCCTGGCATCGAACCACGCCCAAGTATGTGTATTTTATTTTAATAGCCTGCATTTGGGCGCTGGCCGGTGTGCTTGTCTGTATCAAATTTTTTGTTTATCGGAAAGACGTTTCAAGTGATGTCTTCGGTTACCTCACCATCGTAGTTTTCCTCGTTTGTTTGCTGGTGATATGCTTGGCGTATGTCGGTATTTGGATCAAGGTTATCCAAAGAATGCACGAGAAGACAAAGAGAACGCTGGAGAAGGACAAAAAACTAGCGACGACCCTCGTTCTAGTAACTGGAATTTTTGTACTGACCTGGGTACCATTCCAGTTAATTAACTTCCTTTACTTAAAGTTTTGTCCGAATTCCTCCACCTGCCCAAAATCCTATATGACCGCCGTGTTCCTCACTAAGTTCATGCAGTATTCGAACTCCTTCGTCAATCCGATAATCTATACCTTTAAGATGCCTGACTTCCGACGAGTTCTGTTATCCATGTTTGGAAGGCCATCCTATGGAGCGTCTACTCGAGCTACCTCGAGGATGATAACAGAACGACGGAAAAGAGCAAGCACGCTGCGAACCAGCGAATCAGCAGAGGCCAATGGCAACTGTGAGTGCGCCCTATGACAGTCTCAACTAGCTGTATCACTACACTCATAGTGCGACTACATTTGAAGACCCAGCTGCTGAGTCCTCTCAGAGGAAAGAAGTTTGTTTCTCTCTATCTACGCTGAGAGATAATGCATCTAAATGAGTTGTAAGTTTTAACCTTTATATTTATCTTTAGTTTAAATCTACCAGTGTTCTATCACGAATTGTCCCGTTCTCTTACTTACCGTATACTCACTGTATATTTTTGTTGTAAATAATGAGTACACTAGCCTGAGAAAGCAGGCGTGTTTACGGCTGTCGCTTGTCTCCGCCGATGAGTACCTCAGCAGTGTGCGGCTGTTATCCAAATTGCGGCAGCTTCTTTCCGTTTTCTTGAACCTGGCTTGTTGCTTCAATTTTGAACGACAAGTAAATTTACACTGAAACAATTAGATTATTCGCTCTCCATTTCTATTCGTGATAGTTCACGCGATAGAAATCTCGAACTCTTAACCTATTTTTTTAAACTAATAGCATTTTTGAATAGTAGCATTTTTGTAACTGTGACGGGCTAACGTCCGCGTGCATAAGGCTTCGAAGGAACCAGCCTCTCTTAAAGATGATTTCCAGTCCGTACTCCGCACTCTCGAGAGTTTGGTTGCGTTTTTTGTTTTGTTTCATTTCATGTAAGACATCACAAAATGAAAACATTCTGCAACTACTTCAAAGTTTCAAAACAGCCACATTATAGATGCGAAACGGTCGAAGCTTATGCTTTGCTCTTTCTCATATCACTGGATGAAACAACTTCGCAGCTGTAAAGATCAATGAAGCTATTGGAAAAAGAATTTGAAGGGCCTCAAAGATAAGGTATGTGGTTCGTAACGAATAACATCGATCCGCATTCCATCGAGTTGAACTTATAAACATTACGGTGCTGAAACTGCTCAGTACTGACTGGAAATCATCTTTAAAATGAGCGACCAAGAGTATGAGATTCTAACGAAACTGTTTGCCTGGTCAGCGGGCTAGTGAGGCACTTAACTATTTATCAACTTAAAGTTGATCAAGGTAAATTAATGGCCGTAGCGTGTTCTTGAAACTGACATAGACATCTTAAGATACCCCGATTTTCACGCACGGGTACGGCTAGCGCCTTTTTGAGTTCATTAAATGACCACGGTGATCGCGTCCTTCCCGTAAAAACTACACGTTTTCCCGGGGTAATCGGTGGTCTACCCGTATGTTAGCGCCGGGTGAAAATGGAGAAACGGGTAAGTTTTTATGGTCATTATCTTTGCTTATTAGACCAGAATGGTATCTAGATTCTTACATACACAAATGAACAGAAATTTTGCATGTCTTTTGCGCAACATTTTTGCCCAGGTCGTACTAGCCTGCGTAGCTAACGCGCTCAAATTGCTAACCGCCAAGCTACGCAGGCTAAGGTCGTACCCAGTGTCACCCGGTGTATTTTAAGTTTGATTGGTTTCCTGTGTAACCGAGTATGGGTGATCTGACCCGTACCCGTAACCGGAACCGGGGTATCTTAAGGTCTCTAAGCTTATCGAGTGTCAGCGCTTCGTCGTCACTTTGCTTTGACGAATCGCTGACGCTCGAAACGTCAGGTTCGCTAACTCGCTACGGCGGTCAATTTGCGGCTGTTTCTAACAAGGACTGGGAACTACCGAATTCACGAATTTCATTGGCTAGACCAGCATCTAGACCAGTCATACTTTTGCAGTGAGTGAAAAAGTTGCAATCTAAAATACAAGAACATTGACTATTTTCTTCTAAAAATATTAGTATCAAAAGCCTGATGAGAAGAGAACGAGCAAACTTTGGCAGATTTAGGTTCAGCTCATCGCCGTTCGCTAGCAAAATGTTAGCTAGAACAAACCAGTTACATTAAACGAATTTAAATTTCGTCTTGTTTTCCCGCCGATATTATAAACATCTGATTTACCAAGCTTAGTAGGTCTGTACTCACAACCTCGGTCAACATTCTTCCATACAGACCTTGCTCTGTTTTTTAAATGAGAGCTAAATCAACTTCAAATTGATAAGTAGCTGATGATAATTATTTCTCTAAACATGAGACCTATTGGGTTTCGTGAATTACTCGATTGATTTTTATGTAGTTTGAAAGCCAAATCTATTTATCCAAAGAGTGAACGAAGGCTGCTCTTACTCGACTGAGCGGTACCGCCAAATTATATGTCAATTTCAGTGCTTTAATTTTATCAGATGTTCATCTCGTGTAATGTAGACCGATTCGTGTATTCTTGATAGTCAAGTGTATGTCATACTGAAGAATCGTCGACGTACACTGATGTGATTCCTTGTACGAGGCGTGGGTTAAGTATACGCTTTTAAAAACAGGGGTTGGTCTTCAATAGCCTGTAAATAGCTCCGTCTAAGGATGAGTTATCTTAATGATGTGTACATTGAAAGGTTACTGTGATGTACTTGAAACGCGAGAACAGCCACAAACCTCTAGCTTTGTCGTTCTTTATTTCTCCGTCGGCCCATTCATCGCCCCACAAAAGCGGAATTCTCAGCCTATACTATTCGAATTCAAAACAACCGTGCACCGCAGCAGTTGAGCTCGAAACAACTTGACAAACGACGAGAAAAGCAAACGCAAAGTTCGTGACTGAACCATACAATCTCAAAATCACGTGACACGAGAAAACAAAGAAAATGCAATAACATAATCACTCTTGGCGGGAAAAGACACGACAGTTCCTATTAACTCGTTCGCTGCCAAAGAGACGAATTTAAACGGATCTCATCCATTTTAAAAGCTTTTTTGTACGGCAAGACTATAAATGTGCCGCCTCACTAAAATACGGCGATCAAAATAGTTACATCTTGGCCTTTCTTCCCCAGACTTGACAGTTAGGAACAGACTGTTATGTTAAGTGATCCGACAAGGGTGTCATAGAAACAGGAGATGTAGCTAATTATAATGCATGTAACATGCTGATCACTTTAGTTTTAGCTTGTTGTGATAAACAGGTGATAATTCACGATGTCATGTGTATCTTTTTTAACCAGTTCGCATAAGAGATTATACAGATTAAATACAATAGCAATTTGTGAATATTTTTATCAAAACAATAGGAGTACATAGCATTAAGTTTCAGGCATCAAATACCACCATTAGCTTTGATGTAAAGTCACCCATTCTGCTGGGTCGCGCTTGTCGAATTTCTGAGCCCTGTTTAACTACTTAACCGTTGCATTTGGCATTTCTAAGACAAGCTATAGCTTTAAGAGTTATTGCCATTAGATACGGTCTCATTTTTTTTCACTAACTTATTCGATAAGCGGAATCTCAGAAGTGTAGAAAGAAAACTGTATTGAAATAGAAATATAGCTAGCTATAGTGTATACTCAGGATACCCTCGATATGAGCCTTTGTAACTGGGAAGTTGTCTCTCACAGACAGTTCTGGGTTCCATATTGTGACGGCATAAATGAGAAAAATACGTTTATATCCTTTTTTTTTAATTTCTCTACTTGTTCCGTATGTTTCTTTTTAAAATGAGTTGGAAAGTATTTTCTGCACAATCTGACCGTATTACTCGTTCAATTCATACTGAAGAAAGAATATTTAATCAAGCAGGGAATGCATAAAACCCATAGATGGCTTCTTATCTTGAAATTCCCAAGGGGTTTTACACTGCTCGGGGTCTCGACCATTTATGAGCAGTCTACTTTTAATGTGAGTTATCTCCTTACCTGCGTGTCCAGATTTTTACAAATGTATTTTACCCAGTGTAGCAATGTAAACCTGGTCTTTGTAAATTGAATTTTTGTGGATAAGAATGACCTAGTTGCGTGTGCCATGATGAATCGATAGCATTACAAAGCTGAGTTAAAGGGAAATTAGTAGTTCATGAATTGTAAAGATGCAAAAGAGTGCATCTTAAATATAGAATACAAACTGATAGTACTTTCGAGGTTGTCAATTTATCTTCTTTTCTTTCCTTTTTTTTTTTTTCTTTTAATTAAATGTTTATTTTCCCATCTGATTCTATGTTTCATGCAATGATCTTCTTCGA
>OZ026602.1:8068087-8080587 GCA_964020085.1 Micromussa lordhowensis
ATATAAGGTGACATAAATTAATTCATACTTCAATAGCCAGAAATGTTTTTCAGAAATCAACAATATTACCAGGCACAATATGAATAAACAAAAATCACTTTCTTCTTATTGAAAGAAGACAATTAGAACCTTGTTTTTGTTTTAAATTGCAGCTAGTGTACCTACAGATACACTGTATACTGTATTATAGTAAAAATAATAGAATTAAATTTGTAATAAATGAATCTTAGAATTTGGTATCTTGGTAAATATTCTAAAAAATTATTTGTGCCTACAATAAAAATTAGAGGATAGGTCTTATACTTTTGAATAAGAATTCTATAATGCAATGAAAAAGTGTAACCACATGTAGTAGTCAATGTTGAAATTAAAAAATATGTGACAGGCCTGCACGACTCCTATTATGCGCAAATGTGTATTCTTTGCCTTTAGAGTTTGGAACGCACGAGTATATCTTTGAGCGATTTTCCTCTTTTGTACGAGATAATAGGTGGCTCTTTGTATATCTCTCTCAGCAAAGGCTGATCACGTATTAAATGCCATTTACTCATAATGATTTTCTTTAAATTAGGAACCGCTGGGTGATATTGTGTGACAAATGGTAAAATTTTCCTGTGCGTTTTATCTTTTTGTAGCAGTGCCGACTTCCTCTCCTCGAATTTCACTCCTGAGAGGACTGTATTCACCAGAGTTTCTGGATAACCTCTCACGTGTAGGCGTGATTTGAATAGTCTGATATTTTCATCAAAGGTAGTTTCTGAGGAGTTTGTACGGAGCAACCTAAGTGCTTCGCCTTTGATGAAACCTTTACTGACCCCTGGTGGGTGGCAGGAGGAGAAATGTGTGTACTGAAATGTTTCCGTCGGCTTGTAGTGCGTTCGCACGTCAAGGATAGATGTGTCTTTAAATCTATCGCCTTTGTAAACGCAAGTGTCTAGGAAAATGGTTTCCTTGTCTGATATTTCAGCCGTAAATTTAATAGTTGGATAATATCTATTCGCCTGTTCAATGAACCCATTTATTTCCTCTATGCTTATGTTCCACAGAGAGAACACGTCATCGATGTATCTTTTCCACACAAGTGGTTTCTTTGTGCTTTGACTAAAGATTTCTGTCTCAACCGCTGCCATGAATAAGTTAGCAAAAGATACTGCCATCTTGGTACCCATAGCGGTTCCATGTATTTGGAGATAGTGCTTTCCATTGAACTGAAAAGAGTTCTCCTGTAATTGCGGGCGACCAGCGGAGCCCGCAATCCTAATCTCAACATTGGTTTCAAACGCATGCGCGGCAGTTATAACGCCACTGTTTTACAATGAATTCGTTAACCTCAGTGAAACAAATCATGCATAGCCCTCGCCCGCACTTCCTAACCTGTGGTTATTACTAGTATAGCCTTGCAGTGACTCGAATTTAGCAAAAAAAGTCGTCCTTCCAAATATTTGTCCTTAGGGACACTAAGAACCAATGAAATGAAAGGACGTAATTTTAGCACAGGCGCTTTGACCACGCGAGACAAACACGAAGCAGCAGTAATTTGAGCACAGGCGTTCTGACCGCTAGAAACCAACACCAAGCAGAAGACAATTCTCACCAAAGCATAGCTGTTTCACCTTCCATAGTCAACGATCTTTAATGTAGTTGAAGGGTCAAATAATATGTAAATTTCGCCTTCTTGAAGCTAAGAATGTCAAGAATCACGTGCAGTTCATGCAGAAGTGGCGATCCATAAATTGGAATGCACACAACACAGTTTTATCACGTGGACGACGTCTATTTCGTCGAAGAATCACGTGCAGCTCATGCATAGCTGGCGCGCCGTCCAATCAAAATCGAGCGTGTGAATTTGTGATCGGAACGTTTCCTGTCCGTGTCTGTTGTTGTCGGGTTACATCAAATGACCTTGACTAAATCAATATGTCCATTTTATAATCAACAGTGTTTTTATTTACAACGTGAAAAAATAACCATTTTGTCAAACCCAACACAAAATAGAACTAGTGTATAATCAAACTGGTGTTACTGTTTCACAAGGTCAGTAAAACCACTCTTAGGTCCCTTTGTCTCGTTTTAGGGAAAACAATCACCCACACTATGCAACCCTTTATTGCCCTGCAGATATAAATGCCCAAAATGGAAAAAGAACACAACGCCACTGTTTTACAATGAATTCGTTAACCTCAGTGAAACAAATCATGCATAGCCCTCGCCCGCACTTCCTAACCTGTGGTTATTACTAGTATAAGTCTTAGCATATCTCTGAGTAAATGGGTTGGAATAGGAGGCTTGTTGCTATGGAAACGCTCGTATGCATTGCACACGGTAGTAATGCCTTCCTCCTGTGGTATGTTTGTGTACAGGCTTGTCACATCCATTGACACAAGGATAGCGTTTTCTGTGACTTTCGTATTCTCTAGGAAGTTAATAAAGTCTGTCGTATCTTTAAGATACGAGGTTTGTTGTTTAGCTATAGGCTGAAGTAGACTATCTACAAATGATGATATACGTTCTGTGGGGCCCCCACAACCCGATATGATAGGTCTACCGACTGGTTTTGCTTTGTGAATCTTTGTGAGAGTGTCGAACTCAGGGATACGCGGTGCATTTGTTGTTTGGGATAGCCATTTTCTAGTCATTGTGTCTATATGGTCGTTGCGGTGGAGATCTGTTATGAGTCTTTCTACTCGAGCAGAAGTCTCCTCAACCATAGGTGTTGCGAGGGGTCTGTAATTTTCTTCATCGTCTAGTTGTATCTGACCCTCTGTAATCTTATCTGTTTTGTTCATAATGACTGTAGTAGAGCCTTTATCTGCCTTTTTGATGTTGATTTCTCGATTGTCCTTCAATTGCCTGATTGCTTTGAATTCGTTGCAAGGCAGGTTGGTTTTAGGCTTGGAAATCTCTGTTTCAGCAAGTTGTAATCTAACCTCCTCTAGGTACGTTTCTAGTGCAACGGATTGTTGGGCTGGCGGCTCCCAATTTGTTTTGACATGGAAGGGGTGTGGTTCGTTATTCTCACCGTGATATATGTATTGGAGACGCATTCGCCTCGCAAATTGATTAAAATCTCGCATCAATTGATGCCTAATGCTATTTTCTTTTGTCACTGGTGTGGGAATAAATCTTAATCCCTTTGAAAGCAGACTGTTTTGATCAGTTGTGAGTTGTATATCTGAGAGGTTCTTTATGTGTCGTTTGTGCGACTCATGTGTTATCTTCTGTCGCCTCTGGCGAGTAGAGGGCACTACAGAGGGGCTGTTTTGGTGAATGGTGTATGGCACCATTATGATGGGCTGTGGGAGAGAAATTCCAGAGGTCAAGGACTGCAAAAATGCACAGGGAAGCCGTCCACCCCAAGTGGCTTCCTCCTCTCTCACTGCGTGTACATCTTTGAAAAGATTTTGCTTTGAAAAGTGGCCTATATCCTTTGATCTGTTGTGAGTGTAGAATAATTTATAAAGCACAAAAACATAGGTAATGAATCAAGATTTCATTGTTGGAAAAAAAGCAATATTTGTCTGAAAAAAAAAATTCGTGCAGAGGGCTTCAGCTGCAAAAAATATTCCTGCACAAGCAGGGAGTGAAAACAAAAAATTCGTGCAAGCGGAAAATCCCCTCCCCCCACCCATCACTTTTCTAATGGTCCATCCCTAATTCTCGATCTTCTAATATACTGAGGTGACCATGAAGTACAACAACGATTGTCGAACAAAAACTCTTTTTTACCAGTCAAGTTTTATAGTTTCTAAAACACACAGTATCACAGAGCTGTATGCAATCAAACGTATAGCTACAACTGTTATTTGTCTCTCTTTGATCTATTGTATCGAAGCATCACAAGAAGCTTCAATATAATCTTGTACAGCACGGTCTTGCTTGGCATTGAGGGTGCTGAAAAGAAGACTGAAAACTCGTTCCACGGTTGCTGAGCTCGGCTCTATCAGCAGTAGCTCTATTCGGCTCTATCAGAAACAGTGCTATACAACACAAACAATGCTTTGGGTTAGCTCGTGCATTTCCATGACAACAGTCAGCCAGTCAGGCGACAAGGTGGAATTATTCATAATTCATGAGAACAGAATTACTCGGCTTTACTGAAAACGTTTCAAAGACAAAATATTGCATTTTACATATGGAAAATTGTGCTGAAATGTTTCCTAAAAAGCCACAAAATGCTCAAATTCTGCTCAAAAGTCAATTGAGCGCTCAAGAGTGCTGGAAATGTAAAATAGTGCTCCAAATTCGAAAAGTGCCCAGCGCAATCGGGACACTGAGGCCTAGCTGCTATGTCAGGTATTAGCGACTAAATTCGCCGGTAATTCCGTGGTGATTAAGTAATTAAATTGTGCCAAAAGGAAGCGACGAAACATTCGCTTGCGAGTTGCACCTGCGTTCAAATTTTGGAACGCGAAGACTGTACAAAGTCGCCTAGTGTAAGGAATAGCTAGACGCAAGAGATTAATAAAAGAAGCGAAATACGAGTCCGCCGACGAGATTGCCGCCAAGTTTGTTACTGCTCAACTCAAAGGTTAGCACATTTTAACAAAATTGGCCATCACTAATTGCGGATCTTGGACTTCTTTTAAAAAATCACGTTTATGTGGATAACTCGTTCGCGTTTTAATTTTTCAAAACAATTTTTTTAAGAAAACTCAGATAAAGTAGTAGTCTTGACTTTGGTGTGAAAAAATGGGTCCTTGAAGGTCTTCAGCAACCTAGACGAAAAACTACAAAAAGTAGCTTTCGAATAAATTTATTAATCGAGTAGAACAAAATGTCACTGAACACCTTTTTGGAGGGGGTTGAGATTTAAGGCTGTCCACAGGCGGTATTTTTTTACTGCGAGTCAGTGCTTTCGAGCACGCGAGCGATGCGAGGATGTTCGATTGAGAGCGAGCGAGGAGAGCGAGAGCGGTCGATAAGTGACCGCAAAATGTTTGTCTTTCCCCAGGGCCACCCACTTGCGTTCGGGCATTTTCAAATACCCTCCGCTTAATACTTTCTTGCGATGTCTAAAGACTGAAGACAAAATAGAGTGTCTGTGGACAGACTATGAAGAGGTGTATCTGGTATATCTCAGCTGCCGGAGATAATAGTTCCCTCTCGAAACCAGTAACCTGTAGATTTCTCTGGAGAAGAAGAAGCGGGCTTTGTGCATTACCCAGGTGCTGATTTTTTATCACGTGATTGCTTCTACTCCTGTCATTCCTGCACTTGTATGGGCACCCTGCAGGGCTTTACGCTTCTGCAAAGTTCGCCTATCATTTCAAAATTCAGAACCTTTGAAATCATGACTACCGTGTCAAATGTTTTCAATATTTGTTAATCAAAATAAAATGATTTATTGATAGATGGGTTTGCTTTCAGTTTTCTATACATTAAATTCATTAGCTTTCTGTAGAATTTGCACATGAATAAAAAACCTGATAAAAGCTGACATGGCTCATAAGAAAACGAAAAATAAAAGATGTGTTGACAAACGAAGTGGAAGTTACATGGAATCATGCCGTCAATTTGGTAGTGAATGTAAATGTAACGAAAAAAAATATAACAACCTCCTCCAACTCCCCCCGTTGTGTTATTGTTATACTTTAAACAAAGCAGCGTGTACACTAATATAAATTTCAAGACGAAAAATGAAATAAACTTCTGAAACAAATTTGTGGTGAAAGTGCTTTGCCTACGCTCACATTCTTGACTGTTTAAAGTTAATTTGCGGGAAGACGAAAACCTCTCTTGAATATTGCTGGGAACGGTGGACGGCTGTATCTAGATTTTAAATTCCAGTTAACTAACAGAGAATGAAATCTAGTGAACGTTGTAGCGAAGTCTAAAGGGAACTACATAAATATAAAAAATACATTCGTCGGCTTTTCAGTCATAATTGTAATTCTGAGATAGATCCAGGTGACCAACCACACCGCTTGAGATGCAAAAGACAAAGAGTCGTGTAAATATTGCGGGGTTGAAAACAAAAGTCAAGGTTTAACCTCAGTAATATGCAAATAAACATCAGCAGCGTCAATGTAAATTAGCAGCTCTATTTAATCCTTGAAGTTCATCAACTTCAGGCCAACACATCAAACTGTGCAGAAGCTTCGAATCGTTCGGAGGCCAGAGATAGACAACGCGGGAACAACTTCACTCTGAAATCTAATCTGATCTATTCAGAATTCAAGTAAGTACTGTTCCACTGGATATCTTATTGAATGATTTATGTGGGTATAGAATGGTAAGAAAATGCGACGCTCGCCAAGAGGCCGAGACATCTAAGTAGTTATTTGAAATGCATGAACTGTACTGTATATTCAAAGAAATATCATGGTTTTAGGTTTTCGAAGATGATTCTGAGACCTTTCTCAGTCATGAAAATTTAAGATTCAGACATTGAGACAGTTCTCGCCTTCAGACCGTCAAAACTCGAAGAATAACAATTCCTTGCTGCCTACTCCCAGACATGGTCAATATTGTAGACATTTCGAATACCTTCGGGAAAAATACTTGTCGTGCAGCGCACGATCGCACGAAATCCTAGATTCTAATTTTTTTCTTTCGTCGGGTTTGCTATTTAGTATTCTTCTTTATTTGGGTGTTTCCAAGCTTTACGGGGACATTTTTAAGGAAAAAATATACACCAATTTAAGAATATATTCTCGACTCATCTGTATTTGTCAAATTTCTTTGATCTGAAAGCAAACAAACCTGTCTAATTAATTCTTTATTATATTGGGTTTATGGAATTAAAATTGTTTGGATCAAATCGCAATAACGAAATATGAATCTCTAATTGTTTGAATCCTGAGATAATTTTCAAGTTCAGTAGATTTTATATCTGATAGTCGTTTTCTTTCAGAAAGTACAATAAAGCCTTAACTTGGGTTCACGACACTGCAAAGCCACACTCAAAGTAATTGACTTAATCAGCGAGGGTTGGAAATACAATGAATTTTTCATTGGTCTCATGAGAGCTTATTGCAAAGTGGGGAATTGTGCTGTCCTGAGTTTTAGTCAGTGGTGAATAACATCTCGTAATAAAATGTTGTCGAGTTTCAAACATATTTTAAAATGCAAGAAAGCGATGAAACTTGTAAGAAATAACGTATTAATTTACTTCCATTTATATATTTTTGAAAGTTAAAAATTTGGCTTAATTTGATGGTCTACGATTTAATTTCGTGTCTGCAGTTGTCTTACAGTAAAAACACTAAAAGCGACTGTACAATAACAATGGAATTATGCTTAAAAATTCATGTTTTTGACAAATAACACCTACAATTTAACATCTTCCTTCAGGCAGAATAAAACTAGACTATCCTGTCTGTAAAATCTCGATGATGAAGTTGTGTGTTTTCTGAGAGCGAGTAGTTTGACAATATCATAATAGATCATTTTGTTTTTATTTGAAACAGGAAGTTTTCCAGCTTCCTATTAGAAAGTGTGCTCTCCAAAGCATTTTCTTCCAAACACACTGTCATAGAGTGGATGTTTCTTTTTAAATATTTATAATGAGTTTTGTTATTGACAGCGTGATTACTTTCAGTTTCTTTTCACGAGGATGTTCGAGAAATTTAGCGGATACAGTGAGCTTTATTGCCATACGAGGAACCCTACACTTTGAATGAAAGAACTGTGTGCCACTTCCATTTTATACGCTACGATGAAGTATTTGTTTTGCTTACGAACTGGAAATGTTCTGGAGAACTCAGTTTACATTGAAACATGTTTTTACGCCGTTGACATTAATCTCTGTAGCTACATGCAATGCAAATTAACAGCATTCAGCACGTCGCACTAGAGTTGGCACAATACTTTTGCCACTGTGTGCGAGCAGTAAAGCAATATTGTGACAATAATTGGAAGTCAAACTAAGGCGAAGCTTTGCTTAAGTTCACCTTTTATGGTTTTTCTTATGGAAATTTTAGTTACAGGACAATAAAATACGTTTTCACATTTCTTACTAAAAATTTTCGTTTTTTATTTGCTAAAGATAATAGACACAATTTTGGGTGCGAGTCGTGACAGGTAGACAACACACGCAAGAAATTAAATTGTTTGTGTGGGAATCCGATGGCAAAAGCAATTCTTAAACATCGAATTCTGAGCAATTTGTACATAGCAAAGTTAAGATACTAGGCAAAGGATTGCATTGACCAATTTTAGAGATGTAGCTGTGTTTGAGAGCGTTCAGCCGCGTTTCACACATTTGTTTATACTTTTTTTTTCTGCGAAGTGGCACGAACTTGAAAGCCGCGGACAAAATCCCGTCAAGATGGTTTCCAAAACCGTGATAAGGCCTCTTTATCTTAAGACGGTGACAAGATGGCTTCATTAACCGTGATAATTCTAAGGTCTATATCTTGTCGAGTAACGTATAATATCGACTTAAAGTACATTGCGCACTATGTAACAATTATTCCACCGCGAGCCCGAGTTAAATATGAAGTGATAAAATAACCAACGAGCGCGTAGCGCGAGTTGGTTATAATCACTTCATATCCAACAAGGGCTAATGGAATAATTGTTTTAGTAAATTCTCAAACCGGGTTTTGCCGCCGATTTTTATTTCGGCCATTGTAGAGGGCTGAAGTTGAAAACTTTGTGCGGAGAATATTTAAACTTGGCGCACTATTTTCCATAAGACGTAAAACTCCGACTATTGGCTCACACTGGGAGTTTTTTAGCCAATCAAAAAGCTAGAAATGCAATAGTCGGAGCTGAGAATTTACTAAATTCAGTTAACATTAACTTTGAGGCGGGTTTATTCAGTTTAATCAAGTTCAGCTCTTTGCCTCGATTTCGTATTCTCGAGAGCTTGTTACGGTTAATTACAATAATGCAAGAGGACCGCAAACGACCACGGTGGAAATTCTTGGCTTTCAGTTTGGACTCTATCATGTCGTTATCCCGTAAGCCTTCTACGTAGTAATCAGCCTTGCTTCATTGTTTTGTTACGGTTTCCATTAACTTAACAATTCTAGACTTTAAAGAAGTGCCAACCATAATGCGATCTTGCATGCAATATATATGCAATATGTTCATCTTTTGACCCACGGACGATATATAGGCCAAAACGTGAGGCAAAACGCGAGGCTTTTAAATCTCCTAACACACCTTATTCCAAAATGGCCGCCATTTTAGTGTTCTTTTGTTTGATTGCAAATTAGCCCTCTTTGCCTCGTTCAAGGGAAAATATTCTTTTGAATTTCGAGTTTAAGAACGAGGTAACAAGGGCTAATTTGAAGGCAAACAAAAGACCACTAAATGGTCGCCATTTTGGAATAAGGTGTATGGCATTCACTGAATCAAATAATTAACTCCCTGGAATATTTTTGCCCTGCATAGACTTTGAAAAAGCCTTTAATATGTTGAAATCGCCCTTTATCCAACATGCTCTAAAATTCTTATAATGATGTTGAGAGCGGGGTAATTAACGGCGGATACATGACTAACTATTTTTGGGTGTCAAGAGGCGTAAGGCAAGGATGCCCACTGAGTCCCTTATTATTCATCTTATGCGTAGAAATTCTGGCACAAAAAATACGTCAAAATCCTAAAATTAAGGGTATTGAACTACCTTATTCTTGTGAAACTATATTAAGTCAATTCGCTGATGACACCACATTAGTATGCAAGGACAACCTGTCCTTGCATGAAAGTATGTCGTTATTAGGAAAATTTGGCGATATCTCAGGCTTAAAGCTAAACAGCAAAAAGACAAAGGCTCTGTGAATAGGCTCGTTGAAAATAATAAAACTAAACCCCTTGAAATAAATGTCTCTAACGATCCAATCAAAACCTTAGGAACGTACATTTCACATGACAGTGAATAAAAATAAATTAAATTTCTTTCTAAAAATCCAAAAGATGAAAATCAAATTAATCATTTGGCTGTCTCGTTCCACAAGAAGGTATTAAAAGAGTCGAAACAAAACTTTTCATTTTTTATGGAAAAACAAAAAAAATTAAAAGAGAATTTCTTTGCAAGAAATGAGGAAAGGTGGTCTAAATTTTCCAAATTGTGCCCTAACAGTTAAAGCTCTCGGTTTAAGCTGGACCGGAAGACTGAAAAACTACTGATGCTTGGAAAGCTATTCCAAATGCTTTTTTTCGAAAAGTATGAAGGTCTCAACTTCTTACTTAAGTGCAATTACAATACAAAGAAGTTAGAAAAAAGTGTATCTTTATTCTACTTAGAAATACTAGATTACTTTAAGTATTACGTCAGCCGATCAACCAAGACTACTTATTAGTTATCATGTGAATGTAGATAGCACCTGAAATGGTATTTTATTGTAAGTAGTGTATGTATTAGTATCGTAAGTTAAATATTGTAGAGTAAATTATGCAAATTATAGTATCGTAAGTCGCATGACTAATTGTATTGCATTGTTAAGTAGTTGTATTACTGTTGTGTGTACAGTTATCACCGTTGTTATTAGTAGTTGTACCAGTGTTGTAAGTGATGTGAATCACAATTAAAATATTACAGTCAAAAACATTTGTTTCCTGCTCCGGACGTATAATAAAAGTTAAAAAGTTTTACAAACTCGGAGCTAAAAGTTAAAACTTATGAGATATTTCGTCCGTTTTTTCAACCGGACTTCATCAGTCAATGATATGAATGTTAAAAAGATGAATTTTAAAAAGGGTTTTTAACACCTCTTGGGGGTTAGAATTATGTCATAGATAGCTGCTAATCCGTAACCATTGTCTCTGTTTAACGCCGGTTTAGTAAGTTTAATTTGAATAGCTTCTTTTATCCTGCGTTTGAAGGTGTTAACTTCGGTTGATAGTACTTTTGCCTTATTTGGGTCCACCGAGTGACCCTCCAGGCGACAATGTTCGTGAATAGCTGATGAACTTCTTGATTGGTGTTCTTTCACTCTGATTTCCAGAAAGCGGGACGTTTCGCCAACGTACTCCTTGTTACACTTCTCACAATGGATCTGGTACACAGTACCGCATTTCTTGAGAATGACAGTTGTGTCCTTGACACGTACCAATTGTGATCTTAGAGAATTGACGGGTTTATGAATAAGTGTAACCTCGTGTGACTTAAAAGCTCTTTGCAGGCGTTCCTAGATTCCTTTGATGTTTGGCGTTGATGCATAGATTTTCTTCTCGTTTTGAGGCTCTTAGGTATCTTCTGTAGATTTTGGATGTGGTATTGTTAGCATCCATTCTGGATAGTTATTCATTTTTAGAGCTTGCTTGATGTGCAGTGTTTCTCTAGTTCTGTCATCGTTTTCCGTAACCAAGGTCTGAGCTCTCAACATCAGGGTGTTGTCCAGGGGTACTTCACGTTCTGCAATCTTGTTGACAAAGTCTTCACTGTTGACAATGTGATGACTGTTGAGGCCAACAAGAGGTTTCATAATCTTAGCAAGGAACTTGGCAGTATCGTACATCACGCTACCAATGCTTGAGACTATTGTACGTCTTTCTTGTGAATAAGAAAATTCACAGGAAAAAAATTCACAAGAAAGACGTACCGCTACGGCCAATAGTCTCGAGCATTGGTAGCGTGATGTACGATACTGCCAAGTTCCTTGCTAAGATTATGAAACCTCTTGTTGGCCTCAACAGTCATCACATCGTCAACAGTGAAGACTTTGTCAACAAGATTGCAGAACTTGAAGTACCCCTGGACAGAAACTCGTTTCATACGATGTTTCCTCACTGTTTACCAGCATTCCGATCAATAAAGCCATTCCAGTTGTCAGAGCCAAACTGGAAAGTAACCAGAGCTTACCGGATAGATGCCCGTTAGATATCGCCCAATTATCTGTTCTACTAGAGATGTACCTCTCGAGCACATACTTCACATTCCAGGGTGAATTCTACAAACAAAAGAAAGGAGCCGCCATGGGGTCTCCAATTTCCCCAGGAGTGGCCAATCTTTACATGGAACAGTTCGAGTGCTGAGCTCTGGACACCGCCCCCACCCCTCCAACTATGTGGTACCGATATGTTGATGACACGATGGCCAAGACTCACGAAAACGCCGTCGATTCCTTCTCAGAACATCTGAACTCCATTGACCAACATATCCAGTTCACCTCGGAACAAGAAAAGGATGGCAGGATTCCTTTCCTTGATGCCTGTGTGAGTATTAACCAAGATGGTTCTACCAAGATCTCCGTGTACCGCAAACCTACGCACACGGACCTAAACTTCCAATCAAACCATCATTTACAACACAAAAGAGCTGTGGTTAACACCCTGATGTTGAGAGCTCAGACCTTGGTTACGGAAAACGATGACAGAACTAGAGAAACACAGCACATCAAGCAAGCTCTAAAAATGAATAACTATCCAGAATGGATGCTAACAATACCACATCCAAAATCTACAGAAGATACCTAAGAGCCTCAAAACGAGAAGAAAATCTATGCATCAACGCCATACATCAAAGGAATCTCGGAACGCCTGCAAAGAGCTTTCAAGTCACACGAGGTTACACTTATTCATAAACCCGTCAATTCTCTAAGATCACAATT
>OZ026602.1:8088087-8093087 GCA_964020085.1 Micromussa lordhowensis
GAATGCGGGAAGTCTTTTCAAATGCAAATTACAATTATCTCTTTTTAATGATATTTCCCCGCAGTAGCCTACATTGCAAGCTAGGTTCAGTCCAATACCGAGCATACGAATATGACCTGTAAGGATTGACACTCTGAGTGTATTTTCAAATACTGCTAAAACTGCACGAGCCTTAAGGGGAGAGCAATTTGAAAGAATTTTCAAATATCGCGAGTAGTATAAATCCTTATTTGCTCCAGCTTTCATGCGATTACTCACTTAGAAAATTTCGAACGCACCTGCATTAATTCACACTGCGGTGCTAACTAAAGATAAATTGGCCTGCTCTCCACCAATCACAATGAAGTCAGTTTTCTCAGTCAAATAATAAAATGTGTTGTGCACTTAACACTTCTAACGACTGATGAGTTCTCGTATTTAAGAGTATTGCAAACAGAACACATAGGTGTACTCTCTGCCGCGCGCTCACTGAAGAGCTTAGTCGGAATCTACCTTGCACGTTGGTTCACCGTGTATATTTCGAGCTGGAAAGTCATATTGGAGTCAGGTACTGTTTACAATCAAATATTCATTTATTCTTAGTTGTTGAAGTAATATATCAAACACAAGTGACAGTGTTTCATCGGGATATCCAAACACCGAGAAGAGAGTTGAAAATACGACGCGCAGCGGAGTATTTTTTACGAAATTCGAGGTGTTTAATTTGGATAGCCGATGAAACACTCTCTCGAGTGTTTGATATATCTTCTCAATCGAAACAAAAACTAAGGAGTAAACGGAGAAGTAAAATCGTCAAAATCTATGCTAATTAAGACCGGATATCCAAACCACCGTCACGGTCATGATTTCCTTTGTTTTAATTTGATGAATTATTAATGAGTTTCAGAACGTTAATGGAAATATGTCGACAAGCGTTTTTATTCGCATTTTGAATAGGCCTTATCACGGTTTCCGACGTCATTTTGACGGGTAGGCAAAGCGGTCAGAAATTACAGTGTTTGTATGGGAATCCGATGGCAAAGAACTTTTTCCAAAATCGAATTTTACGCAATTTGTGAATCGCAATGTTAAAATATCAGGTGGAAGATTGTATTCACCAAGTTTGAAGGATGTAACTTAACTAGAAGACGCTCAGTTAATTTTTATAATTTAGCATACATTTGTCTGTAATTTTTTTTTCGGCGCCGCCGCGTCTTCCCAGCCAAATTTACAGACAAATGTATGGAAAATTATAAAAATTAACTGAGCGTCTTCTAGTTAAACTACAACCTTCAAACTTGGTGAATACAATCTTCCACCTGATATTTTAACATTGCGATTCACAAATTGCGTAAAATTCGATTTTGGAAAAAGTTCTTTGCCATCGGATTCCCATACAAACACTGTATACCCGTCAAAATGGCGTCGGAAACCGTGATAAGGCCTATAAAACTGCTCATATCAAATGTATGCATGTGACACCATGATCCTGAAGGTCGTCATTATACTTCTCGTTGTTAACATGGACCTTACATAAAACACGATGGCAACGGCGACGAGATGGTCGCTAAACAAAAAACTTAATGAGCAGAACAATGGATCAGGACGCTCATTATGCACTTTTGTACATTTCGCTGCCTTCCTTTGGAAATCGACACCGTATTGTTGTTTCACAGTATTTTGCAGAATGGCGAATCACTTTCGTATTTCTATTTGTACTATAAACACTCTTTTGTAAAGGTTAATTTTCACTAGCGCATAAGCTTGAGCGACTCATCAAGATGTCAATAATTAACACCTTTTTTTGTCGACAGACACTCTAAAACGATGTAAATAAATGCGAATTCTGAATTAAAATATAAAAACGCTTTTCAGGTTGGTTTTCACTACTGCATTAGCCTGAGCGACTCACTGTAAGACGTTAATAATTAGCCCCGCTTACTAGACAAAATTAAGGCACTGCTTAACAGCACTTTATTGCACTACTTAAGGCGGGGGTAAACATGAATATGCGTGAAATTTGAAAATATATAAAGAAGGAAATTGTTAGGATTAAGATGGGTTGGAAACACTACCAGAGTTGACCCCCGCAAAAGAGAGCCCCAGGTTGGTAGGGGACTGTTTGGTATCCGTCTACTAATTCTTCACTTCAAATTTCAATTTTCTAAATCCATCAAATCTTCAACATTTCATATTTTCCTCAATTTAACCTATCCTTTGAGGAAAAAATAGCTCTTTCCCAAAATGCCCAAAAATTTACACAAAACCGCCAAACAGTGGTTAATGAAATGAGCAGAGAGATTTAGTGTCGCTTGAAAAGTGACCGTGATATTGGCAGAAAGGCCGTGTTAAGCGACCTCAAAACAGCCTTCACGTTTTACCCCCGCCTTAACAGCGCTTTACTACCTTGTAGAAGTTGCTACCGCTTAAATATGCTTATCCACTAGTGAAAACCATCCTTAATTAAAAAGGCGTCGTCCTCGGCGTTGTGGTCGTTGTGTTTGCGTGAGGTCCCTAATTATTTTCACTGTCGACATCATGGTTGGGATTTATAAAAGACAACTTTTTTAGCTCGAATGAGCAATTCAATTCGATTACATGTGTTTACTAAAACTTGGGAAAAAAATAAAGGCTAAGTTATATCTATGGGGCGGAGCTCAGCTCATGTTCCAGTGATTGTTTAAGTTTTACGCTGGAGGGTGTTGCCAGCCAAGCTGCTGCTTTTCCTATTTACCGTACCCAAATTCGCAATTAGCCAATCAGAAGCCACGTCTACTGTCTTCTTATCCTGCAATATCAAGTCACCGACCTGATATCGTACAGTATCATGTTCACTTGGCCGAATGCGGTGGGTACGATAAATACCTAGTCATACCTTTTGTGGTGCGCTTTGGCGGCATATCAGACTCGTTTGGTCTCGCCATATGCATTTTGGCTCGACTAGTTCTCGCCACAATACCAACATTGACTCGACCAAACTCGCCTGACTGAAGCCGCCGAAGCGTGCCAAAAAAAAACACGAGTAGGTATGAATATAATGCAGTTTGAGATTACTTTCTGTGAGGCAAGGTTGTGTATACACAAGTTCCATCCTTTAACATTTTACCACAAATGTCGCTTAGTAACGAAAACAGGTGTGTTTGTAAAACAACAAAACCTAACAAACAATATTGTCTAATTTTCTTTACAAATTATTTTTAGTATAAGCTAAGGTTGTTTTTAGTGTGTCTGGAAGCTGGATATAAAAGGCCACAAGTAAGCCGGAATGAACAACTCGTTTTGCCCCCACCACTGAAGAAACTCGAGTTTGTAATCAGCGGCATAGAGATCAAGAAACAAATTGACTAGAGTTTGTCAAGGTTTAACCCTGCAAATACCCGCTATAGTCTGAAGAGTTGAACTGGAGAGAACAGGCGTCATAAAACTGAACATTGTAATTTTCCATCTTGCAGAGACCTAGAGATCCAAACTAATGGCGGAACAACTAACTCTTGGAGTAATCCTATGGACGTTAGCTTTCGCTGTAGAATGCTTCGTGATCATCGTTGGAAATGCTGTCGCCATCGCTGTGTTTTGGAAACAAAGAGCAAAACTCAAAAGAACTCGCTATCTTTTGATTAACCTCTCGACTGCTGATTTCATGGTTGGGGTTTGTGCAATCGACGATATTGTGTGTTTTCCGCTAAACGATCAACGATGTAACATCATTCAGAAAACAATTTTAGTTGACTCAAGTTTTGCCATGGCTTCGCTCACATTTTTGGTTCTCATTTCTTTAGAAAGACTCTTTGCTGTCATTTCTCCCTTACGACAACGAGGAACGAAAACTTCAACGTACTTCTATTTTATATCAGCAAACTGGGTGTTATCAGCAATGCTTTTCTTAATTATATACCCAATTTTTTTTCACTTCTCCATCAACCTTTCCGTACAGCCTGTGTTTTTATCGCTTTTACAAATAATAGGCTTGGTAATTATCTGCGTGGCTTATTCAATAATATTCATTTATTCTAAGAGAGATGTTCCTGGCTTGCAGCAACGTGAACGGCGGCAAAGCAGCAACCTTGCCAAAACTCTTTTCATCGTTGCTAGCTTGTCAGTGATGACTTGGTTTCCACATGCAATTATCAATGTTTACCGCTACATAGGGTCCTACATCCTGAACAGTACCACCGAGAAGGGAGAGCTGTATCGTACCGCGCAGATTTTTCGCTTGGCGAACTCGTTTGTAAATCCGATAGTTTACTGCTTCCGAATTCCGGAGTTTAGAGGTTTACTGATGAAAGCTTCCTTTAAGAGACAAGCGGATCGACTTTTCCGACTAAGAAATGTCAACGCCATCGCTGCTTCTGCGAATGACATGCTTCCTTAACAGCAGACTGACCCGTACTAACGTTATAGCACCGATATAACACATCTTTGTGATCATTAACTTTACAATATGTCCGTTCTTTATCTTGATGAAAAGTAAGCAAGGAAACGAGCGAGCAAGTAAAGAATTTATTAATTTAGTTAGTGGGTAAGTCTGTAAGAAGCTTTATTTATACATGGTGTAAATACGTCTAGCGCGATATGCGCTAATAGACCATTTTACAGTTGAATACATATAGATTATTACATGTTGAGAGCCAGATATCGTGTTTATTCGCGAGTTTTTAATACCATATCGCGAACGAGGGAGTCTTCATACATATGGTATTAAAAATACTAATAAAATACATCAACATAAATTAGTATAAAAATGTTTAAAATGTAAAAGAAATGAATGTTAAGATTGTTCTATAAATGTATACAAGAACTGTGTAATCTAAGACTGTATATAACCAGTTGTTACGTAAAACACATGATTTGCATTCGCTTCGCATCCATAATTCATCCGACTCATCCGGTCAAAAAGTAAAAAGCAATCATTCTTGGCTGCTATCACTAGATTCAATGACCAACCGCTTTTTTTAACAGGTGGTTTACGCAAAAAGTGGTTGTTTTTGTTGATCTAAATGTTGCCTGAAATGGCTGAGTTA
>OZ026602.1:8095587-8120587 GCA_964020085.1 Micromussa lordhowensis
CTCTCTTGAAAGCTTAGCAATAATTGTGGGAAACACCATCAGCATCATTGGAAACAAAGGTCAACGCTGAAACGAACTGGCTACCTTTTGATAAACCTCTCCGTCGCTGATCTGATGGTTGGTGTTGGTGTAATTAATGACATTGTGTGTTTCCCCATAAGGAATAACGTGTGTAACATATCCGAAAAGACAAATTTAGCAGACGCAACTTTTGGCATCGCATCACTGTCGTTTTTAGTTCTCATTGCTTTAGAAAGGCTTTATGCCATCGTTTGTCCTTTACGCCACCGCACTACGAAAACATCAACCTACTTCTGTTTCATCGGAGTAACCTGGATTGTCTCAGCAATGCTTATTATGACAACATATCCCATTTTTTCTTACCTTTCGCTTGACAATATACTTCAACCTGTGGTTATATCGACTTTTACAGTGACTTGCTTGATAATGATTTCCGTTGCATACTTAACAATATTAATCTATTCCACGAAAGACGATCCGAGGTTCGCGATAAATCGGCGGCAGCAAAACAAGAGACTGGCGAAAACTCTTTTCATTGTCACATTGCTTTCGGTGATCACTTGGATTCCGCATGGAGTAACTAACGTTCTCCGCATCACAGAAAAAAAGGAAGAAGGGAGAGCATATTTGGCAGGACAGATTTGTCGATTGGCAAACTCTTTGGTAAATCCAATGATATACAGTTATCGAATGCCTGAGTTCCGGAAGACATTGAGGAATATTTTTGCCTGTAAAGCGAAAAATCGAGAAAGAGAATCCGAGCTAAGTCAGCTAAACAACACTAGTTGGGTTGAAGCTCCTGCCGTCTTACTGTCGTTTACCCAATTGGAAGTCAGCGAAATCAGTCCGTCATCATGACCATCGTTTCGTGGTAAACATACCACAAGGGAACGTTAGCTAATTAGCAGCTAATTCGAACAACGATTGCTCATTTCCAGTCTTCGCGCAAACCATACAAGAATGCAAGTGAAAATGAGTTTCACTAAAATGCACCAGTCCAATCTCATGAGAGAAATTCAATTTTTTTTTTACATTTTCACGAGTACTCTATTTCGAACAGAGGAAAAAAGTCTGTTATATAGAGTTATCTCCTGAAATTTGCCACTAGCTCTCTACATGCATGTAAGGAGTTTATAGTTAAAGCTCTTTATGAATGAGTGACAGAATATCCCGACAAATAGTCCGTACTTTATAAAAGAACCGTCGTTCTTAAAAGCGTGTTATTTACATCTGAACCCCGTTTTGCATAGTTGCTAAAGAATGTTACAGTATTCGATTGTTTTCTATATAATTTTGACATTATTAGTCAGTGGCAACATTTTTGTTCAGTTAGTTTCATGCCTGACTATAAATACGGTATAGAAAAGACAAATATTGCTGTGTTCTTACAGAACCGATTATAATTGTCTCTCCATCTACTTTACCTCAATTTCCGAGGCAGTACGCATTTCTTCTTTGACGAACCTGTTGTCTTGGTTGAATAGCCCATGAACCTGCCATTTCTTTAATTCTTGCTTTCAAACTATCTTTAAACGATGGCAGTCGAAAGCAGTAAATAACAGGATTGACCAATGACTGTACGGCAAACAGGAGCATCACTCCTCTGATGGTTGTAGCCGATAGCTGGCAGCAAGTTTTACAGACGCGAGCAATGGACAAATACAATATCGGAATGCCCCACGTGATTAAGAAGGCCCCTCCTACTAGTAAGAGTGTCACAGCCAGGGCTTTGTCCTGTTTTGCTGAGGCAGCAAATCTGCCATGTTTTCTGCGTCGAACTGTTATCCAGATGCCAACGTAACATGTAACTGTAGAGAAACTTATCACGGTGATAACGACTGGTAATAAAAGGGCGACATATTTTCCGCTCTCCCAAAATCCACTCTCTTGTAACGTCACAGCTGCCGTCACTACAGCTGACAGAATCCAAATAACCAAAAGAGCTGTCTTGTAAACCCTGCTTTTCATCACTTGGTGACGTATGTATGGTGGCCCATTAGGGCCATAGAGTTTTTTTTATATCTTTCCTGTTTTTTTTTAATTGTACTTTATTTTTTCGTTTTTTTTTGCTTTTTTTTTGCTTTTTTTTTTGCTTTTATTTTGCTTTTATTATTTTTTTTTTTTGGTTTTTATATGTTTTTTTTTTTTTGGTTTTTATCTATTTAGTTTTTAAAATTTTCTTACTGTAATAATATACTGAAAAACAAATTAAAAGTAAAAAAAAAAATAAGACGATGTTTTTTTTTAATTTAGAAATTAAAAAAAGAAAATTGCACGTGGCCCATGAGGGCCATAAGCCCATAGAGGCCATAGCCCATCAGACATTTCGACTTTAGATATCCCACAATACACAGACGGTAAATTTCGCGGGAAAGACAAAATGGCTGCGAGAGTGAGAAATAGCGATTGGCAGGAAGATGAGAATTTGAGGGATGATTTGGTGAAATATGTTAGGCAAAATTTGCGCCGAAAGGAGATTTTAGACTTAGTTCAAATCAACTATTTTACGTATGCATGGAGCCCTCGTACTCTCACTCGTCGACTCCAATATTTCGGCATCCAGTTTACGGATTATAGCGTGGATATTGACGATGTACGCGAAGCTGTTGAGGAAGAGATGAACGGTCCTGGCAGTCTACTCGGCTACAGAGCTTTGCATCAGAAAATCCGTGAAGTTCATGGCTTGAGTGTGCCCAGAAATCTAGTATATGCCATGATGGCCGAGGTGAACCCACAAGGACTCGAAGAAAGAGGAGGTGTTGGAAAACCTAAGAGGCCACAAAGAAAGAATGCGTTTCTATCAAACGTAAGCAAGCCACAACTTTTTACTTCCTTTATAAGCCTTTAAACTCAAGCAAGACATGTTGAAATAATACCCCTACCATAGAGAAGTTAATTAAAATTATCTTGTGTCAGAGCTGAGCCGAGGCCGAGAAGTCGTCCCAAAGATTGGACAAAATATTAACTCAGGAGGGGGGTACTCGCTATATCTTTGGGTGGGAAGGTACGGCCTGGACCCTCAAACCCTGACCGTGTGTAAAACAAAAATCGTCCGAATTTTGATACCCTGTTTACATTTAACCGAAAACCATACCCTATTTAAGGCATTTGCTTAAAAAAGATACTCTGTTTAAGAGTGATAAAATCCATACGCTGTTTAAGAGAAACTCCCCGAAAACCATACCCTGATTGGTCGGATGTACTCATTAAGGGAGTACCCCCTGCCTGGACAATAGTTCCAAAATGACAAATCATGTCAAAGTACAGTGCATGACTAGTGTATTCAAAGAGTTTAGGGAAATTAGTTTCCTTTGAAATCTTAACTTCCCCCATTCCAGAGGAAAGAAAATCTACTTAGTCTAAAACAAAGAATCAAAAAACTGGTACCCTCTATCCTGCCCCAATACTGGAAATCTTCTTGACAATGTCCAGATGATATGATTCTCATAATTTATAACTTACAAAATATCTCCTAAATATCCCCACTTTTGTCCCAGGAAGTGTAACCCTTTTTCATTTTACAATGAAATAGGGACCAAATTTCACAATGTCACTTGATGGTCATGACAAGATGTGTGGATACCAAAACTCAATGTTTCCTCTGTGCATTTATGGTGGTCAAGATACATACAGTGGGAGAATAAACTTCCTGAGGATTTGGACCACCAACAGTAGCCCCAAGATTATTGGCAGGTTTTACCTGGATTATTTATATGAAAGTAAAGGTTAGCATATACCAGTACTGTCACTTCTAATAACAGCATAAACATGTTTTCAAGATCTAAAGAATCTTTTGAGACAAAATGCGATGATGATCCACAATTTACAGAATCCAACAACTCCTACTACCGATACATAACGGGAATAATGAAATATTGCACAAGTTAACAGAAAAAATTATAAAAATAAATTCCACTAATAACAAGGTAACAGATGTAGTGATTGGGTATGCAATTATATTATTTTAATTTGATAACAATTCTAATAGTCTCAAAATTGAAATAACCTTCTTTTTTACAAATCTATGTCATTAAAAAGAAGCAATGTTTCACTAGACTTACCTATTTTAAAATGTGTTAAAATTGGGATATTTCAAGTTTCATCATCAAATAACTAGTTTGATGCATTGTGTAATTCCAGAAAATATTCATACCTCCCCCACAGAAGGAATTTTTCCAACACCTCTCCCCCAACTCGTGTGGAAATTCCAGTTAAGCTTCATACACTTCTTGAAATGTTTTGGCCTTCAACCCCCACCCCCCAGAAAATTCCAATCCATTCTGTGGGGGAGGGGGGAACGGATATTTTCTGGAACTGCACATTGATGTAAACTAATGGAAAATAGTTTTGGTGCCATTAAGGTGCTCAATACACCACTCATGCAAAGTACACCAGTAATACAAAGTAAAGGTTATGAAGGCAGGTAAGGGGAACAACTGACAAATTGAGGAAAGGGGGAAAATATACATAAAAATGGAAAAATAATAACATGATCAATTCATATCTTTTTGCAGTATTGCCAGAGAATATTCGCATTGACCGAGGTACAGAAACTGACATTATGTGCACCATGCACTGTTTCCTTCGTGACAAACATGGTAATTTAGAAGATGCAACAGAGAGTGTATTGTATAGTCCCTCAACCCAAAACAAAATTGAAAGGTGGTGGAGGGAACTTCTTGACAGAATGGAAAGGTTTTTTAAAAAGCAGTTGTCCACATTGGTTGAAGATGGTAACTATGACTCCACTAACAAACAAGACAGGTAAAAGCTTTTATTGTCTTAAATGCAATAAGTCAACAGTCATGAATATTTAGGTTATTAGGCCCTGATAAACATGTGGAACTGATTTTCTTTAAGTACATATGCCAGCAGGTTAGACAGATTAAAATCCTGTTGTTTTGTTTGTAGGAATTTGTTGGCGTATGTTTACATACCAGTTCTCCAAAAGGAACTTGACACATTCAGAGTTTCTGTATGGAACAACCATCGAGTCCGAAAACAGAAGGGTAAAGAGCTTCCCACCGGAATACCCGAGCACATTTACCATTGTCCAGAGCAGTATGGTGGTGAAAAGTGTGGTTTCCCCATAACAGAACAACAACTTGTGGAAGTTGCGAACTTGTCAAATGTGTTAGATGACACAGATGATTATTTGGAGCCAAATTTCCGCATGGAATGTGCAAGGCATATCCCGGACACTGATGAGATAGAACCTGGGGAGGCTGCAAATGCCTACTTGTACTTAAAAGCTAATTTTGATTCCAACAGGGTTTGACTTTTTGCCGTGATAAAGTAAACTAACAGCTTTTCAACTTCAACTTGCAATGGGATTTTAACCTTATCTTATACCCATTTACAAAATTTTTTTCTATTCCATTTGTCCTGCGTTGCAGGAAATACATGTTTCTTCAAAATCACCCCTCAAAAGTTAACTGGTCAGCCCCTTAGAACTGTCAAGCGATTACAGTAATTCATATTTCTTATTGCCTCGCTCCAACTTATTTCAATACCGGTGTTGCTTTTAGAATCATTGGAACACTTGTATCTTGTGTATTCATAACAGCATTGTAATCTTTTTTTCACCTGACAGCCAGAGATTATCATGACTAAGAACTACTCCATCCATGCAAGGAAAGAGCAACACATCAAGCAACACAACAAGCAACACAACAATGAGCAACAAGGAAACATTAACACAAAACATATGTCAATACTGAAAACCATGTTACATTCTTCTGTAGTAACATATTACTCTTGATCAAGTTTGAGGAGAGTGCAGTATCGATTACACACATGCACTTCATCGAATTTTTCAATGGCAGAATAAGACAAGTTTCCAGAGCAGAAGAGAATAGTGTTATCATCTACATCCCTCAAGTCTGCACTGGCTATTTCCGGATCACAAAGACTGTAACCTTTTCCTTGAATGTCCACAACCATAAGTTTTTTGCCCGACTTTACATAGGTGTAATGCACAAAGGTCTCCGCTTTCAGAGAGACTTCACTTCCGTCACGGTAGATATCTCCTGTATTGTTAACATACTTGGAGAATCTGGCAGTACTATCCAAAAAATTTTCCACAGTGACACACTCTCCATTTAGTTTGCCAAAGTACACTTTCGTGTAGGAGAATGAGTCACCAAACTCCTGTGGCTTCTCCAATTCTAAATTCTTAGCAAAATTCCGGGCCAGCGAATTCATTTGAACAGCTTTACGTGTATGATCTTCCACGCTATTAAACAACTGTTCAATGTCATGAATTTGATTTTCCTTCATTTTTTTCAATACATACCTTCCATTCTGAATTCCGGACAGTGAATTTGCCTCGTAAGCATTGCGAAAGGTCCCGCTTGCAAATTTTTCTTTTTGCAATGAAAGCCTTACTTGAAATGGTTCGAGCCATTTCATGCCCGTGACAGAAAACTCCTCAAGTGTCAAAGTAACAATATCAGTGTTAGGAGTAATTAGCTTGCCAAGTTTTAACATTTCACTCAACGGCATGGATGCAGGCATCATGGATGGTTGGGGGGGATTTTTACCTCCTATTCCCAAAGACTTGCTTGGGCTCGCGGGTGCTGATTGAGGAGGATATTTGTCAAGCCGGTCACGCTGTCGATTCGAGGCATCCGGACGTGCAGTACCAGGTTCGATAAATCTGATGTGAAGTACTTTCCAATTCTTTATTTGGCTTGTCTCGGTGAAGGATGGTCCCCTCTCACCAGCAAGCAAATCACACTCCATATCGGTGAGCTGAAAGTGTTTTTTGCATGCTTCTTTAATATTTTGGAGCGTGGCTTCGCAATTGAGGGGAACCATGGTCAGTGGACCGATACGTGAATATTTTTGGCACTTGCCCTCAACAGATGAGGAAAGGCGTTGCACTGTTAGAAATTCCAATCCAGCTGACTCTGCTTTGTTGTTCCCTGTTCGTTTCTTGCCTACTTTCGCTCTAAACGCATCCCAATCCTGCTTTTTCCGCTTGGACATTTTGAAAACACACCGATTTCGCACATGGCATAAACACAAGCCGAAAGTGCATTCTGGGATATCTAAAGTCGAAATGTCTGATGGGCTATGGCCTCTATGGGCTTATGGCCCTCATGGGCCACGTGCAATTTTCTTTTTTTAATTTCTAAATTAAAAAAAAACATCGTCTTATTTTTTTTTTTACTTTTAATTTTTTTTTCAGTATATTATTACAGTAAGAAAATTTTAAAAACTAAATAGATAAAAACCAAAAAAAAAAACCATATAAAAAACAAAAAAAAAAAAATAATAAAAGCAAAATAAAAGCAAAAAAAAAGCAAAAAAAAACGAAAAAATAAAGTACAATTAAAAAAAAACAGGAAAGATATAAAAAAACTCTATGGTCCTAATGGGCCACCATACACACGTATGGGCCAAATGATTGCATGCATTCGTTCTACGGGAATTACCAGAAGAGTGAAGAGGGAGGCTGCTTTCAGAAACATAATCAAAACTTTATACACATAGACAGACGTTATGGTTGGATTCAACAGCAGAAGGATCGTTGCTGGAACCGCTGTAACTCCATACAAAAGGTCAGCGACAGCAAGGTTGATAACCATCACGTGCTTTCGAGTTCTGAGTGACGGCGTTTTTACGCAGGTGTACAACGTCAAAGTGTTAACGACAATGACAATAGTGCCCACCACTGCATAAGCCACAGCCCAATATACCCAAAGATTTGGTTTTGATTCTAAAGACTCCAAAGGCCACTGATACTCCATGGATGATGATTTACGGATCTATGTATAAGAAAGGAATATTTTTTTCTGTTAAACATAATATTGGATGTTTGTATGAAACCTCTGAAGCCAAGACTACACATGTTAATGCAAATAAAATATCTAACACATTGAGTGGTACGGGTGACTGTCAGTCAATATTGAACAGTGAGCGTTTTCTTCCTCATAGATACATATTTAGCGGGATCTTGTATTCGACAAAAACCATTTTATTTATAAAGATGAGAAAATTGATATTTAGGCATTTTCGATTTGATGACACTCTGTCTGTTGCCTGGAAAACAAATCCACCGAGAAGTTTGTTATTAATCATGCATGAATTTATTAAACTTAAGCAATTCAGAGCAATTGTCTATTTTTCCTTATTAAAACTCCCCGGTAGGAATTGTATATATTATGCAAAAGTTAATTCTCTCACTGATCGGCCAAGGTAAATGTCCGCAATAAAAATATGCATGCTATCAAAACTGTATGGATATACTTGATATCATTCTTTCAGAATTCAAAGACAAAAATGCATGTAGCATCTAACTTTACCAAATTGGTGGGACAAGCAAACATGGCCGCAAATAAACCGATTCTCCGGCTCCTTAGTGTGAGATGCAAATGTCCTGCTCGGTTTTTGTAAAGAAAAGTCGCATAATTTAGTTTTTTCACTTGGCAATGTAACTGTAATATATTGTAAAAAGAACCTAGAATTTGATCGTGTTTGAAAGTTCAATTCTGATTAAGGACTGCAAGTAATATGACAAAATTGCAGTTGTACAAATGTTTGTTACATAACCAACAGGATTGTGGGAGGCTTGTAATGTAAACGAAGCCCGTAAAAGCCAAGATGCTTCAACTAAGATCAGAGAAAACTACAGGCGCGTCAAAAATTGGCCGCTGTATAAAACATAAAATAAATATATTGATGGAAGAGCCGGTTACGACTTAGTAACGCCGATTTCTTTCTGCTGTTTAATTTCTATCAATGTAACACTGCAAATTTAAATATAATACTAAGTGATAAGTAAGTTTAAAAATCTTACTTATAGGCAGAACACATTAGAGTCTCAATCGAACATCAAATATGGCCCAGTAGTCCGTCACGGCTTATCGGTACCACGAAAAACCTTAATTGAACTGGCGAGGTCCATCTGAAGTAATATGTATTACCTGTTTTAGAAAGATTAATTGACTGTACCTTGTTTTATAATATTTTTATCTATTGACGGTCAGTGATCAATGCGTCTTACCTTGTGGAAGGTGTTATCTACCTCTTCAAATTGACTACCGATGAAGCTTTCTTGTAAGTCGCTTGCGTCGGTAGAAAGCATAAGTTATTTGTATGAATGAGAACAATGGTTGAAATCAACGTCTTGCCAAGTAGTGACAAAAGAATAATTTCAATTGTAGGCATTGTAATTCATTAACGACTGTAACTGTAAATAACACTCCTGTACGCATTGAGATTCAATTAAAACCAAACTAACAAATACAGAAATTAATAAATACGAGCTTAAACTTAAATAAACCAAAATTACAACAATACGAAAAAAAAAACACCAAAAAATAGAAAGGAAAAACGAGATTACTTGCAAGATCTGTACGGCACTCCGGAACTGACAATGACTGAATACAACTAACAAACTACAACGCTATTCGCTTTTTTCACCAATCCCATAATACAGTTCATTTTGGGGGGTTATTTACATTAAAACAATGGATAATCAGTTCACTGAAGCATGATACAGTTCCAAGAGTAAATAAATTGCATTGTTTTTATGTAAAGAACCCCCCAAAACGTATTGCATTATGGGATCGTGAAAACAGTCAATAAAACGGAATTTTGAGCTGAAAGAACAGACTTAAGGAGGTTACGTGATAAACAGTAGACGATTTCATAACACGACGTGAAAAAAAACCATTTGCATTTATAAACTGCAAAAAAGTACTCAAAAATCAACTTATAACAAACAAGAAAAGGCGATCAAACATGGAAAATTGGCTACAGTAACTATCGTTTGAAAAACGGAATATCAATTCAAGAAAGATTCTTATTTTCACCTCACAGCTGCGTCAGAACTCTCTGCATTTGCAAATTATTACATCGCTTACATTTTCGATCGCTGGTTTCCAAAAAGAAAAACATCAACTGTCCTATGGTAAAATGAAAGGAGAATAGAGATGAACGAGTAATATATCAACAACATGTAAACAACGACAAAACAATCTGAAATCTCTCGCGACCAAAGAAGAACAACAGCTTTTACATCAAACAAGAGTCACTCACTCCATGTGTCCTAGTTTCCCTAAAGATCTATTTTGTAGGCAATGGTCTCTTTAAGGAAAAAATGTTGAGTGATCGTTGTATTTTGAAACGATAAGTAGCTTCATATCAAAAATACATATGAGGTACTGTGGCACTGTATTGTTTGGTACGCCGCTTACCGAGATGTACCCTGTATAACTACACGCTTCTGTCACTGAGATTGTTTTGTTAGTTTGACGGTACCGACAACAAACTAAGTTTATAATTCTATTACTAGTACATGGTAGCACGAACCTGGCTAGAGATGCTGTCTTTCCCTGGAATATTACTCTTAACTACTTGCCAAATTTACGGAAAGCGTGGTCGATAATAGCGGAGCTCCGGCGGCCGAAGGCCGCCAAGCGGAGCCCCATACCCATATTAGGAAACTGAAGGGAACCCGTGAACTGATTTTCTCATGTGTATCATGGCTAGCGGTATTGCTCGTGGGCGCGTACGCACGACGACGACGACGACGACGACGACGACGGCGACGGTGGTGGAGTCGCGCAACATGGCGGCCACAATTGACACGTAAACCAAAACGAGGCTTCAGTTTTCGCGGGCTTTCCTTGTAGGTTGACAGAGCACATGTACCCTTGGTTTAAAGCGTCCTTTGGACATCCATGTTGCAGTCAATTGACACCTGTCAAAACAAGGAATCCGCTGACCAGTATCACGTGACCATATCGCGGGCTCAAGTTCAGGGCTCATCGAGGTCACGTGTTTTTTTTTAAAGTTGACCGCTGCCCAAGTGCTGCTTTTTTCGATCAGATCGCGGGCTCATGTCAGGATTAACTTGCTGTAAACAGCGTAGGGTTGGTAGGAAGCCGGTTAACGCTAACCCAGGATTAAAATTTAACCGAATTATAACCTTTTCTTTTGTACAAAGTTTTTTCACTGCTTTTGTTTTGCGTATTTTGCTTTCATTAAAATTCAAAACACAAAAACAATATACAGAAAATCTCACCGCAAAGTTACAAAACTCAAATCAAAAATTCTACTTTATCCTCGGCTAGTTTGATCGGGCTCTGAACAACCCGGCCCAGGAGCTACGCTTTTAGGCTGGCCTAAATCTATATTATTTACGATTGTGTTGGTGGCTGATAGTGATAAAAGCATAAATTAGCGAATATATACAACAATAATTTGCAATCAGTCCAAGTATAGTCTCTGGGGAAACACTACTGTTTTCAAATCCTTTCTTTCAATGGCACTTTTTTTACAGCCCTTCTATGGATCTTAAGTAACCCCGATGGTTGCTCGAGTCTTACAATGCAACTGAAAGTAACTTTGACTTTTGCTTACGAAAGACAGGAAAAATAAAGTAATAAATAATTTGAACAACTGCGAGAATCTTGTTAATGTTAATGTTAAAATTGACTCCTATAGTTAAAGCCCGTTTTAAGTAAATGTCTCTTAAAACAGCAACTATTTAAATGAAGTTAAGCTATGAATGATCAACTGAAAGGTTCGAAGTGAAAACGAAGGAGCGGTTAGTAAATGATCAGGGGCTAGTTTTGTTGGCTCAGTTGAGTTGCGGTCAGAAACGCGTGAACACAGGCTGAGCGTGTTGCTAGCAGAAACAAGATCATATGTAAATTTCCTTCATGTTTGAAAACAAACCTTTTGAAAGTGCTTCTTTGTTTACAAGTTGGCATGATTGCGGCGTGACTGAAGGAAGTTTTTCGCTAACTAAGACGTCCTTAAGTAATTTTTCCTTTCTGTAAGATACAATCGGTGGCTGGTTAAAAACATGTGCAAGTAATATGGGTTGTTGTTGAATGATATACCAGTATTTCATGAGAATCTTTTTAAGATTAGGTGTGGTCGGGTTAATAAGTGGTAATTAACAAACGGTAGAATTTCTAAGTTCGCCTTCTTTGTTTTCACTTCGTGATCATTCATCGCGAGCGTAGGAGCTGAGGACCCGTAGACTTAATTTAAATAGTTGGGGGACAAAAACTTAAAATTAAAGTAGCTTTACTATAAGATGTAATTTGTATATTTAAACGCTGATGCGTTGGTTGTTCGGAAGTTTGTGGTGCAAAGGCCAGATTATTTTCCGTGCTTTTGTTCCACAGGAATTGAATAACACCAAGAGTAAACAGAGCCATGTAATTTTGGAAATCGCTCTCGTAGTTTGGTACATACTACGATAAGGAACAATTGTTGACTTAAGCAGATAAATTACAGAAATCTCAAGCCTATAGCTTCAAACGGAGAGTCAACGACAGCAAGGTTTATACCCGTCATGGGCTTTCCTGCTCTGAGTGACCTGGTTTTTTTTTATGAAGATGCATAATGTCAAAGCTTGATGACAACGACTATAGTTCAAACAAAACATCGGTTACTCTGACGCCAAAGAATATTAGAATTTTTTTTTATAGTCCGCTTCGAAAGAAAACAAAAAACATAACCAACTTCCAACAAGCGATCTAACTAATATACTTTTACCTAAGACATTTATTTCACCTAAAACACTTTTGAGCTTACTTATTAAATTTACATGATAAATTGAAATGCCGCGAACAGGAGACAGTGATTAAAAGGTTTTTATTCTCAATTTATATACTAGGAAATGAAGAGGTCGGAATCAAATTGGAACCTAAAATAACCGATGGGATTGACTTTGAAAAACAAGGAAGAATTTTTTTTTTTACCAAGAATATATAGGTCTTAAAAACTATGTCAATGACAAGAGCGCCTCTTGTTAAACAGAGGTAAAGGAAAAGAAAATCGAAGTGATCTGGAATTTATATATTATGTATGAAAGACCCTCGGGAATCGGAGTAATGCGGCAATACCCACCGTTTATGAACATTCATGTAATCCCCTTCTTGCCTTCGAACTGGCTGAAGTTAAATAACGCAATGAAGGTTGTTCCCTTCTTTCTTGTTATTCCATTACCTGAAATAGAAACTAAAAATATACCCTAGCTATGGAAACTTGTGTCCACAAATGCAAAAGAGCGAGAACATCTGCTTCTGTTTACAATCAATAACTTCAAGGGCTTTAAGCTTTTGTTAACTTTACGGCCGCAGATTAAAAGCAAGGCACTCTCCGTGTTAATGGCCAGTCGCTGGATGAATGACGTATTTACAACACCATGCCAACCAACCATCCTTACACTGTGGTGTATGATAATTACAGCCTGGGGTAATAATTACAGAATGGTACGTGATTGCGGTGGTTTTTACATGCAGCTGCCAAAGCAAACATGAGATTAGGTCAGATCATAGTGTAGATGTAGTTTATTGTTATTTTTGCCGTATTAGAAATCTATTTACAAAATATCTGTCTGCGAGATGAGCAAAAAGGAATCCATTATTCTAACTTAACTACATAATATATCTACAACTCTAATCAACAAAAGGAACGTAAACAAAGGCCATAAAATGACGAAAGGCTATAGAAAGGGGACCGGTTTTGAAGTTCAACAACAGAAAGTCGTCGATACGTTGTAAGTGCATCATATATTTTCCCCGCATTCAAGTCACCGCGTTTGTTCCATTAAATTTTCAACAGCAAGACGGTAAGCTTCGATCGGAATGCGATATATTCTCAAGTTAAGGGGCTTTGTTTGAATGGCTCAGTGCTCTGTTCTTTGCCAGTGCTCTTCTTACCACATATTTTAACATTAATGCTGATTCTAGGCCAGCCTGAAATGTTAGTCATTCCTCCATTAGCCTAATTCCCGGGCGAAAGGACGCCTGAATGCTGAGCGTTATAATTCCGTCAGGCGACGTCACTTACTGCTTCTGATATCTAAAGTAATTTCTCATTGGTTTCAGTTTGTGCAGGATAGATACAAGTTTCTTATTGGTTTAAAAGAGATCAGGGCTGTCGGATTACTTGTGGGTGTCGCCGGCAAAGATGTAATGCGGAATGAGTTCATTATAAGTCTTTTTAGCTTTTACGTTCGACTGCTGTGCCGTAAATGCTCGTAAATAATTTTTATCCGCTTTTCCTGACCTGGTTCATTAGGTTACTATTTCAAGTTCAAGGAATTAAAAATGTTACGTACACGTACCCGAGCTGAATGATTTTCTTTCTAGCAGGTCAAGATGATTAAAATAGATACCGTTACACTGTTCCATTGTTTATTTCTAGTAGTTGAGGTGTCATTACTTTGCCGTAATTGGTTTTCAGTGTGTTCGTTTACATATTGTCCCTAAATGGATTTCTTGATTTTCTTAGTGCAATGCGTTATTTGACAGCTAAAAAAAAATTACATTCCTATATAAAAGGGAACGAAGAACGATTTTGTGCTGTATTGCGGGACGAAAAAAAGGACTGTTCAGTTCAGTATAAACTCTTCTTCGTTCGGTTATCCAGCAGTGTACGGATTGAAGTTCAAAATAAAATGATTTTACGGCAACATCTCAATTTCAGGTTTTATCAGCTTGTATTAGGAATCAAGAGTAATACCATATCTTAACGGAGGACGTCCCCACGTCGAGTCACGCCGAGCAGCTGCGGCATCGATAACACCCATTAACGTAAAAATGGAAAATGTCAGTTCAGGAAACAAATTTATGAAAAATTATCATAAATTAGGACGTGACGTAAGCAGACGGAATTATAACGCTCAGACTTCAGGCGTCTCTCGCCCGGGGATTAGGCTGAGGGCAGGAGATCACTGACGTCTTTGCGTATCAGCACAGTAATGCATTGCACACTACAGGGAGTCTTAGTGTAAAAAACACGTATAAATTAAACCGAAGTCTCCAGTAAAACGAACGATATGCGTCAGCCTGGACAAAGTTTCTAACGACCTCTCGTTATCACGGAGGAATTTTACCAACCCTTGGAACTTCTTTATATCGAAATTTCACTGCATTGTACAGGAGAATTTCTCTCTAGGGTTAACGTTATCTTGTAACTAGAAAGAGAAAAAATAACACATCTGCGACTTATAAAAATTTGACAAGTTTGACTCAGTCAAAAAAGATAAACCTTCCAGTTTGTTGTTATGGCTAGCGTCTAAAATCGACGTTTTTTTGCCTTCTGTCTTTTGTAATTTATGAGTGAAGGTGAGTGAAGGTGTGTTTATGGTGAACGAGTGGATATGATTTGAACGAGTGGGCGACAGAAGAGGATGCACCCATCATCACCTCTAACTCCCTCGCTTCTATGAGACCGTCACTAAATGTTCCCTTAGGAAGAGTGTCCACACTGAAGTTTCCGTTATAGTACAGTGTACATTCGACAACCACAAAATTCCGAAAACAATCACCCACTCAAAGTAGTCAAGAAAAAGTGTCCGCTAATAAATTCCGAAATTGTTAAGGCGCTCTACAGCAAGGGAAGGTATCGTTTAGGTCATGAAGCGTTGTGAAACTGCCGTCAATTCATGAGTTGATGTTGCACCGCATTAACTGACAAAACCCGTAGAATTTTCGTTTTGTAACCACAACAATAACGAAATAACAATACCTTTTCTTTAAACTGAGACCTTTTTATCCCTTTCCACAGGAGTGTATCTAATGGGACGTGGCATCAAACCAAAATTGAATACTCACTAGCGCACTGAGCCTATGACACAGCAGACTAATGTAACAGTGTGTCATGAAGTTCAACAGTTAAACAGTCTTACCCTAACCCTAACCCTAAACCTCACCCTAACCCTACCCCTAACCCTAACCCTAACCCTGACTAGATTCCCTGTCGACCACTGACAACACAGGCCTAGATATAAAGAGCCCACCCATTGGAAAGCAACATAGATGTCAATTGGAACGTAGAATTTCATCTCAAGTTTTAAGAACTGTTTTTACGATTTGCCGTCTTTTATTTCGTAAAAAAGAGCTCAGTCCCACCAGCTTTATATCTCGTATTTTGCTTACAGAAATAAGCGACCCCCTGCTCCCGTAAGTAATTTCGCTGCCCTCCTCCCTCCCCTCCCCTCCCCTCCAAAAACGCGAGCCCAGCACCAAAGACTGCTGATGTTAAAAGTAACGAGGATCTCGTTATCTGCGGAATTTTATGGTATATCAACACATTTTCCTTTCCCGGGTAATTTCTTTAATGTGAAAGACAAATAATCACAACTTACCGACAACTACACAAAAGTATTAGAGATCTGCCACTTTTAGTCTAGGATCTTTTTTTTATTTTGAAAATGACAATATCAATAACATGAGCAACCTAATCTGTGACGTAATGCCATAGTTAATAGAGTCTCGTTAAGAAGCGCAGAAAACTTCAAAGGGTAAAACAAAGAAGACGTCAAGATTGGTAGAGCATCGCACCGGTATCGCGGAGGTCAGGGTTCGAATCACGTTGAAGCCCTGATTTTTTTTTTTCAGGCTTCTTCTTTCCAGTTGCTTAAATTGGAAAATTCACTGCGAGGATCATTCTTCACTTTCAAGATTTATTTTGCAAGGTCCAAGACGGTGCACATCTTGTGTTTTGTCCACGGTCAAGGCCAAAATCGCAAACAAAAGGATACAAAAATAATTGAGAAAAGTTTAGTTTTTGAAATGCTGTGTAACTGTCTACGTGTTGTTATCTATATTATTAAACTAGGCTTTGATTTAACTAAATTTTTTTAAAAGAATGGAATGGATGATCATTGACAAGTTCCAAATGTTTAGACGAAATTGTCTCTTTAGGATAACCTTTGTCGTGGAGGTATGTTAACTCTAACTAAACATCCATCCATCCCCTTTGTTAACTATGATCCTCCACCAGTCGTAACCTCTTGAATCTCAGGGTGAATAGCTGATTGTCTGGCGAGTGTGCTAGCACTCCGTTGGAAACACTTTAAATATAATCTTTTGACACCCGATTTCAAACTTATTTTAAACATAGGCAGCCGAAAGCAGTAAATAATGGGGTTTATCAGAGACTGAAAAGCAAAAACTAGAAACACCCAACCCAGTCCTTTCCGACCTGGTTGAATGCAATTGCTACAGACTCGAGTTATTGCCAAATATAGCATAGGAGGAGACCACGTGAACATGAAACCTCCACTGACTAGTAACAGAGTGACAGTCAAAGCCTCAAAGTTTCTTTTTTCTGGTCGGCTAAATCACCAAGGTTTTGTCGTCGTCTTCGTTGAAATGAAATCCAAATGATTACGTAGCAAGAAACTATAATAGCTATCACTGCAATGGTGATAGCTGATACTATAATTGAGGAAGTTAAGTCATGTTTCAAAATTCCAGCTGCTTCAAGCGTATTAAGCGTTGTTAAAATCGCCGCTGAAATCCAAATAGACTCAACGGTTATTATGAAGACTCTCCTGGATAAAACTTTGTGACGTAGAGGCCTAACTGTGGCGTGCATTCTTTCCACTGCAATCACAGCAAGAGTAAGGACTGACGCCAATTTTGATAGTCTACTGAGTATATGCAACATCAAATAAGAAATAATCGATGGTTGTAACAGGTGGATCACGTACACTGGTATCCCTGTGGCTACAAACAAAAGGTCAGCCACCCCAAAGTTTATAATCATCACGTGCTTTCGAGTTCGGAGTGCTTTATTCTTGAAGGAGATGTACAATGTCAAAATATTTACCACGACGGCAATGGCACCAACAACAGCAAAGGCTGCAGTCCAAGCAGTTGAATCGATATTTCTTTGATTGACCTTCATTGCTTCCGAAATATTTTGGAACTAGAAAAAAATATAATACAGGAATTAGTCAATCCAACTAAGTGTAAAGAAATGCATATTAATTTCCTACGCAACTCTAATTGTCTCGTTAATCCCATTATAATTGGCGGCAATGTCATCAATAGTGTTAATACCTATAAGATCTTAGGAGTTATTGTGCACAATGACTTGAAGTAGAACTCTCATGTTGATTACATTACTAAGAAAGCTTGTAAGAAGTTATATTCACTTAGAGTTCTGCGCAGAACCAGGGTGTCCCAATCCAACATGTTGAGGATATACCTTGGCTTAGTTCGGCCAGTTTTGGCGTATGCAGTACCATTCTGGCAGGACATTCCTGCCTATCTGTCCGAAGCCATAGAGCGAGTGCAAAAAAGGGCGCTTAACATAATTTACCCCGAAGCAGAGTCTTATGCTCCTGCACTGCAATTAGGTAATCTAGATAGGTTAGATGATAGACGAGTATACTTGTGCTGCAAATATATGACGAAAATGAAGTCCCCTAGCCACCCTTTGCATCATCTGCTCCCCAGTCCACTCTTGTACGGCTAACGAACGCTTAAGGCAGAAAACACAAAAAACATTATCTTTTCCGGAACAAGCAGGCCTGTAGGACTAAGAGAGTAGAAAACTTTTTTACTTTTAAATATTTTATGTGATTCTTGATATTTTATGTGACTCAATTAATAGCACCACAAGTATCGTTATACCTGTAAATTATTGTACTCTAGATGAATTTAAGATTGTAAAAAGTACTCGTTAATTCAGTTGTGTTTACTGCAAACGAGTTTTTAAAAAACCTAAACTTAAAAAAAGATATATATAGCATGTCTTCTTTCGTTTAACACTTCTCACACCTTAGTGAGCGGTGACAATTAGAACATAAGATAATTTGTTAATGGTCTTTACCATCCTGATGTGTAAGCAATAAACCAGTCTTCCACCCGTTGTGTCAAGTAGACATCATTGAAATTGCCATAATATTTGAGGAAAGGCCCTCAAAAACGTTGCGCCGTCTCCTTCACAAACTTTCAACACAAGAATTCTCGCCAATTCATAGTCTTTGCTCTCAGTTTGATGCCTGGGTTTCAGGCCTGTTTGTTTGTTTGTTTGCTGTTTGTTTTTTTGGTGAGTGACATATCAACAGAGCAAAACGACCATTTTCTTTAATCAGCTGGTGTTTTAAAATAGGAGAACAAAACTATACCACAAACTTAACATATAATTAAGAAAATCTTCGCAACAAACTTCGATAGTTTAAAACAAGCTGATAATATCAGTGATAATATTTCCTGTCCGTGAGTAGAATCGAACTGAAAACATTTTACCAAAGTGAAACAAAGGAACGCTGCCTCTATACAAACATTCTACTAGCACCGTACAAATTTTGCTGTCGATGAAAGACGGACTGGCATGATACCCTGCTAATAGAAACGTCTATATACAGTTATGCCAGTACACGGTCTGTCAACGACAACTGTTTAAAAAATATCAAGAATATTACTGTTCCAAGATTATGATTTCAAAAATTACCCACCGTACACATTGTGACCCGAAAAGTCAATCAGTGAGCGAATCTGACAAATCACTTACTAAACCGTCGAATATTACTGCATTATTTTAACAAATATTATAAATCATTACGAGAACAAGGAATAACAATAAAATTGTTTGTAGAAAACTGATGGAGGCGAGTTTGATAAAAACGAAAACGAACTTTATTCCAAAACTGTACACATTAAATATTTTAGACGCAAGGAAAAGAAAATTGAAATGAACGCTAACTCGTGTTTAGAATTTAAAGATCCATCACGCTATGTGAAGGACTAGCTTAGCAATAGTGACAAGATTACTCACCGTTTATGAATCCTCTTCTTACCGTCTTATTCCGTTACCTAAAGTAGGAAACTAAAAATAAACCCTTATTATGGAAACCGACCCATATTCTTTTGTTGACAAAAGAGCGAGAACACCTGCTTTTGTTTATAAGCAATAACGTCAAGGGTTTTAAGGCTTTGTAAACTTTACTTGCGCGAATTAAAATGAGGGATTTCTCTGTTTCAAGAGCCAGTCGCTGCATGAATGATGCATTCACACCACCATCACAACCCATCGCCCTTGCACCATAGTGTAATAATTACAGACCAGGACGCGATTGCGGCAGTCTTTATATGAAGTTGCATACGCGAACCCGAAATCCTGTGGGATATCCTAAACACTCATTTGACAAGAAGGAATCCATTATGCCGACTGAATTTCATTAGATACTTGAGAACTACTTTAACAAAAGGAAAATAAACAAAGGCCCACAAGGGACTGGGTTTGGTGTTCAGCAGAAAACCCGTCGATATCGTTTTTGAATCGTTTATTTTTCGATTGTCAAACACACCAAGTTTGTCAGTTCTTCCAAGATCCCACTGACTAATCTAAGTACGTTTGATCGGAATATCGTATTCTTGTATATAAGGGATCAGTTTGTTTGTACCATGGCGCAGTTGGGTCTTTTTTCAGGTGAGATGCTGAAACTGTAGTTATCATATACACGGTACGTCATTGCCTACCATCCCATAATCAGGCCTGACAAACTACATGTGGAACCCTGATTTGACGCGGTCCCTGTAATACAGAGCGATCAGAGCGATATCCTTTAGCCCAGCCAAAGTTATCAACAATTACAGAAAATGCCTTGGACAGAATCCCGCTATAGCAATTTTCTGCTTGGAGGAAAGTAATTCCCTTACGGTGAATCAAAACTAGCGATGATGTGGCTATAATGGAGAAAGATAAACTTTGTTATCAGAACGTTTGTCATTTAAACTACATATTACACTAACATTACCAATTCACGTCCTCAATAAGATTGCCTAGCTTGTCAAATAATCTTCAATTTAACCAGATTCGAAGTTACAGAAAACATATATATATCTTATTAGACGTTTTGGTGTGTAGTATCGCTGTATATTTTTACGAGTTGTGCAGTATTTTGACGAGCCCGTAGGGCGAGTCAAAATACAAACAACGAGTAAAAATATATAAACAATAGCCTCCATTTGGCGCGAAAATATGCGCGGATATTTGTCCGCGGACATTATCTGTTCCGAGAAGCGAACAGTTTTCCGAGAGCGAGAACTGTGAGATTCGAGGAACAGATAATGTCCAAAGGACAAATATCCGCGCATATTTTTAAAGTCGAATGGAGGCTATTGTATTTATTATCCTTCAAATATTTTTCGCAACACAGTCGGTTTTGAAAACTGGGGAATATTCTCGGATATTCCCCAGTTTTAGTTGGGGAATATTCGGTCACGTGACGGGTTTAGACCAATCGCGCGCGAGCGAAAATATTTGATGGATTATAAACAGCGATACTATACCAGTGTACGTCTAATAAGATTTATTATCCAACGATTTCTTTTCCCAAAATTCTGACTTGCTAAGGTTTTGAACTTCACGCCGCTGGGAGGAATGAGGTGAGTACAAATATCTGTTATTTGTACTCGTTTCGCGCGCTATTTGCACTCTATTAAGCAGAGTTGGATAATAAAACGGTGTACGACTATTCCAAAAAGCGATTTTTATCATTGGATCATTCTAAGAGCGAGCTTTTAAATCGAAAGAATTACCAGGTCATTTTACTGCAATTACTGACACGCATCGAGACCATTTAGGACCAAAAAGTATCAGTTAAAAGAATTGGGTTTTGTTTTTACAGCTGTTTCGAGAAAGGCTGTCTTACAAAAGTGTAAAAGCCGGCATGCAAGCGAATGCCGAAAGCGATTGTCAGTGGTGATAGATTTCCGTTGCTACGACAAGGTTCACGATTTTTTCAGCGTGATAGACGAAGATAGCATAAATCCGTGAATTCGTAGTTTCTGTTTCGTTCGCGTTGGAAAACCTTGAACTCCGATTAAAAAAAAAAGTGAAATATCTCTACCCATAACATTTTTCTGCATTGATGCCCACATGTTTACGCTTCGGTAGGACGATTCTCAAGGACATGCGCTTTGTGCACAGTTATACAGTTTCGAATAAAAGTGAAACTGATCACACTCACCCCGAAATCACAAACCGTTATTTGCATTCTCCGTTGAACAAGTGTCGTAACCACAGTTATAACAAAGAGTGAAAAGAGGCTTTTCAAGGCTCACTTACACTATAGGCAATTGTGACCTTAATGATGCATTGAAACTTCTGACAGTCATTGCCAAGCACACTCTTTTGTTTTAAAATACAACTTTGAATACAGTGCAAGTAATCTTAAAAACCATAAATTCGATGATTTCGATTTACGTTGGATCGATTTAGCAGGCTATTTGCAGCGATAGCAAACAAAGTCGTGACCCTGTCAATTAGTTGCAATAAAACAAAACATCGATCGTTTTGTTCTTCATAAAGGAAAAATAGTGATCTCAGCTACTGCTCTAAAGCGTTGATTATTTATTATTAGTATAATTTCAGAGCTGAACAAAGAGTTTCCAGCAATCTGATTGGTTGAGCGATTCGTACTATGACGTTATATTCACCGCGCTACGCGGTGAAGCACGCCAGCCTTGCCATCTCGGCAAGTAAATATAGCGGAAAGTTGGAGAATGAAATTTTCACCTATTTAGAAGACATCACTCTAAGTCCAGGATATTTGAAAGGATGGAGAATATTCTTAAGTGACTGCTGTCGTCTCTGCACCGAAAATCAGTCCTTTCAAGAACTAGTGTTCAAGGCAGTTAAGAATCGTAAACTCAGTGGTTACGTACTTGATTGCCAGTGGGTCAGATCGATTGACCGAAATCTGTTTTTCTCCAAACTCAATTGCAAGCTACTCATTTTGAGACAGTGATGACAATTGTAGATGAAGTCAGCAGCGATAAAACAAAGGTACAAGATGAATTTATTTTTCGTAGTGTTTTGCTTGTTTTACTGCCGAACTCGATGAGTAAACTGATTCACAGTTGATGTAAGCTTACATGTAAAGCCTCTTATTAATGCTATACGGCTGCATACGTGTGTGCAAAAGAACAATTGGGTCGCTGTTTTTATGTTTTAGTCTGTTATTCTCTGTTGTTCAGCTCTGATGGTCGAATTATCGACAATATTCACTAATTGTTTATTATTATTATTATTATTATTATTATTATTATTATTATTATTATTATTATTATTATTACTATTATTAGTCTACAAGGGGCATGTAAAATTAAGCAATGCTGGTTTGCTGATGATGCCAGTGGAGCTGGCCCTGTCGTGGAAATCAAGAGGTGGTGGGACACCATAAGTGCAATTGGTCCAGATTTCGGTTACTATCCAAAGAAATGGCGGATTATCACCAAGCCAGATAGAGAGATAGATTATGGCGAAAGAAGCATTCAAGGGAACAGCTATTAATGTAACAGTTCAAAGTCAGAGGCATTTGGGTGCGGCGATAGGTTCACGAGAGTATATGTTGAGGTACGTAAACGACAAGGTGACCAGTTGGATTAGCGAGATAACCAAGCTAGCTGAATTCGCTGTGACTCATTTGGATTAAGACATCGATGGACCTATTTTCTGAGAACTCTGCCAGACATCCAAGACTTACTTGAACCAATAGAAAGCACAATATCTTGCGCTCTCATCTCTGCCATTACAGATCGACAGTGTGGCCAATTGGACAGAGATATACTGACACTTCCAGTCCGTTTGGGAGGATTGGGCATAGCAAACCCTTCTAGTGATGCTTATTTCGATTATACCTCATCAGTCAAAGTGACAGCGCCCCTCGTTGAGCAGATCGTGTCACAGGTGCACCAACTGCCTGAAGATTCCCTGATATGATCGGCACAGCAGGAAGTGAGGGCAGAACGAGCCAAAAACTGAGAAAAAGAACGGAGAGGCTGAGGGAAGCTGCGCCACAGAAAACCCAACGTGCACTAGATCTTGCCACTGAAAAAGGTTCATCTATCTCCAAAGGAGATGGGGTTCAACCTGAACAAAAGGGAGTTTAGGGATTATCTCACCCTACGCTATGACTGGCCTATAACCGATATTTCATCTACGTGTCCTTGTGGAGAGCCCTATGCAGTAGATCATGCCATGATTTGTATGAGAGGTGGATTTGTAATTCAGAGAGAGCTCCGGGACCTGGAAGCAGAACTCCTGAACATGGTTTGCAAAGATGTAGTTACTGAACCGGTACTCTAAGATGTTGAAGGAGACCAGTTGACACGAGGGTCGGATATACATGCACGTGGTTTTTGGGAGCCCCAGCGATCAGCCTTTTTTGGTGTCAGGGTTTGTCACCCGAATGCTGAATCCTATAGGGACCTCGAGCCGCAGCAAATATATCGTCTACACGAGAACGAGAAAAAGCGTCAATACCCAAGCAGAGTGTTCAATATCGAAATGGAACATTTACTCCTCCGATTTTTTACAACAACGGGTGGAATGGGAAAGGAGTGCTTGAACTACCACAGCAGACTAGCGGAGCTAATTGCTATCAAGAAAGGAGAGGACTACGCCAAAACAATCTCATGGATACGAGCAAGAACCTCCTTTTCACTTCTGAGATCCGTATTTATCTGTCTCAGAAGGAACGTTTAACTAGATCCATTGTAAGGAAATCATGGGACTTTCGCAATACTGATATAGAAATTGAGAACACTAAAGGAGCTATTGATTGACATTTATTTTTATTTTTTTACTACGCATTTCTAATTATTGTAAATTGGTCTTTTTTTAAGTACTATCTGATATATAGAATTGGAAGATATTTTAATTTTTATTGATGAATTTTTGTAAATAGTTTTAAATTATTGATGGCAAACAGTTATTAATTATTATGTAACAAAGAAAGATCATATATTGTAAATTTTATTTTGTTTAAGAATTTGTTAATAAAGTTTTTATTATTATTATTATTATTATTATTATTATTATTATTATTATTATTATTATTATAAAGGTGGTATTCAACGACGTCCAAATTGAGCCGGTACTTCAGGAGATAAACGGAAAAGTGCTGACAACCGGTACGAACAAAGCAGCGGATGCCCGGCTCGACATTCATGCTCGTGGCTTCAATGCTATGAGCGGCAAGGCTCTGCCTTTTTTGATGTTAAGGTTTGTTACCCGAATGCAGAGTCTTTAGAAGTCAGAGGCCTCACAACAAAACAAATCTACCGCCAGCATGAGAGTGAGAAGAAGAGAATTTACGCCAGCAGGGTGCTAGAACTCGAAAAAGGCCCCTTTACTCCACTGGTGCATGTGAAGGAATGGCAGATGAATGCAAGAGGTATCACAATAGACTGGCTGAACT
>OZ026602.1:8133087-8153087 GCA_964020085.1 Micromussa lordhowensis
GATAAGAAAGTCCGTGTTCAATGCCCGGCGTGTTGCGCTTTTTACCTCGGAGGCAAGATTCCCCAGCTGGAAAACATGTTCCTCGGTTACAGTAAGATACGTGACTGGGTTTAAGCTACTGCGTTTTACCAATCTTGAATTCTCAATACTTTTAGAGACAGAGAATGAGATGAAACATCTTTTTAAAGATGACAACTGAGATTTATTTGCAATAATCAAAGAACACAAAACGTGCTTAAAATGCGTCAAAGGGAGGGCATTCAGAGTTGGGCCAATGAAAGCAAGCCACAACGCTGTTTAAGTTAAAATTGATATCAACAAATTAAAATTCAAGTACGTGTCTGGAGGCAAAAAGATTGGTGTTCTCAGTGAACAAGGGTATCCTTTTGGCGCACAAGCTTTCACCTCAGAATCACGAAGTTCTTCGTCTCAGTGGTAAGGCAAAGAAAAAAATGATAAGCCTTTAATTGATTGTTGGTGCTTGCTAAAAACCTAAGCCCTCGACATTGAGATGTTATATCGAGGAGTAGTTTTTTCTAGAACAATCCCTCTTACAATGTCCTATGTAAACACACGGCGTAACCAAAAGATATAAAAATATCATGTTATTTTCATTCGATCGTTCCCACTATAATACTTTACTAGATTAAACCCAAAGTTTGAGAAAATTAAAAGCTAAAAGATAAAATGCCGACGATACTTCATGAAACGGTAAATCAGTTCAGCTGGGTATCGTGTAGTTCTTATTTGCTTGCAATAAGCCGCCCTGAATTTTTTGACCGCAGTAACAAAATTCTTCATGAATTATAAATCGATGAGAAAAATCTAATTTTGACAAATTTGTTTTTAATCCTGGGTGATATAAATTACTTTCTTTGAAATTTCACTATTGATGAATGAGTTAATTCCGTACTAACATCAAACGACGTGAAAGCTTACTGTTTACTGCCAGCCTGCTGACGGATAGATATGCAGCCTAGGATACAAGAGCTTCGACAAACATCTACTACCATTTTTTAAAATTTATGCATGGCAATGAAAATGTCTGAAATAATATATTATACTATATTTTAAATAGGGATGTTTGCATTCGGATATCAGATATCAATTTCCAAACGTCTAATAACAACCAGTCCCGGCAAGACTCTACAAGATTCCACGATTCCAAACCTAAGGCTGCTGGAGATGTATATATGTCTAGTAAATGTTATTCTTGACATGAAATCAGCTGATTTTTGTTCTAATACTCAGACTATTAATTGGCAAAGAATGGATTCGTATGGACATTTGAAATATGAAGAATGAGAGTATCAGATTGCGAATCGCTTGGAAGTTATAAGACTTTGAAAAACTACTCACTATAACGCGCTCTGTTTTAATTTCGCTTTATAGCAAATAAATTAATTTGTGTTTTGATACCGCAGTAAACCTACTGCGCTGCCACCAGACCAGACTACAAATTACACAACAGGGCACTATGGTAAGTCGAACACGTGTTTCAAAGTTTGGTGCGCCTTATAGACGAGTCACCATACAATTTGTTTTCGATTTTTGACTTTTAAAGAAGCCAGAAATTAAAATAACGAGAGGAGAAATGACTGGCTCGCTACCAGCCAGAGTGTCATTGAACTAACTTTTCATCCCGCAATAAACAAACAAACCTATTACTCAAATATCCTTGTAAATGCTGCCAAGAACGATATGCGATTTTCAAAGTATCACAGCGTGATTTCTTGAATTATTTCATGTGTGGTCTTATTTCCTTCAATGAGGGACAGCAACAAATCGAGAAGCGACACACATTTTATGTGTTCTCAAGCTGGTTAGCTGCATTGCGTGTTGTTCCTTTTTGTCGTAACTTGAATTTAGGTTAGGTCAGCAGACATAACAAATAAGCTGAGGGGAAAAGGCGCGAGGAAACTTTATAATGCACGGGCTTTTACCAGAAAAAAATGCTCGACGTCAACAACGAAATAAAAAATCAGATTAAGTACAAGTAACTCTCCGCTTCCCAGCCTCAACACAAAAATTTAAGCACTGTATTTGACCCAAATAAGATGATATACATCTATAAATATTCAAATCCTTGTTAATCAAAGTGGGCAGACGTCGCTAATTGATCCGACGTGAAGACGAATTTGCCATATCCAAAATAATGAAGGCACCCCGTGGTTGCAGGTAATGAATTTCTGTACCTTGCACGCGAAAAAAGGTAAACAGACAAAGAATATCGACAAGACATATGACTGGTACCACTTTGCTTTTATATTACTTTTATCGTGTTCGTTTGTCAATATTGCGGTTAAGAGTCACTGTCTGGAAATATCGAGAATAGTTAGCCAGCCTCGAAAAATCAAAAATGCTATAATGTGCTTGAAAAACACTTTCAGGGAACTATTTTGAATATACCATTTTTAATTTCAAATCGAAAACTCTCAAAAAAAATCGCAAGGTTAATTTCTATTTTCTACCAATATAACATTGTTGAAAGTTCTGCAGTCGTTTTGACAGTTTTGACTTTTGAGAGTTCTTTGCAGAAGTGCCATCTCGAGCTTTAACTCGATTTAACGAGCTCTACGTGAGAGTTCAGCAACTGAATATTTTCAGACGTTTATTATGCATCTTAGTTCATCCATAGCCCGTGTCGAAATGAGCATTGTAAGAAAAAATGGTCCTTATATTATGACAAGTCGTGTTCGTACAAGCAAAACCGAAAGATCGCAATGCGCGGCTGTAAATTTTGTACATTTTGCAGCAAGTTCTTCAATTAAGTGATCCTTGTGGATCCAAAGACGTGCTGATAAAAGAAAAACATAAGTTCAGCTATCCTTGCGTCAATTTGCTTTGTGCTTACAATCTGGTTGCATAAAAGCTGAACATAGGTATAATTATTATGGTGGCTGCATTTACTGAGTGGCGTGACGTCAACACAACCTGCTTGCTACTTTTTTATTATGATTTATATAACGGGTACGCACAATCACTTAGTTGGGCAAATTGAAGAAAACAGGCTAAATACCTGTAGACGAAATGTTCTGGAAATCAGGACATATTATTTTGTCGATTACAGACACGTGCCTGAAAAATATTTTTGTCAGACGTTTAAAACAGTTCGCAAAATGCAGTTAGGCAAGTTCAAATGTACTTATTTAACCTAGCTCAATCATTAAACAACAACAAGTTTTATTTGAACTGTAAATTTCACTTTTAAATTACTAATTATTAATAGTAATTGGACCGAGTGGAGTACAATTCAGGGAGTAATCAAGCGAGTAATTTCAGAATCGGACGAGCGCGAAGCGCGAGGCCGATTTGAAATTACAGATTTAAATTGATGCGCACAGTCCTAACGCAATTGGTCTGTCTATCGACCATCTTTGAATGGAAAATGACAAATTGGAACAAAACGGTAAGCAGTAACAGCAACAACAATTGTAAATGTGGAACCTTATTCTCTCCAACTGTAAACTTAAAATGAAAAGTCTATAGGCTTAATACGGCCACCAATGTTTGTCATGTTTCAACAATAGCAAGTTTCGCGGTTTATAGAAACCACTTTGATGGCTGAGCATATGCTAAAACAGTTCAGTCCTTTGACTTTGCAAAATGGTTTAGGGTACAAAATCTCTTACATCTTATATCTGGTACAATCAGTATGAGAAACAACCTAAACGAAAACTCCTAGCCTGCTGGCATTTGGCATACCATGTGTTATGATAGCTATTGTTAGCTCGATTATGTCATAGTTTTGGACCATTTTGTAATGCCCATATTTGGTATTAAAGTAGAGTTGGCTAGTCGCACATGGCGCAGTTTTGACTCGCATAACATGGTGTCAGAAGTAAAAGACATTTTCTCTTAGAAATACACCGAGAGATAATAGTACAACCTCATTGCCGACAAGGAATTTTACTCCGAAACAGTTGGCGGTCAGTCTAAGTGGAGGGATCGCCGAATTCGCCCTGCAAATCGCGCACTGAAACACAACATGTCGGACAACGAAAGCGAAGGCACACCGCCGCCCGCTCCAACAACAACTGGACCAGCCACGTCAGGAACCGCTGCTACCGCCGTTTACTCCCATGTTCCTTCTAATTTTCCGATCCCTGCTCCTATGGTTTGTAAAGGAAACCTGGTAGCCAACTGGGAGTTCTTCCGTCAACAGTGGGAAGACTATGAAGTCGCGACTGGTCTGCATAAACAAACTTCAAAAATACGATTAGCATCGCTACGCTCCGTGATGGGAAAAGATTGCCTTCAAACTTTCCTGAACCTCAATATCTCGGTCGAGGACAGGAATAATGTGGAAGCATGCATGACCGCGTTGGACAACTACTTCAAGCCTCAACGCAACGTTGTTTATGAAAGGTATGTCTTCAATTCTTGTGAACAAAATCAAGGGGAGTCAGTTGACAGTTACGTCACTCGCCTTCGGAAATTCGCATCGTCTTGTAAGTTTGGAACGCTCACCGATGAGTTAATCCGCGACAAATTAGTTATTGGAATAATCGACAGGGGAACAAAAAGAAAGCTCTTACGGGAGAAATCTCTCACGCTCGACAAAGCAATTGACATTGCACGCTCTAACGAAATAACCAGCAAGCAACTAGAGACCATGAAATCCGATACCGCTGCCCCATTGAAAGAAGAAGTGAATCTCGTAGGAAAAGAAAGCGGCAAGAACTTCAAGAAGCAGCCAAGTGGTAACTTCACACAGAAAAAAAACGGCCCCCTGGTCAAAAGAAACCGAAAGCAGACCCTAAAATCACCGGAAAGTGCAAAAACTGTGGCTCTCAACACAAGCGAAACGAATGCCCGGCATACAACAAACGTTGCGCTTACTGTCAAAAATGGCATCATTTTGCTAGTGTGTGTATGTCTAAGAAGAAAGGTGTGGTCAATTTCGTACAAGAAAGTCAAGATAGTTCAGATTCAGAGGAGTCAGTTCTCAAAGTGGAAGATGTTTCGTCTGTAGAATCCTGTGGTAATCGTTGGTTCGCAATGCTCACCTTCTATTGTGAACATAACAAGCTCGAAACTAAGCTCAAATGTCAGCTGGATACAGGTGCAACCTGCAATGTTGTTAGTTACAGAGATCTATCGATCATCAAACAGGACGGCAACCCTCGTATGGAAAGCAGCAAAACCAAGCTCAAATTGTTCGATGGCTCCCTGATGAAGTCTCTTGGAGAAGTTAATCTCCAAGTCATACATGGTGGACAGCCTCAAGTTCTCAAGTTTCAAGTTGTCAGTGGTACCAACAAACCTTTATTGTCCGCCGAAACCTGCCAAAAGTTGGGACTTATCAAGTTTGGATCACAAACTGAAGTCTTAACCTTAGATGTGCATCAACCCCCCTTAACAGCCCAGAGTATTTTGCAAGATTATCAAGACGTCTTCAAAGGATTGGGACACATTGGCACCAGCAGCTTTGTAGTAGATCCCTCAGCAACACCAGTGCAGCACACCTCCAGACGTATACCTATAGCCCTCAAGAAGGAAGTGAAAGCAAAGTTGGAAGATCTAGAAAGAAGAGGTATCATTGTAAAAGAAACAGCCCCAACAGAATGGATAAGCAATATGGTTGTGGTAGCTAAGCCAAAGAAGATCCGCATCTGTTTAGACCCTCAAGAACGGAATAAAGTTATCCAGCGTCCGAAATATCAAATGCCTACTCTTGAGGAACTGCTGCCTAAGTTGTGCAAAGCCAAGATCTTCAGCACGCTAGACGCAAAAGACGGCTTTTATCAAATAAGTCTTGATGAAGCCAGCAGTAAATTGACAACGTTCTGGACACCCTTTGGTCGCTATCGTTATCTTCGAATGCCCTTTGGTGTAAGCCTTGCTCCAGAAGAGTTTGAAAGTACCCTTCAGGAGAAACTGGCCGATTTGGAAGGTGTAGAAGTGATCCGAGACGACATCATAGTCATGGGATTTGGTGGTACACATGAGCAAGCTGTCCTCAATCATGATGAGAACCTACTCAAGCTGTTAGAAAGAGCACGTAAAGTAAACCTTCGCCTGAACAGCAGGAAGATGGAGCTGAGGAAACCTGAAGTGAAGTTTATGGGACACATCATCAGTAAGGAAGGACTGAAACCAGATCCTGCGAAAGTGAAAGCTGTAGAGAAAATGCCTCAGCCATCATGCAAACAAGAAGTGTTAAGTCTTCTTGGGTTCGTCAACTATCTTTCAAGGTTTCTGCCGCGACTCGCAGATGTAGCACAGCCTCTAAGGGACCTAACCTCTAAGGATGCTAAGTTCACATGGGCTAAACAGCATGACACAGCCTTCAAGGAAGTAAAGAAGCTTGTGGTTAACCCACCCCATTCTCAAGTATTATGATTGCAAAGCAGAAGTCACCCTTCAATGTGATGCAAGCGAAAAAGGTTTGGGCGCAGTCCTTCTTCAGAACGGTCAACCTGTAGCCTTTGCATCAAAAACACTCTCACCAACCGAGAGAAGGTACGCTCAAATAGAGAAAGAATGTCTTGCAATCGTGTTTGCCTGTCAGAGGTTCAGCCAGTACATATCCCGACGAGAAAGGATCACAGTAGAATCTGACCACAAGCCTCTTCAAGCCATTTTCAAGAAATCCGTGTTAGCAGCCCCATGTAGATTGCAAAGGATGTTACTCCGCCTACAACGGTTCAATCTGGATGTCACATAAAAACCTGGTTCGCAGATGTACATAGCAGATCATCTTTCCAGAGCCTACCTCGCTAGCCAAGGAGAGGAAGACAAAGTGTTTCAAGTGTTTGCATTGGAAGTTGAAACCCTAAACCCTTTGGAATCATTAACTGTGTCCAGTGAAAGATTAGCTCAGCTGCAGAAAGCGACAGAGCAGGATACAGTTCTTCAAACCCTGAAGACCACCGTGTTGGTAGGATGGTCTGAACAGAAAAGCCAGGTACCTATTCCAATTAGAGATTACTGGAACTATCGGGACGAAATCTCTCTGCATAATGGCATCTTGTTCAAGCGCCCTCGTATCATCATTCCCAAGACGATCAGACCTGAGATCATTGCACGAAGTCACTCAAGCCACCTTGGCATCCAATCGTGTCTGAGAAAGGCCCGAGATTCAGTTTTCTGGCCTGGAATGAGCAGTGAGATTAAGGAAGCTGTCTCGCAGTGTTCAGTCTGTGCAGAATTCCAGACATGGAACCCCAAAGAGCCCATGCAGACTTCAAAAGTTCCAGATCGTCCTTGGAGTCGTGTAGCCGTTGACATGTTCACTCTCCATAGGAAAGAGTATGTCGTGTTAGTAGATTACTATTCAGACTTTGTGGAAGTCCAAGAAGTGGCTGACATGACCTCTCCGACCGTCATACAGTTCTTAAAGGAACAGTTCAGCACGCATGGAATCCCAGATGTTCTCGTATCTGACAATGGACCGCAACTCGTAAGTCATGAGTTCAGAGGATTCGCGGAAGAGTGGGAATTCAAACATGTAACGTCTTCTCCACATCATCACAAGGCAAATGGCAAGGCAGAGTCTGCAGTGAAGGTCACTAAGAACTTGTTCAAGAAAGCCCTCCGGGATGGCAGAGATCCATGGCTTGCCCTGTTAGAATACAGAAACACGCCTGTTGAAACCATTGGATCAAGTCCAGCACAAAGACTCATGTCACGAAGAACAAAGACACTAATGCCAACAGCCTCAACCCTGCTCCGCCCTCAAGTTGTTGAAAGTGTTGAAAAGAAAATCGAGTTGAAAAGGCAGAAAGCAAAGAGCTATTACGATCGGTCAGCACACCCACTACCACAGCTGGAAGTTGGACAAGAAGTTAGAGTCGCACCTCTCAAAAAAGGATATATTTGGCAAGCTGGAACCCTTGTTGAACAACTGTCAGACAGATCCTATCTGGTGAACACTGGGAGCGATAACATTCGCCGAAACAGACACTTTCTTAAGCCCAAGGAACAGTCAGCATCCAATACTGCCCAGAAAGTGCCCTCAGAAGTTCCCAATGAACAGCCTGTTGCTGATGCTGCCGCTCCTGATCCAAAAGGAAACAGCCCAAACTTACATGATCCAGCAACCTGTACCTCTTCTGAGTCTGTGGCTGATATTCCTCCTAATCCTGTGCTTGCAATGCCCACAAAGCGCACCCGTACCAGAGTGGTGAAACCACCAAAGAGATTCAGTGATTTTGTCTCTTGAACTTTTAAATGAGTAGTTGAACTGTCTGAGAGACTCAAGGACTTAGTTTACTGAACTTTATAGACTCTGAGAAACTGTTCACATTTCTTTGTTTTTATTTCATTTTTTTTAGAGCTTATTAGTGTTTCATTCTGTAAGTTTTGCTCAGTCATTTTTATTTCGTTAAAGGGGAAGATGTTATGATAGCTATTGTTAGCTCGATTATGTCATAGTTTTGGACCATTTTGTAATGCCCATATTTGGTATTAAAGTAAAGTTGGCTAATCGCACATGGCGCAGTTTTGACTCGCATAACACCATGTCTCCAGGTTGTCTTTATCGTAATGTTGGTTGCACACGAGGGTGTTGCCAGGCTTGAGGTCTCTGTGGGCAATTCCACTTCAGTGTAGAAACTCTAGCCCAGTTACCACGTCCCGTGCACAAACCAACAAGTGAACACATCGGCAAACGACGAAAAGTCGAATTCGTCATCAACAAAATGAACGAACTCTTCAAGAGTGGACACCTTTTTACCCACACCAAGCGGACAGAAGTCAAAGCACGAGTATTCCATCATTATTGCGTGGGGCTCTTGGCAAATCTCAAAAAGCAGGAGATATTTCTATGGCCTTAAACACAATTGAGAATACCAGCTTCCTTCTGAAAGTGTCGTTTCGATTCGGCGGATTTACCTTTCAGTTTCTTGACAACAACATTGCACTGCTTGCCAGCAACATTGAAATCGACAAAATAAACTGGCCCAAACGTCCCGCTTCCAAGCTTTCCTTAATTGTTATGGAATTTCACGAGAATTCTGGAAACTCTAAAGGGGGTCTTCGCTTTTTAGAGAGAGATGGAAGCTTAAAGGCGGCCATCTCTACCCGCGGAATACAAACTTTCGCGTTCTTTCTAAATTATGCAAAGTTATTTTGGTCAAAGGTCAACGAATTTTTCCACTTCCGGACTTTTGTAAGGGAAAGGGGAAAACGGATAAGAAACGAAGACCCTGGGCTGCCAAGGGTGGGAAAATTTAGTCTCTTTCGACAAAACGGTAGCAATTTGTGGTTTTCACGTGACGTCAGAAAGAACTAAAATTAAAAATTTTAGGTTTTTACTTTCATCAGATAAAAGTCATTTTTAAACATATATCTGTTAGCCTGTCTTTAGCTCGGTAGACCGCTTTGTTCTGAAAATAGAACACGGTTTTTTCACTATGCGTGACATGGGCATTGCTTATGGTAACATGTTACGTGGACGAAAATATCGATTCGCCTTAGGTTTTCGAGTTCTGAGTTCTGAGAGAAGTGCCTATGCGACTGTTTTCAAGTTTAACTGAGAGAATAAACGTTATGAGAGAGTCAAAGTAAACTCCAGATGTTTCCAGTGGTTTCCGGCCGCCATGTTCATGTTTTACAAATCCATGTTTTACAAATCCATGTTTTACAAATCCAGTCCATGTTTTGCCAATCGAATCCAGCCCATGTTTCACAATATGCCGAAAACTTTGCTAAGGAAACCATTAAAGCGCATTTAATTGACGTGAAAATCATGTGGGTATCCAATTACAGGTGTCCGATTACAAAAAGTTCAAATCGGACACCTCAAATTGGACACCCACGTGATCGCGTGCCGATTACGTGACAAATAGGCGCGCGGAGAGCCAATCACGATCGAGAATTTTGTTATAGATACGATTAAACAATAAATATTGAAATTAAAAATACATACAGTTGCTGGTCACCCAAAATAACTAGAGAGCTAAACTACTGTACAGTAGTTGGGTGACCGCCATTTATTAGTTGAAAGTAAGAGGCGTTTTACATTTGAAGCCCTCATATGATTACATAACTACCATGAATGTCGGAAATCATTGAATTCCCCCCAGTCCAGCTCTCAGTTTTTGTGACTCGTTCTCAGGACTCGCCGGCTCAACTAACTTTCCATTACAAGCAATCAACACAGCTGGTTCATTTCAGCAATTCAAAAGCCCCGGCCTTTATCTCCAGCAAACATCAAAGGAAGCAAAACGAGTGATAATTTTAATGAATTAGTATATGTCTCCACAGTTGGACTGTCAAATCAAGCCACGCCAAGCAGATACTTTGTTAAACCCAAATCGGATTCATTCCTTCATATAACTACAATCAGATTAAATTGCTCGATTTAAAAGTTGACGTCTGAATTGGGCCTGAGGCAAGACAGCTTTGCGGTCGTCACTGCCTGCTTCTAATATCAGACAACAATGAACACCGCCGAGCACAAGATTGCGTGGTGACTGAAGCGGAGTCCGAATTCATATACAGGAAAGTTTATGCCGGTGCTTTTCTGAATAGCCCCATTTTTTCAAAATCAGCTTCAAAGGTGTTTTTACTATTCAAAAAGAGTGATTTGATCTTGCGATGTTACCCGAGTTATTCCCAGCAATTCTATACAGACAGCATGGGTATTAATTCTGACCCTTAACTTAAAAATCTTAACCTCGCTGATGTGACAATTAGCGTCTAATATCACTCTGGCAAATAACTTTGGTCAAAGTTAATCAAAAGGAATTCCTTGGTGTATCGTCAAGATATCACATCTGCAGAAAGACATCCTATTATAATCGAGTCGTTCATTTAAATCTGAATTCGTTGTTTACGAACGTGGCTGTTTATCATTACTCAAAGCTGTGGTTTCCTTTCCTGTTGGTCTGTGTATTCAATTCACTGTCGTTCAGCTGTAGCAAGCGAGCAAGAAAAAGGCGGGAGAGATTTGTGGCTCAAGTGTATACTACCGCAGAGAACTAAGTGTCATTGTCAACAAGGTTAGCTAAGAAAATAAGAAGCTTGCTATGCATTCTTTAATGGAAAAATCATTTCTTTCAAAAAGAAGGTAAAGTAAACCTGGTCTTCGATGCTTCGAGTAGGTTGCTTGTTTATCGTTTCTATTTGTTTTTATAATCAAGGATGTGTGAAGTTTAATATCTTTGATATCTTTTTTTTACGTTAAGTTTGATGTTCCACTGAGGTACTTTGTGTGTAGTTTACAACCACTCGCAAATTGACTCAATTATGAAACAAAGCAAGGAAGGGCCGAGGGTGATTGTTGAAAAACACGGTAACAAATTCCTCACCATGTCAATGTCATTCATGAATAACTCAACATCGACAATGAGCTATGATACGGGCTTATGGGATAAAGATAAGTTCTTATGAAGCTGTGAAATAATTAAAAGTTTTTGATTTCAATGATACCCCCTGGTTGCAACTGTTGTAGCCTGTCTTCCCAAAAAAGAAACTGACCTTAATTAAAGACGATTTTGAAAAAGAGAAATAGAAAGCATTACAGGGTAGAGTGCATTAAGTGCTGAATCGTGCTCGTATTTTTCATGCATTTAGCTGCCAAGTGTGTTCGCATAGTTTGGCGTGGCAAGCTTTAATCCTGCTCTTAACTTAAAGTTTCGAATTTAAGATTATCTCTCGAGATACCTTTATAAATACTTTGTGGCGCCAGACACCTTGAGAAAAAGATTCAAAGTAATAAAAGCGTGTCGCGGATAAGAAAGGGTAAGTCATATCACAGAATCTGATGGTCTCAGTATGTTCTAATTCCCTATACGTGTCACCCCGTTTCAACGGTATTTTATGGATGTTATTTCTCTGATCGTTCGTCAGGCTTTGATAGCGCCAATGATGATATGTATAATGTCATCAGACTGGTAATACACGATGTTACGGATATTAACATCCAGTTTTCTCAATTGGAAAGGTAAACGGAGCTGTTCATCATGAGATTATCAGTGCTTCAGTTTTTAAACATACACCCCGGATCCCGGATCAGTTGTTATTCAAATTGCGGTGGGGAGGGGGGGAGTTATTGAAATACTTATTGAACTTGACATACAATTTATTTTACCTTCCTATAAGTAAAACTGCATTTCTTTATGAATGAATGCATCGTACTTGTGAGCAGACAAGAAATGAAGAGTGACTGACGTTCACATTGCTGAGTACTTTTATTTCAGTACGAGGAGATTCCCAGACGTAATGTTTTTTACCATTGCTTAATTCCCAACAGTTAGTTGAGAAAGTCGGTAGTATAATTGCTCGTTTTTGTTTTAAACTTTCCTAATTTGATCTTCGTGTTCACGCAGTGCACTCGAGGCGCTGAACGTTCATATTCCAGATGACGAATATGAGCATTAATTACATCTCTAGATCTCTTGTCATCGACAAAAGAGCAGGGAAGATCAAGGAAAAAAAAGACAAGCTGAAAAATTCCAGTTCTGTGGTTACTTGGTTCATTTTAAACTGATGCCTTTGGAAAATACGAATAACCTTTCATTGCTTTGCAGATTCAGGCAATTAACTTCGAATTAACTGAGTTAATGTTTGTCGTTTATCGGGGAACGTTTTATCAGTCAAGGTACGTAATATTCGGAATTCAACTTTGTCTTCGGCAGTCGAAAAATAGCCGATTATAATTAAATGTTATCAGCCATCTCGTGACTGCGGTTTTCAAAGGGGGCATGCATGTTTAATCATTGCTCATTAGGTTCTTTGCGATTTTAAAGTGCAACTGACTCAGTGTCAATTTTGTACCTTCTGTTGACAGTGCTCAACAGCTGAGCAGTAATTAGAAAAGTGGAGGCAAATGATAATTCACTGATAATATGTTAGTGCTTTCTAATGCCAACGGTTGGTCTGGCTCGAATAACCATTAGAGCGGATGGATTTCCTTTCTTGAATTGTGGTCGGTTTTATGCAATTATCTTGCCATAATTAGCAATTATTGGACGAGGTTGAGCAAAATATCGTGATTTGACAGTGGCGAGCAGATCGATTATTTGCCGAAGCCGAAGGCTGAGGCAAATAATTGATCTGCGAGACACTGACAAATCACGATATTTTTGCGATAACCGAGTTCAATAATTGTTTTATCATTCGATTACCAGTTTTGTTTTCATATTTTAATCGCTCTCTGACAGCTCATCGATCTTCCATTTTTCACACAAGAGCGTAGTTTCAATTACGCATGAGCAGAATATTATTTGCAGCAGAACACATATAGACGGTACTACGCATGAGCAGACCATTATTTGTAAGCAGTTATTTGCAGGTCACGTGGTGGGCTCTCGGCCAATGAAAAGGAAGGAAAAAATGCATCGAATGACAATTATATTTAACTGCATGCATTCATAATCGTCGCACTATGTTCCCGTTTTCTTTGAAAAATTCAACTGAAATGGATCAAGGCTTCCATCTGTAAGAACAGCCATAGAGTTTCAGGTAATTAATTGTCATATTTCCCATCCCTGAAGCAATGCAATGATGCAGTGCAATAATTTCAACCATGTACAACACCGACTAATCAGCTATCTAAGAATTCAGCCTTAAAAATCATTTTACTGGTTACTGAAAATCAAAACAGTAGTCATATTTATTAAACCTCATGGTGAAAGAGCGGAATTATTTAAAAATACTGGAATACCAAGAGAAGGATAAACTGGTATATAATTACAGACATGAGAAAGAGTTGGGGGATGGCTTTAGAATATCGATAGACCATATTGTAATTTTAATAATTCCACTGATTAAAATTGGTCAAATGATGTGGTCTGTGGCGCAGTTAAACCTCGCATGACTTTTGTGAAAACATTGCGTATCTAAAAGTTTTTCCTTGCTACCAGTCCACTCCTGCAGAAAGAAAAGTGGCCATGCGACGTAAATTAAACTTGTCGAGTTATTAAAAGTAAGGGCTGAGTGTATAATTTGGCTTGTTCAGTTCCTAAGGACATATTTCAGTGTACAGTCATCAGAAGAAAGAGGATGCCTTCTATCTGCTTTAAAACAAAATGTTATCACATCTCCATCTTCACTGAAATTGAAATTGTGGAGTTTTCAGTTGTAAAGGTCGGAACACAACAGTGCGGTCGATCTGCTTAGCAGGACTATATTTAGTGTCTCATTTCCGGTTTGGATTAGCCCAAATAGCTCCCAATATTGATGCTTTGTTTCGTATCATATGAGAATTAATAGATGCTGGTTAACTTTAATTGTGGCCTTTCTCGGAATTGATAAACATTGATGGGGTTAAAACGCACGAAATTATACCGGTGATATCTGATTTTAATAAGCATAGATTTCTCCCCTTTTTCCAAGTTTCAGTTTTGATTGATATGAAGTGTTTTATACTTCTATTTGTCAAAAATACTACGCAGCCCGCGGTATTTTAAATTCTGTAATCGTTAGAATAAACAATATTAAGCTGCTTCTCTGAAACCATGCTTATTAACATGATTTCCTGTAGTCGGAGTGGAATATTTCATTACAGTTCCACCGAACTTCATCAGCCACAATACAAATGGGAATGTCAAGAAGGATTATATGATGTTCATTATGGTCTGTCTAAAATAGTCATTATTCGAAGCCATTGTCTTTGTTCTCTGTAATCGTTGTTTGGAAATGGAATGAAGTACTGTTTTTACCATAACTGCTACTAATAATCTCGCAATGTGATTGGTTAATATGCCGTTGTGTCACGCAATGCCTTTTTCAGCTCACGCTCTGAAAAACATTATCTTTGACGTTAACATTGCGGTAAAAAAACAAATCGAAATGTGGTTTAGCGTGGTCTGAACTCTTATCGACAACGATACGCGTCATCACAGTGGGAAAAAGTTGTTGTGGACTCACTGCGCCTCGTGAGTCCACACTTTTGATCACTGTGATGACGCGAATCGTTGTAGACAAGAGTACAGACCACGCTAAACAAATCACAGCTTCTGTTTGATACCTGTTTTTATACCCTATCATGGAATAAAAACAGCCAGTCAGAATACAAGAAAGCCGTTGTACACTTTATGGTATTTCATCCAGCCTTCCAATCGAGTTGTGTTAGCCACTGTTTCTATGACATGGTATAAAATCTTTATCCATAAAATCGTAAAATATTCCCTAAAAGCTTGTGTGTATGCCGCGAAAATACAAGTGACTCGAGAGATATTCCATGGTATACTACTCGACAGCAATCTAATTGCAATTTTCTTTTTTCAGATTTAATTACATGCAATCATGAACAGGAGCATGGCAAGAAATTTTACAAGCCCTCATTTTCAGAATAACTCAAATTCTACTCAACAAGTACCCACTCAGATCAGTACTATTCCTCTATCCGAGCAAGTCACGTGGTGTGTGGCACTCGCTTTGGTGGCCGTCGCTATTATCGTTGGCAACATCCTGACCATCGCAGTCTTCACTCGAAAGAAACTTCTGCGCCTGCGTGCCAACTACTTCCTTCTGACGCTAGCTGTTGCCGATCTCCTGGTGGGCGCCTTTGCAGTCCCAATGTATATTCACCAGTTAATATTTTACTGGCAAACAAACAAAGGAACTGACAAAGGAACTTACATCGCGTACAAAGCTATTGACATTTTTACAGGATTCGCTTCGATTTTCGCTCTCACAATTATAGCTTTGGAACGATTATGCGCGGTAATGTGTCCATTACGACATCGGATCGCCTCAAAATCTACTTATTACGGCCTTATAGCGGTTGTGTGGTTGTTGTCATTGTTGGTTGCTGTGTTGTATTTTATGAACGGCTTTGAAGTATTCAAATTCAAAATTTTCTTCTATTTCGTCATGTTCTTCATATTTTCTTCGCTTTTAGTCATCTGCGTAACTTATGTCCTAATATGGGCAAACGTGACAAAAGAGAAAAAGGAAAAACCAAAACGGGACAGTAAATATCAAGAGGAACTTGAGCAGCAAAAGCGAAGCGCGCAAGAAAGACAACTGGTCACCACTCTTCTCATATTAACGCTTGTTTTTGTTCTGACGTGGATACCGTTCTATATTCTAAACATCGTGGTGTTTATGCATGATAAGTGGGAGTCCTCTCACATTCCATATGAAGTTTTCGTTTTCACTAAACTCCTGCATTATAGTAACAGCTTTGCAAATCCCATCGTGTACACCATAAGAATCCCTCGATTTAATCGAATTCTTGTGGGATCATTTCGACGGAAGAAAACTGCACTCTTAGAGTCACTGCGGCGCCCAAAACAATTAGCTAGTAGTCTCTGAAACACTTTTTCGTTTCAATGAGAAGTATGAATACCTCTGAACTCGATTAACATTGGGGAAGTTTTCGCTTGATTTGCAGACCAGGGTATTGGCCAAAAATAAATAAATCCAAATCATGAGAGATCTGAAATTCATTGGCTAAACCGTGTTCTTCTTCATGAATGGAATTGAACTGCTTTGTAGATGCCAAGTATTGTAAAAGAGTATACAAACGCAAGAGAAAATGGTCTCTTGACAAACGTTAATAATAGTTTGAAGTTACACAAAAATGTCGATAACATGAGCATTACCAGTGCCACTGTCAGGTATTGTTACTTACTGATAGGCGACGGAAAACAAAGTACAGCCACATAAGCCAAGCATTGTCGCAGCATGCAACAAATGCTACTCATGTGTTGTACATTGACTGTCAAAAAAAACTTTCTGCATTTTTGTAAGTCACCATTTACCGTCGATAACACATGAGGGTCTCATTGGAGTGGCTAACGGTTACCTTATTTCCCTTACGGGGAACATAAATCTTAGAACTTACCATTGTTTTCAAAAGTAATAAACTCAATTTTAGTTGTTTAAAAGAAATTTTTAAAAGTATTTTTATTACTGTATGCGTAAAATTTGCATACTTAAGGACTTCGGACCATTCCGGAATAGAATATATATATCATACTGCTGTAGTAATTATAGGATAAGACACAAAAAAAGTCTTGACAATAGATCTTGAGACTCTCAGTTTCGTGACTAAAATGTTTTTACCGTTAACATTCCTTTTGCGCAAATGGTTAACATTTTCTAATTTTTACGCCAAACGGCTAAATTTATGGCCTGTTTTAACAGTTAACTCCATCGAGGCCCTCTTGCATGAATCCCATGCCCAGTTGTTGTCCTGCGGTGAAAACAATGATCAGGTATTTTATTTTTTTATGGCGTAAAGCAAAATAGGTTGCCATAATGACGCCATAGGCGAGGGAAAACATGAAACAGTTAATTATGACGAGTAACAAAATAAAGTATACTAAAATGTGATAAACTGCTTTACTGTCCAGTGTAAAACGTCAATATTAAATGATTTGTACAAATATCAACAGCCTGCCCTCCGTGTATGCCTTAAACTCCATAATGCATTACAGTACGTTTGACCTCCTAAGAACTGTTTCTAGAAACGCGAATTGAACTTATTCGCTACTGTATGATTCTTTATTTAAGGAATCTGAGCGTGAACGTTTTGATCAAAGTTGTTGATATTAGCATTAGCGAGAAAAAAAGTTGTCTAGGCTATAGTTTTCGTAAATGGGACGCCAAAAATCAGATTCAAGATCTTTAGTGTGTCAATCGGCGATTGAGTTAGGAACTGCGTCAGAATTGATATAGGAAAAAGGAAATAGCTAGCTATGATCAGCTATGTAGCTATACCTGTTGGATTTAAGCATACCCTTAGCGTACATTAGCGTATATTTTAAAATTAGAGACAATGTAACATTTAAACCCTGAAAAATGTCGGTGAATGAAACTTAGTACCACTTCTTTAAAACAGAGTCTCACACGCATAACTTATTGCATTTTTCGCATTAATAGCTTGATCCTTTTTGTTAAGCTTTAAACTGCGCTTTCTACATCTTTCAACGCTTCAACGCGACGTTCAAAGAGCATTGTCTGGACATCGTGATTCATACATGAAGCAGAATATCAAACGCCAAAGAGTAAAAAAGCCAAATAAAAAGAGCAACCTATCCTTTTTGTACTACTATTATGGTCTATTATCAATGCAGTTCATTTATTGTTTTCTCAAAAGATTCTACCACTAGCATTTTAAATGGTGTGACATTTATGCCACTTATGCATGCTTAATTCAGGACATCACTTTTCATTATCAGTATCACTTGCACTTTGCACCCGAAATTAGAGTGAAACCTTTCTCTCATGTACGAACAACCAGTTCTAATACAGCGATTTTCGTGTGACCTTGAGAAGCTGTTTTCTTGATTGTCGACGATTTCTTGGAACCCGTAGTTGAAAAGATTACTCGTGAATCCAAAAAAACAAGGGAGTGAGCAGTTTCTTCTTTTTACCTTGTTAAGTAATATGATATTTTACAAGAAAAATAAACGCTATAACAAGACGTTTCGGCGTCATCTCGTCGCCATTATCCCAAATGTAAATTTAAGTCGTTCAAGATGGCGCCCAGCCTTGCCACAAGTCGGCCTCGGGTTTCAGGGTAGAATAGCTGAGAGAGCGAAGCAAGCTGCGAGGTTTTAGGCCGGCGAAGCGTCAATATGAAGGTCGCGAAGCGGCAGAGCGAGTGAAGAACTACACTCCGGCGGGTAATGAATAAACAAGGCGAAGGACTTTTCTGAAAGTCTGGATGGCGCCGAAATGTCATGTTGATGCGCTTATTTTTCTTTTAAAATGTTTTGCCATATCTTCGATTCTCTAATCAGAGGACTTCATAATCAAGAAGAAATGCTACCCGTAATCCGTAAGCTTTGCGTGTTCGCCAAAAAAAAAATAAACAAAAACCCGGTCTTCGTTCGTTAAGCCCGGTATCGATCCATGTGTGCAGTGCCTGTTTTGCTTATGTTCACTCGTAATCATTTCAAGGTCGTAGAAAAATTGCTCTGTTATGGAAGTAGTAGTTTGTAAGTTGTCCTCTACACCTCTCCAATCAGTGTTTCTTGTTACACTTTAGTAACCACCATGCCATCAGCTGTCATTCCTGATGAATGGGCAGAGCTGGCCTGGCTGATGTCACTTGCTGCTGCTCCGTGGTCTGATTCACCGTCATCATCAAGATACGAGTCCAGTTTGGAATCCTGTTGAAAAATTAACCGTCAAATATGATTTTCTTTTCAATCGGCTAGCTTCGACAGCATAAAGAAAGCTTTGGCAATTTCTCCTGGATGAGATGTTGGGTCAGTATTATATATAGGGAGAGGATGAGGCATTGTAATACAAGTGTGTTGTGCAATGACATAACGCAACGATCATATTCATCTTGACAATCTGTATATGACCCCTGAATAGATGCAGCCCATCTCGGTCTGTGGGGACAATCGAAAAGACGGGCGGCGGGCGGCGGGCGGCGGGCGGTGGGCGGCGGGCGGCGGGCGGCGGGTGGCGTGCGGTCCGCGGCGGACGGCTTGGCGGCGGCGACCGAGATCCGGGGAAGACCATGCATGTCGCCCGCTCGCTTTCTCGATCGTCCCCACTGAGCGAGAGCCTGGAACTGGCTACCCATTGCACTGACCGTTTCGCGGCCCCACCTTCTTTTAGAATTGTACACTAAACTAAAACAGTTGAGATATTAGTTAAAGGGAATATCTTGACCCAAATATGCCGAAAGCAATGCAATCCAATTTTATTTGTAGGTGTTTTTTGGCAACAGCTTTAAGTTTTGAGGACATAGTTGACCATCGCAGTTATATACACAACTAAGTCAAAGCCTGAAAAAAATTCAGGTCTAAACGGGATTCGAACCCATGACCTCTGCGATACCGGTGCAGTGCTCTACCAACTGAGTTATCTGGGAGCTGGCCACACTGTTGTAAGTTTGTTACTAAATCCAATTATTAATGTAAAATTCTATGATTATCTAAATCGCACATGTGTGGACTCCAAAAAGTTTTAATTCTGTTGTTACCTGTGATAAGTAGTAATCACCCGGCTCATCCCAAATTCTGTCTTCCAGTGAGCTGTACGAAAAGATTTAAAGAAAGTTAAGATTTCCTTTTAAGGTCTCCAACTCAAGGCGGTATCGAGATGTACCCGTCAATGATTCATCTATTACATTCAAA
>OZ026602.1:8158087-8173087 GCA_964020085.1 Micromussa lordhowensis
AAGAAACAAAACCGAGACTAGGTGACTTATAATTCCCGAAACCTACGATTTTCAAGTAACCTTCACCAGTCGTTGAAAGCAAAGTAGTGGAGCATGCTGCAACGTGTTAATAAAAAAAACATGGCTATTGAGCATTTGGTAATGGAGGTGTATAGCTCGCTTATAGTTATTTTATAGTTAATTTACCTTAACACTTCAGCACTGGTCATGATATTTTGATTCTCAACATTGACAGCATGGAAGAGTACTTCAGAGTTTGCGACCTGCCTGCCATCACTGGTCTCAGCAAAGACCTTGAATATCGCTTCTATGTTCACCTCGGCTTCAGTGATGTTATTCAACACACTAAAGGACCAGCATCAAAACCCATTAGTACAGTAGTAAGGAGTTACAACCGTTTATAAAAAGAAAAAATAATAATAACTGATTTTAAACTACAAGCTAAGTACATGTAATTTCTACATCACATCCGTGACAGTATGATGGTAATGACAAAATGTAAACGTTCGTGTAGAGCAACTCGTCACTTTTAAAAAAGGAAGAACAGGATTATGATGGAATTATTTGCATTATACACTAAAATTATAAAATAGATCTTTCTATGAGTACGAAATACTAAACTTGATTCGACTGCAGGTGAGCAAACAATCATTAAACTTCTGCTATTATTAATCATGAAGATGCTGTTCATAAATAGTTCAAAGTTACAATGGTTAATTCTCTCTTAGAGACGGCCCTGTAGGGAATCGTTGTAGTTGTATTCATCAGCTTGGAATGAATATTTGTTTTCATAAATACAACAATCATGATTCCCTGCAGGTGCGTTACTATGAGGGAATTGGCCATGGTTAGTAACGCCCTTTCAGTACTGGAAGAGAAAGGTTAATAACCTGATAAACTCTTCTTTGTTCTGCTCGATGAGAGATGGATCAACTTCAGCCTTAAGAGTCACCCTCTGTTCATCAACAAGAACGAATATCTGGAGAACAACGAAGACCTGTTACTAAAACAGTCTCCAAGCTAAAGTACAGATAAAAATGAAGGGTCTTAATGTGCTGGGAAAGGTGTAATGTGCCTCCTGGCGTGAGCAGACGAGATGACGAGACGTATTGGAAATTGGATCGCTGTGTTTTTCGTTATCTAAAAAACTTGTTCGTAATACCAACTGGCAAGTCGAACTCTAGGAAGACTGAAACCAAATGAAGAGAAACAAATTTTAAAAAAATGTAGCGAACTAGGACAATCTTTACCTGTGCAGTTGCTTCTTCTTCCGCTTCGTTTGTAGGAGCCTTCCCATGATTGTCATAAGCGCTCACTTTAATGGTAAACCTCTCGCCCTTCTTCCCTTTGAAGTTACTTGCTGTCGTTATGAATCCTGTGTTCTCATCGATCTTGAAAAAACCACCGTCGTTTCCAGATGATATTCTATATTGCACCGCACTGAAGTTACCCGCGTCTCTGTCTGTAGCCTGCAATCAAATAGACGACATTGTACATGTAAATATCACGGACCCAAATTCGCAATAAGCCTTTCAAAAGAGTTGTCTTCTATCCTGATATCTTGGGATATCAAGTCACTATTTTGAAGTTTCATTTTGTAGTCGTTTTTACCTACCTTGATTTTCACGATATAAGTGTTCAGATCTGCACCTTCCGCAATACCTGGAAACACAATATTAATTAATTCAAAATCATAAGTTTCAATGCAGTAAAAGTCAATCGTTTCCACCGGCATCATTCAATTGAAAAGCATTACGGATTCGCGTACAATGTTTATTTAAAGTTAAGGAGAAGCCTTACAGTTCTGTACAGTCCATTTTTATTTATTAGTTTTTAACAATGTTTTACAAAGTGTATTTGAACTATAAAAGTTACGTTATATACTGTAATGAAATTTGCGCTTTCTACTTTAATGGTTACAAGATTTAATTAACGACCAAAAGCTTTATGGCGGTGTCTTTTCGTCAGTTTTGCAAGAGATTAGTCCATGTTTAAAGAAAACCGATCAGAAGGCTAGCAGTTCTTGCGTTATGTAACTGAGTGCATGGAGCTTTGTTTTCCCGCCACGATGTGACAACCGGAAAGTTATATTACCAATCGTGGTAGAACACGTTAGGGAGTTTAAGCAACGACGACGGCGACGCCTAGGACGACGCCTAGTCATAATGAATTTATTTTTTTTTCCAGAGAAATTCACAACTGTCAAGATCTGTTCAGTACGCCAATGGCTCTGAAAACGTGCTCGGGCTAAATACGCAACGACAGCGTTCAATTCCAAATGGAAAAACCAAAATTTAGCCGTAGTCGTTTGCGTTCCTCAGACTACGCACAACTTGGTCATGTCACGTTCTTGTTTTGCAGAGGACGGCAAAGAAATGTACAAAGATTTAAAACGCACGTGCATAGCCATTGTTTCTCTCATTAAATCTTTTGTTTTGTGACGTCTTCGTTGTCGTCGTCATTGTGGTTTGCGTAAGCTCCCTAATTATGCAACACGTACGACATCCATTAGTTTTCTTACCTCCCGTAAAGAGTGGCCTGATAAACGTTGGGGCGTTGTCATTTATATCAGTGATAGCAACCGTAACGGTTGAAGTGTCATACAGGTAACCCTCAACTGAAAGAATAGTGTTTATCGTACTTAGTAAATGATTATCAAGAGTTAAAGTGGTACTATGATGAAAATCGCATATTTCCTATTGAAGCCATTTTATAACATAAACAAGTAGTCTGTATGAGAAGAAAAATGCTGTTTAGTTTTTTGAAATATCTCTTTTCATTTCAGAGGTATTCGAGTTTGCAAATATGCAAATTAACCCAACCCCAAGTTATGACGTCATATTATCAACCTAATTTTGCTCATACATGATGAAAAAAATATCTCAGCCAATTTGTATCAGAAATGTTTGATTCTACTAAAGGTACTCCACAATATGAGCTTAAAAGTTTTGTTACCATGGCAACATACTGGGTTCCAGACCTCCCCAAAATTAAAGGCATTTCTGGCCACCCTCAGAATTCCATTTTCATATTTGCAAATGGTGCCTCGTGTGCATGATCTAGCAGGCATATAAATATTTTAGCTAGGGTTTGTGGCACCGTTTAGAGTTGTTCGAGCTGAAAATCACTAATATATCAAAATAAAGTGTGGGGTGACTGGAAAAGAGTGAATTGTCATGGGAACAGAACGTTTTATAGCCGTAGGTGTGTTTCTTGTATAACTATTAGCCTGCCAAGTTTCAATGGTCTGTGGTGCAAATTGGCCAAGATAGCTCTATTTATATACTTGAGATAATATTGGGTTGAGTATATGACGTCATCAGTTATCTCATTTGCATAATTTACACATTTTTCAAACTTAAATATCTCCGTAACTAATGCTGGTATTAGCAAACGGTAAACGGTGTTTTTATTCTTTCATGGCATTCTATGTGATACACCTAAAATATCAAGGGGTAAAAATTTGATCATAGCACCACTTTAAAATCTGCTTGCGATCTGGTTGGTGCTCATGTTTTTTATAACACTAGAAAAAGCAAAGCATACTCTTTAATTTTCATTGTAGAGATATCATACCGTCCACATTTCTCTGCCGGGTTCGGCTTGTCTCATTAAAGGCCTTGGTTTTATAGTTATAAGCTCCTACCACCAGTGAATAGGTCGCAATTTTTTCTCTATCTAATCTTCTTTCCACGTACACAGAGCCGGTGTTGTCTATGCGGAAATCACCTGGTGAAAATAAGTGATCGAGTCTCTCGTCAATTTTCTGGTTAACTTCGTTCGATTCGGTGTTTTACATTGATAGCACACCGCGCCTTAGCTAAGTGTTTGTGCATCTGTTTTGGGATTTCCAGGTGGAAATAGAAAAAAAAAACATAGAATATTGTTACACTAAGAAAGAAGTTATACAACCCATCAATCGAAACAAAAATTAGACAGACAACATAGGTGTCGTGAGCTTGTCAACAGGAGGGTTCTTCCACACGGCCCGTTTTTTTTTTCACCCTTTACCTCCTTTAAGTTTGCATTGTGGGGTATGAAATCACTTTCACACAACTCAGACCTCTAAAATACAAATACGTTCCTCGCGCTCTGAGTGCATGACATCAATAAATATTTTCCTAGCGCAAGGCAACACTTCTCTCGAGACATTTTTACCTTGATCATCTCCGCTGATAATCTTGTAGGTTATTTCAGCATTAGTTCCCGTATCTTGGTCTGTAGCCCTGACCTTGATAACTGAGCGACCAACAGCGGCGGCCTCTGACACTGACGCGCTTGAAGAAGACAAAACGTACAAATGTAGAGGTACAAAACAAAGTTGTTATTGGTCTTGAGATCGGTTAAGGGTAATTTCTTACGTTTATTCCATCAAACTCATTTAAAGTGCCCATGTCGTCAATTTTTTTATTTTCTTATCTTATTCTATATATCACCCTATGAACTTCTGCGAAAGAAAAATTCGATTTGGATAAAATGCAATCTTTTTTAGGAGTTTTAAAATCGTTCAAATTTGCCGCCATTTTGGTCCACCATTCGCACCAGTTGATGACGTAGATTAAGGAATACGTGACTTCAGGCTTGACTCATCTCGCTTGTTTTACCTCTGTAAATGTAAGTTAGTAGCTCATACAAAATGCTGGAAACAAACATTTTGCATGGACTACGAAGCTAAATTTACAGAGGTAAAACAAGTGGGATAAGTCAAGCCTGAACTCACACGTTCCTGAATCTACGTCACAATTCTGAGCATGTCGATGCTGTGATCAGCGGCACGGGTCGACCACAAGAAAATAGGATTTTCAGGTTTTTAAAACTTCATTAAAAGATCGCTTTTTATCCAAATCGAAAATATTTTTCGCAGAAGTTCATTGCATGAAACATAGAATCAGATGGGAAAATAAAACTTTTGATGACATGGGCACTTTAAAAGATGATCCTTAGATGTTTACTCCGAAGTGAGTAATATAAGGAATATAACATGTAGAAATAGCATCAACTCGGAAAAAAGAAGATGAAGTTTCTGATCAAAAATGATTGTGGTGTTAAATTATGGTGTTAAGGATTAGGTACTTCAAAATGATTTCAAGTTTTTTTCAGAATGTTAATGTTTAAACGAAGCTGAAATCACATAAAGCAGAAAGATAGAGACACTTTTACATCACCATGATACAACTGACAAAGATGCAATGATTCCGTCTCCCAAAACAGGTATAAAACACACAGCTCGCTAGCAGTTGTCTTTTAGACATGATAAAAGAATATCTTACCTGTAGGATTGTTTATCAAATATCGGCTGATTATCATTCACATCTTCAACAATAACGTATACAGGTACAACAGACGAGAGGGGCTGGGGCGATCCAAGGTCCTTGGCCTCTACTCTGACCATAAACCGTCTGTATTCTTCTTCGTCGATGTTGTTTTTTAGCGTCATTATTCCTGAATCTTGATTTATACTGAAGATGTTGAAGATGTTTGTGTTTACTTCGTCATAGAGAATTCTGTACAACACTCGTCCGTTCGTCCCCTAAAATATGATATTAAAGTGTTTATTAACGAAACTGTTTCTGTAAGTTTTTGATGGTTTACTAGAAGATTTCAAACTTCTCTCATTGAAAATTAAAAAAAAAAATGGTCGTGAGCGCAAAGTCAATAGGACGTTGTTTTAGGGTCGTTATTTATAAGTTGTGGTTGTTTTTTTTTTCGTTTCGTTTGTTCGTGCCTGCGTTAGTTCAAATAGTCATAGTCATAGCAATTTTTCTTTGACAATTCTGTCCAAGGGGGAAAGGTGCAATGAGGTTAACTCTATGTAAAGCGCCAACACATGAGACAAAGCCAGGCCACAACACCGGGAACTACGTGCCCTACTCTTTTCGATAAGTGCGTGGGTTATTTAACGTCCCCTGCTAACAATGTAACACTGATGCAGGAGACGGGGCCTACGGTTTATAGTCCTTATCCGAGAAGACCTGAACGTCTAACTATTTGCAGATGAATTTACAAAGGCAGCACATTCTCCTCAGTTATTTTAAGACCCTGAGTGTTGGTCCGGTCTGGGGCTCGAATCCTCGACCTCCCGCACAACAGACTGGCGCTCTACCAACTGAGCTAACCAGGCATGCAACCTGCTGTTTTAAACGAGTTGATACTAAAAAGAGCCAAAAGCAATGGTGAGCAACTGTGTTATGTTGCTAACTTTGGCCCCTGTAACCAGAAATCCGTTTGTTTCTGATTACATTACAAATTGACAAAGACGTTGATGAGAATTCTGAGTGGCGAAGTAATTAATTAAAAAAAACAAAGCATGCTGCCATTGACTACACATTCTAGACGTCTGGGTTATTAGTTTGCCTTTGATTACGCATCCAAGATATTCCCAGCTTACCTTAGGTACATAACGGATCTATTTCAAGTCAACTGTGACGGGGATAGAAGATATAACCTAAAAAACTTAGACTTTATACTGCCTCGTTACAATACAGTCACTGGTGGGAAACACTCCATCAGGTACTTAGGGCCATCGCTATGGGCGAAACTAACTAAAAAGGAAAGGACCATCAAATCTTTCTCAGCTTTTAGAACCATGATACGCAAAAAGGATATGTCAGCTGTGTTAGAGGGACACGGGAGAGGTTGTAAATTATGTTCAACTTAGTTCTCACTGTATAAGAAATATGTAGTAAGTAATTTTGCATTTAAGGTAGTTTTTAAGAAAAATGCTATAGGCTATGAATCTTCAAGTTTTTAAATATCTGTGTCTCCAATTAGTGCCGTTCGCGCCAGAACGACCAGATGTTTTAATAATTTTAATTATAGCTTCTAAAACAAAATGGCTTTGGCCACTGTACCCAACTTAGATATGAACGTTAACTATTAGTTATATTCAAACACCAACCAGATCTTCGTCTTGCGCAGACACTTTCACGATGGACGTCCCAGCTTTCTCTCCCTCAGAGATGGTCTCGTTGTAGCTTGGAACACTAAAGCGAGGCGGTTCATCGTTGGTGTCCAGGACATTGACTCTAACCGTTGTGTTGCTGCTCCGAGAAGGATTGGACGCAACGTTTGTTGCTGACACTGTAAGATCGTAGACCCTAGTCCTCTCGCGATCCTGGGTAAAATAGACAGAACTGGATAACATATGACGGAGGATGTTTTAAAGTGGAGTGTCACATGACATGAAAGAGGACAAATTACTAATTAGCAGTACGTTTGGCCTTCCGATAAATTGAACGTAAAGAAGAACCGGTGCTGTGACTCACTTGAGTTTGCGTAGGAAAATTCATTAGAGGGGTTTTACTCAACCTCTGGGAGAAATCCTACAACACATTTGAATTTTTTTAATTGGAAGAAGCATGGACTTTTATTTTTCTCCATAGGGTTACTGGTATCACTCTAACGTAAATTCCATCATCAGTTTACCAAGTACTTACCAAAGGTTTCCTGGTAAAAATTGTTCCTGAAATTCCATTTATGTTAAAACAGTTATCCACGTCTCCTCCTGATGTAAAAAATGGTTAAAAGGAAAACAACATCATTTGCTTGTACTTATACCCCTTCCATCCAGATTGCATGTGAGGAAGTCTTTACTGTCAAAGCAGATGCTGTTGACCCATGGCCTAACCTAGGAAATAATATTCTCCTTTTTTTCAACGTATTATTCATTCACAAAACTTAAGTTGATGTTTTTGACACTGTTCAGTTACTGACTAATTACAAAGCAGGTTATCTGTGCTTTGCTATTCTACGCTGCATTACGACCTCTGACACTTGTGGGGACAATAATAGGGAGCTTTAGACGATAAAGACGCTTCTAAACCGGTTGCTAGACACTGTTAATCTGCCGAATCATTCTAAACAACATATGGCAGTCTGCGGCCTCTCCCTACATCAACATATCAAACTTAGAGTTTGTATTTCGGGTAGACAATAGACTGCGGCGTCACTTTCCTTAAGTGGTTATTTCAATTGTTCGTAGCTTTGAGGCTCTTTTGTTATTATAACAAAGGTTTGAAATAACCGACAGTTAGCAAATTACCTAGCCTCCTACGCAGACGCTCTTTGCGTGACGAGCCCAAAGAGCGTCTGCGTAGGAGGCTACAAATTACCGAGCGCGAGATTTAAAATCTTCGTTAATGACCGTTTGAGGACAAAATCAACCCTTCTCGGGGTGGGCAAAGGATATAGTAGCCTACATCAACGACAGATTTACCGGGGGACGGAGGGGGTAGATTGTGTTACACGGACATAGGGGATCAGTCTGACAGAAGACCATTTTATCTGACAGTTTTCGAACAAACCCTAATTTAAAAGTTCTTCCAAACTTTTTGGGAGTAATTTTCTTTAGAGATATCGCAAGATCTCAAACGAAGTATCTCCATGCACTTGTATGCGACACCAAAATTTTTGATTCACCAGAAAGCCCGAGCGAAATTTTCAACGAATTTCGACAAACAGCGTTATTCAAGCTCATGGAGTATCGAGGTTTGTTTGAAAATGCAAAGCGGTTCTAGGAAATATTTTGGAAATGCTAACTATCACAAGGTTTTATTAACAAGTAATTAAAATCGAATGGCTGTAAACTATGGCGCTGAAAGCAAAAACGCGAGCGAGGCGCTGCATTGAACTGACGACTGATCCGTCCGCTTTTACCACCGGCGATTAATTCTCAAACCTTTAAATGGCAAGTTTAAAGAGACTATTATGATGGGGAGTTTACAAATTTAGCCATTTAACGCACAAACCTTTCTAAGTCCATAAGATTCGATGGTATTTATAAAGTGTACGCTTGGTATTGTGGTATTGTTGGTATTGCTTTTGTCTCTTAATCGTCAACAAACTTTTAATTACCAAAAAAAAAAAGGTTTCTAGGTGAAACGCGTGCAGCGCATTGGCCCGTTGTTAGTAGGCAACTTGGATAAGGTTCTATTTCTAATGAAACCTGTATTAAGAAACTATCCGCCGAAACATCATGTCGAAGCATTTTTGGATTTTCGCGGTGAGTTGACATCATTGATCCCTCGTTGGGTTAATAAAAGCCAGCTTAGCGCCAATTATGCTAATGTAACTTGACAACAATCTTCTTAAAGACGCATATCGTTTGACTACAGTCAGTACACGATAATCATCCACCGGAGAAAATGTTTTCTAAGTTTAAAATTGAAAAACCTGAGTACGTTCTATATAAACGAGGACGGGCACATTTTGAGGCCGAGAGATCCGTCGTCTCATTAGTTCACTGCCCGCCCACGTTTAAGTCGCACTGCAGCACAAACACACTCTTTAATTGTTATTACAATCACTTTGTTAAAGCGGCATTAAAAGACAAGCGCAAAAGAAAACTTTCTATAATTTTTGAATAGGAAATCGCATTGAGCAAAGCATAAAGACCATTTCTTTGCCACGAATTGGTCTCTTGTAATTATATCCTTGCATGAACGAAAAAACGGTGAACAATCCAATAGTTTATTGCATGCGTCGCGTAGGCGGTGTTATAAAACAAATTTAAAACAAATTGATCTCTTTTAGCTATTCATGATCGCTTGCTCGCAAAAAAGGAAAAGAGAAATACACCTTTGCAGAGAATGCCACAATGACACAAGCTGGATTCTAAAGCGAGCGGTGGAATGAAAGTGAAATCGCTCAAACGAAAAAAGGTGCGAAAATTAAACTTAAAGTTTCCTTTATATTCCCTGTATCGCGCGGGCGGTCATCAAAAACAAATTTAGAACAAAGCAAGTTTACAGTGTTTGTAGCAAAACTGATCGCTCCCAGCTATTCACGATCGCTTGCTGACAAGAACATGAAATAATAAATAAGATAATGGCACAAGCTGGAGCACAAAAACTAAAGTTAAGTCGTTCAGAGGGAAAAGGGAGTAAGCATCACACTTTAAGTTTCTTTTATATTCTTTGCGCCATTGGTAATTTTTTTTTTTTAAAAGTCAATTTCGATTTAGTGAACCAGAAGCGCGCACGGCATAACTAAAATAATGCGTCCTTAGCTCAAGAAGTTATGGGCGCTTGCTCGCAAGGGCATGTGCTAAGAACAGAATGTCACCACAATCTACTGGTAGCTACCTTCTTCAAAAAAAAACAGCAAAGTACTGTTAGGAGAGTCCGAATAAAAGGGAAAACACTGACCAACACACGCGAGGTTTAACAATAGTCCAGTCAAAATGTGCTTACTCTCCCCCTGCTGGTCTGTCTGTGTTTTCCCAAGTAGGCTCCCGTTGGGAACAAAAATGTCATCATCAACTAAGTGCCGACTGAATCCGATTTAACCCGAGTGTGATTTTGCGACACCGAACCGAAAAATCCCTAAGGACGGACAACAATAGCGCATTGTCTTAGAATACTCAAACCATAACAATAGGCAATGTTTGATATGAGGAAGCACAGAAAGCCGCAAAACTCTTGAACAAAGATTTATTTTTCAAATCGGCACTCTTAATCCTCACGGTATCAACGAACGCTTTTCATTCAACTAATTCATTCTGTTGTTTTTCACGTTGCCAGGCACCAACCAAAAGCGTAGCTCCATATTTCTGTATATAAACCACACACAACCCACAATTCCTTGATTCGCTCCGACGAAGGTCTAACGCTCGAAACGTGAGCTTCCGAATCTCTTTACGGTGGACAATTCACATTATCAACCCAGTTGATAAAACCAAATTATCATTTAGCAATGACGCCTTGTAAAAAATGAATGTATATTTTACCTTGAAATGTAGCACTGTGTAGATCTGTTCAGTACGCCTATCGATCTAAAACCTTCCTCAGGCTAAACATGCACCGACAGCGTTCAATTCCAAAAGAAGATACGGAAAATTAGTCATAGTGGTTCGCGGTTTCCAAGGTACGTAGAACTTAGTCATTTCACGTTGTTGTTTTGCAGAGAACGGCAAACGCACATGCATAGCCATTGTTCTGCTCATTAAACCTTTTATTTGGTGACGCCCTCGGCGCCGTCGTCGTCGTGGTTTGCTAAAGCTCTCTAGTTTCATGGAGGGAGGAAAATATGGCGGGAAAACGAATCTGCAAAGAGCAGTCTTAGCTTGCTATAACAACCTTTGATTTCAAGGGTTGGAATGGCAAACCACCGGGTGCGGGCCAATGAACTATTTCTTAATTATACATAACCCATACTGCGTTAATTTCGAGATTCGAGATTGCCTATTGTATGCCAGACTCATTTATGAAGTGAAGAAATCATTTCCTCGTAATTAGTTGAATTGTAATTAACACACCGAAAACAAATAGAGACCTACCAGTTATGGAATACGTTATTTCAGCATTTTTTCCGATATCTTCATCCTCAGCAGAAACCTTTCCTATAGTTGTGTTCACTGGTTCGTTTTCAGTCGCCACGAACGGTCCAAAGGTCTGAAGAGAAAAATAATCTTCGTTAATAATAAACTGACTATAATTTCAACCTCTTTCGTTCATGCTTTGGCAAGTATGCATTAGAGTTTACTTACGGTTCTGAAGCTTGGTGTGTTGTCGTTCCTATCAAGAATCTCGACATCAACTGTTCCAAAGTCCATATATGGAACCGTTCCTTGATCACGTGCCATGACAATAAGCTAAGGTACAATGAAGTCATCAAAATCACAGGGTGTTGCAGTTATATTGTAAACACTATGATGATGAAGTTTTACAGTTTTTGCCTAACTTTTTAAATATTTATTACTCGACGAAATGTCATCTGTTTTCGTTTTTCTTTGACGGAGGGAGGTCTACAGCCCAGAATTCGCAATTTGATCTAACGCATCTGAGATTTTTACGTACTGCTTAGTGGAGAGGCATTATAAGCTCAAGAGAGTCCTTACGAGATCACAACAAATGACCCCGGCGGCCCAAGCTTGAATTCGAATCCTGTGTCCGTCGCGCTTACGTACCATTAGGGACCTTAAGGTGGTTCGAAGTAGTTTTCATTTTAACGAGACAAGTTCACAAATTCTTTTCTAATTTATGTATGGTTCATCGTATTACTATGAAATTTGGCACAGAACTAAAAGAAACATCATAGATTCATTACATGACATTCATTTCAGAAAACCTGTTACCATAGCAACCATATGACGCATTCAGTTGAGCCCCTAAAATCGAAATCTATTGTCTTTTTTAAAAAATTGGTCGGTGAAATCTTCTCAAACTGCAATATTATATGTCACCAGAAATGACCTTCAACATATTTCAGTTTAAAAAAAATCTGTAGGGTAGATTAAGAAAAAATCCTCTTTTTGACTATTGTTCTCTTTTTTTTTTTCCTGCCTACAGAATTTTTTAAAAATCGGACTATGTATGCAGCCAATTGATCCTGGTTATCACCGAAAAAATGAAAAAAATCCACCGAGCGGAAGCGGAAATATGAGCGATTAAAGTTATAAAAACTCCAAAATTTCGACACGACAAGATCAGCATTTGCACATGTGCGTCAACTGCACGCGTGAGATTAGGCTTGTTGATTAGAACCCAGTTTGCGCGCGCCATAAAACTGTTTCGAACCACCTTAAGCAAACTACGACGGCAAAGACAACGAGAACACCACAAAACAAAAGATTTAATAAGCAGAACAATAGCTGTGCACGTGTTTTATAATTATTGGTACATTTCTTAGCCGTCCTCTGCAAAACAACAACGTTAAATGACCAAGTTCTGAGTATTTTGGAGAACGTGAGCGACGGCGGCTAATTTTTGGTATTTTCATTTGGAATTGAACGCTGTCGTTACAATTTAAGCTTGAGCAAGTTCTGAGACCGATAGACGTACTGAACAGATCTAGGCATGTGCGAAATTCTAGGCGTCGTCCTTGGCGTCGTCATTGCTCAAGGTCTCTACTGGCTGGGCCGCGAAGTCTCTCGTGATCGCGACAAAAAATACTGAAGGAGCTGTATTTTTGCTGAGGTAGGAAAATTGATAGGAAAACACCCAGCAAATAATAATACGATCAAAGAAGATAAAGATGGATTTCGAAATCTAGGCAACAGTTAAAAATAAAATTGAATAATAAAAAAAATTAAGAGCTGCCACGCCGGTATTGTATTCCGGTACAATTTAGAAATGTTGTCTTTTCAGGAGAGAGAGGAAAACCGGTGAACCGAGAAAAAACCTCGGAGCAAAGTGAAAATCAACAACAAACACAACCCATATGGTTCGAACCTAAACAACATTGGTTACTAAAAACTTGGCAAACTGTCAATGACATTACTCTCTGTAATTAAACCACAGTAAACATGTACCGTGTAGAAATCCTTTGTTTCTCGGTCCAGTTCTCCAGCGGTTGTTATTATACCGGAAGTAGAATTAATGACAAACTTTCCTTCCTCGCCGTGCATGATGGCATACTCCACTCTCCCGTTTAGCGTGATGTCATCATCAGTAGCATTAACGTCATAAACAAACGATCCACCGTCTACATTCTAAAGTAGAACATTAATACCAAGGGTGATCAGTCATACTGTTAAAAACAGACACCTGGCAGTTTAGTTCGTGAATCCTCTGAGAAATTATGGAGGACAATATAAAAGCAGCTCTTATTTTCGTGGATGATAATATGATATCTTTGATGTTCAACATAAAGTTTATGTATTTCCTCATCTCTTCAATTTTGGCTGTTATCTCTAGCTATAGCACATTTTACATCATTAAAAACTGGATCATTGGATAATGCAATTTGATTGGCTTAGTCATCATGGGCTATGAGCCATTATACCATGCTCTACGAATATGGTAAGCGTACGCGTGATTTTTTTGAGGTGTTTTTGTTTTTGTTTGTTTGTTTTTTTTAAGTTTAGTTTGCTCTATTTTTGGGGTGTTTTTAATAAAACAATTATTCCACTCGCCATTGTTGGATATGAGATGATTATAGCCAACTCGGCTTGGCTATCTACCATCTCATATCGAACGCGCGCTTTTGGGATAATTATTAATTAAGTGTAGTTTTTTGCAATTTGATTAACATCTGGGTTCAGTGCATTTCTTTCTGTTAGTTCTTGCAGTATTTAGTAAAAAAATTAGTTACTTTCCCAACTGAAAATGCGTATTTTGTTGTTGGTCTCTATAGTAGTTTCTTCAGTAATTTCTCTGAACGTGCACTCGTATGAAAGTACCCTGATAACTTCCTTTTAATTACCTCAAAAACAGAGGCCTTGCTCTTCTTTGGTCTAATCACCGGGGAATTGTCGTTAACGTCAGTCAGGACAAACTCCACTTCTGCTTGGTCACTTCTCTGAGGTTCCCCATCATCCACTGCGAGCACGCTGATTTTCAAGATATCTTTAACTTCACGGTCCAGTGGTTTCTTCACAGTTAGTTCTCCAGTTTGGTCATGGATTGAAAACAGTCCTTCAGACGAATGAATCATGGTTATTTAAAAAGTACCAATAAATCAATGTAACATAGCTTGATAAACAGTGATAGGATAGCTGTTGGAAAAGTGCTGGAAACTGTTTCGAGCCACCGTAAGAAAACATTTCTCTCGTTTTCATTGTTCTTGAAATGACCATGACTGTAATGAAACCATTATATTATTTTACTAGTGTATACATCTCTAGCTAGGAGCTCATCTCATTAATCAGTATCTTTCAGTGTATGTAATAGTAAATTTTCATAGTTTTGGAAATACATTACCAGCTTCATTTCCCGCTGTAATATTATACCGCACGTGACCATTTTTGCCGACGTCAGCATCGTTGGCTTGCACCACTTGTACAACTGTATCAACCGCAACATTTTCAACCAGTTTGCGCGCGTACAATGTGCGAGTAAACTCAGGCGAATTGTCATTTACGTCAAAAACTTGGATAAAGACCTTCAAGTAAAGAGAAAAAACAAAAATTTTCTTGTGAAAACAATGAGAAAAGTACGTTAAATACTAAGAGGATTAGTAAGAAAGCTCGTGCAGTGTTTAAAATGTAACAAAAACAGAGACAAGTAACTAGAGGAGATTAATTGCATTGATGCAGCTGCACCGAAGTTTCAGAATTATACT
>OZ026602.1:8178087-8223087 GCA_964020085.1 Micromussa lordhowensis
AACTGTTTGGATTTGTCAAATGTTTTATCTACTTGCGAGTACTCTGTATTCAAATTGATTATTAGGTATTTTCGCACATTTACGAGTCATCACTGTGGCTGTTGCAACAGAAATAACACACCAGCTAAGAGTTTATCAAGTTATGTCATAGGTGCTTCTCTCGTGAGATAAACATTGTGCATTACTGACTAAATCTTAACATTTTCATTTCCTTATGAATTATATAGCAATTATTCCATGAGCCCGAGTTGGATATGAAGTGATAAAATAACCAACGAGTAGCCTGAATTTCAGCCGTCTCCTCCTCTCGCTAAGTCTCGGGACAGAGACGACGTCTCTCTCCCGAGACTTAGCGAGAGGAGGAGACGGCTGAAATTCAGGCTAACCAACGAGCGCTTAGCACGAGTTGGTTATAATCACTTCATATCCAACAAGGGCGAATGGAATAATTGTTTTAGTAAATTCTCAAACCGGGTTTTGCCACCGATTTTTATTTCCGCCATTATAGAGGGCTGAAGTTGAAAACTTCGTGCGGAAACTTTTTAAACTTGGCGCACTATTTTCCATATGACGTAAAACTCCGACTATTGGCTCCTAGTCGGAGTTTTTTAGCCAATCAAAAAGCTAGAAATGCAATAGCCGGAGCTGAGAATTTACTAAATAAGCAATAGCCTCCATTTGGCGCGGAAATATGCTAGGATATTTTGTCCGCGGACATTATCTGTTCCGAGAAGCGAACAGTTTTTCGAGGGCATAGCTCGAGGAAAACTGTGAGCTTCAAGTAACAGATAATGTCCAAGGACAAATTAATATCCCAGCAACACGCGCGGTTTTCAAAATTGTGGAATAGCACTCGGATATTCCCCAGTTGTACCTGGGGAATATTCAGTCACATGATGCGTTTAGACCAATCGTACGCGAGCGAAAATCTTTGATGGATTGTAAAAAGTAATGCATCAAACATGAAAGGCCGTGTTTGACCACATTTTCAAACACCGAAAGGCGAGTTGAAAAATACGACAGAGTATTTTTGACGATTTTTGAGGTGTGTGGAAATGTGGTGAAACATTGTCTTGACTGTTTGATATAAATTATCTTCTCAACCGAAACTAACAATAAGGAGAAAACGGGGAAATAAAATCGTCAAAATCTATGCTAATTAAGATCAGATATCCAAACACCTTCACGGTCATGATTTCTTTTGTTTAAACTTGAATTATTAATGAGTTTGAGAAATACATTTGGTATACTTTTGTGATTAAGACATACCTTCATCTTTGCCAGTAGACTCACACCCGTACATCTCGAGTCTCATGCAGATTTTGTCATTCCAAGACTGAGGGTGAACACGCACGTATCGTGCGTGAAATGGAGGAAGGACTCGATTGGTGTTGACGCTGTCACCATCGCTGTTACCCACAAAAACCTAAGGAATAACGTGTATAATAATCTCAGAAAGAACACGATAGCAGTTAATCTGGTTTACAATGTTAGCACATTGCGTACAGTTACATGGGTTCATTCACAGTATTTGGCCATATTCAAAATTACTTTTCATAAGTTGAAAAACAAATTCTCTTTAAATTGAAGGAAATCTGAAAATATTAGTTTACTAAGATAGAAAAACACCAAAGAGATAATCAGTAATAAACATGAATGAACAAAGATGGTTAAGGATGGAGAAGATTAACATGCGCAAACCATGACGTATCTTCCTTAAATGTAGGACTATAGTCACAATCATTCGCTCTGGAATTTCATGATTTGTTACTTTGCAGTGACGAGCCAAATGGTGGTTTGTCAAGGAAATGGACTGAACTTAGTACACAGCAGTTTTAGTTCAAAATCCATAGTCACAATCCGAAATACCTGTAACTGGAATGGTAGGCTTGTAAGCTGTATTGACTGGTAATTTGAACTAAATATGATTCGCATTTGATGGCCAAAAGACGTTTTACCTCTCTGTGGAATTCAAAAGAGTTTCCATCTAAGCTGAACGATAGTTTGAAGCTTTCAACGTAATCGTTGGACCCAGGCCTCCCCTGAGTGGCGATTTTTGTAACTTTTCGCATCCCTTGGAAGTCGATTTGAATATACTGTTGCTTGTTATTCGCCCCGGCACACCAAGCACCTGGAAAACATAAGAACCATATATCATCTCCACAACGCTATTATTTTGAACTTTGATTTCACTAAAGAGTTCAGGTGGATTGAAAACAGTTTAGATGATAGTTAAACTTTCCCCGTAGGTTTGCAGGGCTTTTTTCCCAGTTTGTCCTCATGTGAGTTGTCTGTCCTTGTAGGAAGGAGAAACTATTTGTCCAGGTACACTTCGTGTCATTGGTCAATTATCAGCAAAGGGTTGGAATAGTTAATTGAAAGTAAATACGGCTATAGAAGCTGTTTCTTTAAGTAGCTGAATTACAAGCAATTTCTCTGATAAAAGTTGAGTTTGGCTGTCAACTGTGCCAGTCAATCCATTCTTCTGAAATCCTCCCATTTTAAAAGGTACCTTTTAAAACGTTCTAAGTTCGTTTAATTTTTATAGTCTTAATTTTAAGTTTTTAGTAGTGTTTTGAAAAGTGCATTTGATCATTTAATAAAATTTGCACTATATCGATTTCAAATACATTATTAAATTACTAAATCATAATTATTAAGCAACCAAGTCTTTTCGTCGCGTATAGCACATAAAATTATTAGGTATTAATTCTGAGTTTTCAAGCTGACGCTGAATAAGTTTAGCTCAAGCTAGTAACTGTTGTTCTATGAATTTTGTTGCTGCTATTTAATTACCTTTATAAGAAATCCCAAATTGGTTGGACACCTTGTTATTGAGTCTTCCCAGTTTTGGCGAGTAATCCTCGTTGGGGACGTTGAACGTGCTCGTGGCGCTTATGTCACTGGCTCCTACTTCCTCATTTTCCAGTCCCAGAGGAGTTTCGCAGTCAGTGTGGACCGAGATCATTGATAGCCCTGGACCTGAAAATAATAGAAACAAAGATACTTGATCAGTGCTTGCCATCAATCTCGTTTTAGCTACCAATAACGTTTCTCTCCCAACTGACAGAATTCAGTTGTACCAATTTTGGTTCGTTCCCTGCTAAAACAAACTTGCCGAAAAAAAGTTAGTATTGCAAATATTTTCTTGGCACCTCCGATTTAAAACTTAACTTCAATAGGCCATTTCCCGACCTGCCTTTTGCCTTTGTGTCAAAACAAGTCCTCGTGCGAAACCACTCATATGAAAATGAGTTCCCCCTACAGGTTCATTATCATGCAAGTCACCTCATTTTCATATGAAGGGTTTTGTACGAGGACTCGTTTTCAAACAGAGGCACAAAAATGGACTATTTCACCAAACACAATGAATTTATCGGAGACATGTACCTCGGCTAAATTATAGGACCTTACCAATATTTGCATGTGTAATGGCATACTCAAACACCGCATTCTGTCCTACATCGCTATCGAAAGCCTGTAGTCGACCCACTCTAGTCCCCAGGGGTGCATCCTCCATGACGGTCATTTTATATGGCGAGTGGAACTGGAATCGAGGGGCGTTGTCGTTTTCATCGGTCACGTGAACAGTAACCTTAAAGAAGAAATTTTAAATGGAAATTAAAGAAATTAAATTAAAGAAGAAATTTTAAAGTGATCACTTGCTTGGAAAACACTTCTGACTAAAAAGTTACCTATGTTTTAGTCACGTTTGAATGAAATTAATGGAGGTTGCGAAAAGATTCTACCAGTGTCGGGATCATTTTGAAGTAATTTAAAGCTTTTTTAGAATGATGGATTTTACTGCGTGGTTATGAGGGTGAATGGGATTCTAGTGTTGTTTTCTCTCTGTGACGTTTGTAGTGCTGACTGTCGATCAATTGCCGGGCGCGATGATGGCCCGCTTGAGCAACAGAAATAGGATAGCCACGTTTGTCAAAGAAATTGCACATTTCCAAAATCAGAGACGTCACTACAAAGACGGCCAAGTCTGAGAAACTGAGAATAAGGAATGGAAGTCTTGACATGTGATGGATGTGAAGATGAATACTACAAGCCGTGCGTTTCTTCTTCACTAACATCATTTTTTTTTTGTCATGCACATAACGGAAATTTTAGGCCAAAAACTAACCTTGTTCAACTTAATATTTTCCTACGCAGCTAGCCCTTAATTTTCTTCTTATTTCTTATTTCTTCTGATATCTTTCATTCTTATTTTTATTAATCAACCTGCAATGTATTTAAAGTAATATTCTAAATGAAACTAATTTGTGGGCCAATAAAGATGATTGATTTATTGATTGATTGATTAAAATTCTGCAAACAGTATCACTTTTTGTGCCCGAAATGTCAAACGCACGCGTACGCCAGATTTAAACTGAACAACTTTAATTAAAATTCAACACAAAAGTTGCTTTCAAAGCAATACTCTAATGGTCGGTCTGTACCAAGGTCGGCAAATAACATATATACAAAACGGACACCTCCACAATACAGACACTCAGCTTTGGCCCTTTGGTGTGTTTGTTAAAGAGGATTCATTGTACATCATTGATCATTTCTAAGTAAGCTTGGATGACCGAAATTGCTAGGCTCTGATCCTCAGTACCAATCGTCTTCTGGTAATATTTTTATTTTCTTGTTGCTATCAATTGACGAGTTTAACTCATTTTACTGCGTACGTGGGGTAAATACTGTATAGTGTATTTTCAAGAGAACGTGAAAACATCCTGGGTAAGTAAAAGCGACAACAACAATAAAAACATTCGGATATATACCAGAGAGAGAGGAAAAAAAATAAGAGAAAAGACAACAATTTTGTCCATGAAGTAGAGTAAAAGTATTTTCACGGGATGTTGCAATATTCCAATTTGCTTTCATTCACAAAACCAAGAAGTGAACTATTCTGACCTCAAAATGAGTCCGGCATACGTCACAAGGACGGAAGATCTCGTGACGACGCCCTTTATTATGGCCTTAAAAGGGGACATTGATGTATTGGACAGGAATAAAGAACTATGGTCATGAGACGAAATTCTTATATCAAGTAGTTTAAGTACCGAAGTGTAGCCGCTGAGTGGTGTCTGCCCATTGTCCATGGCCTGAACTGTAAACACGTAGTTGTCTCGTACTTCTCTGTCTAATGCGATCAGCGTCAAAATTTCACCCTAAAAGAACGAAATGTGAGACTTATCCGATGGGAAATCGTGCAGTTTCAACTTTTAGTGGACAAAAGCCTTGTACCAGAATAATTTTAAGTATATTATAGTACTTTATGCATTCTCTAAAAGCTAAAGATATAAAATATTTGTCTGAAATAACACCAAAAACAAATATTTCCCATAGAAAGTCGATGAAATAAAAATTTAAAGTTCAGAAAAATTTTGCAAACACAGGTAGAATTTCATCATCGGTTTCATTTCACCACTGAGAACTTTCAAGTTTTTCATATAAGCCTCAATATTTGTTTTCTACATTTGGTGTTGTGAAGCCTGAAAAAAATCACGACTTTAACGGGATTCGAATTCCAATTGCTTAAATTGGAAAATATACTGCGATGATCATTCTTCACTTTCATCTGCAACCGCAATTCATATATGAATTATTTCGCATATACATCACATCATTTCATTCCTCACGGGAAGATATGAACTCAATAAATTGACCTCGCTCCCAATGTGTGGCTTCATAGCTTAGTTGGTAGAGCATCGCACCGGTATCGCGGAGGTCACGGGTTCGAGCCCTGTTGAAGCCCTGATTTTATGCAGGCTTCTTCTTTCCAATTGCTTAAATTGGAAAATATACTGCGATGATCATTCTTCACTTTCATCTACAACCGCAGTTCACATGTGAATTATTTCGTATATACATCACATCATAATGTAAATAATGTTGGTACTAGGTTTTTGTCCACTAGTTACTGGAACATCTGGTGGATTCCCTCTTAATGCTGTAGTCAATAATTAAAATAGTACGTAGCTTGTGAACTATGCCTGTTGTTGTGCATTTTATATCGTGACAACTGATAACTTTGCAAAGACGAACAACTTACCGTGCTTCCGTCAATTTCAAATTCTTTCTGTGAAGACACAATGCTGTAAGTCAGGGTCGCTCCAGGTCTCATCTTTGCAACCACTACTTGTAAAATGGAGGTTCCAGGTGGTCTGTTTTCAGTAACGTTGACTTCATAAGAGGACCTACGAAAATTTGCAGTTGAAACAGCAAAATAAACTTTTCACTTGCATTATGTACAGACTAATACACCGTATTCCAAAATGGCCGCCATTTTAGTGTTCTTTTGTTTGCTTGCAAATTAGCCCTCGTTGCCGTGTTCAAGGGAAAATATTCTTTTGAATTTCGACTTTAAGAACGAGACAACAAAGGCTAATTTGAAGGCAAACAAAAGACCACTAAATGGTGCCCGTTTTGGAATAAGGTGTACTGGGAAGCTGAAACAGCATAAGGTTTGAAAGCCATAAGCAACGTTAAGTAACCTATACCGACCGTCAGTCAGTCAATCAGTCGATTATTCATTCATTTGAGAGTCGGTCGCTCAGTCAAGAAGCTCTCATCCTTAATATGTTCAGTAGAATCGAGAAGCTGGAGATATTAAAACAGTATTAACTGTGGTAGCCATTAAATAAATAACATAAAGTAAGATGTTGCTCATTGATTAATTCATTCATCTGTTCATTCAGTCAGCCAATCAGACAGTCAGTCTGTCTGTGTGTCTGTCTCTCTGACTGTCCGTCTGTCAGTCACTAGATGGTCAGTTACTCAGTGATTTTAAAAACTCTTACCTATTAAACACAGGGCTGTCATCGCCTGCGTCAACGATATTCATTTCCACAGTTATGTTAGATGAACGAGGAATGATTCCGTGATCACGTGCTACAACTTTGAAAATAAAGGAGCCATTGGCATCGATCACACCACGTTGGATGAGATCGATTCGATTGATGATGTTATGCACTCTGAGGGGAAAAAGAAAGAAAAAGGTTAAAAATGCAGTTTTGACGGACATCTAGCTCGATTCTAAACCGAAGCCCCCATCGAACACCTTCATTACCCCGCCGCCCCATTCCCCCCACAACATTTGTGGACGGCTTATCACAACTCAAGGAACAGAATGTTTCTTAGGTATGGAATGGTATGAAATATGGTATCGATGGATAAAATTACAAATGTAACCAAGTCCTCGCGAAAATAACAGCAGTTCTTGCGAATATTTGCTTTCCTTGAGCTCGTATCTCTTTTCTATTTGTATTTCAAGTGAAACTATGCAGGTAAGCTATACTTTCAGTACGTAAATGTCTTATGAAAAGTCCACCGACGATTACGTTGGTGTAGCCTGTCCTATTGTTAACTGGCCTCTCTGCCGAACCCAGATATTGACATAAAATTTTGGGAGGTTCTCTGCCAAACCAGATTAGAATTTCAGATAACCTATTTCACTACAGACTATGCCAGTAGTTAAGAAAAAGTTGGTAAGATGCTCAGTTTCCTCGGGAGTTTTTCTAGTCTCCCCGATCCGTAATACTGAGTTCTTGTAAAAACAAACGGAGAACGTAGCCTCAATTATTATTCAACAAATTGTAACACTATCCAAATATGGTCATGATGCTCTCGATATCTGTCATCCGTAGGTAACAGATATCCGGCGATATACGTAGCTTCGTACGTGGGAAGAAAAAGTGAAGCGAGAAAATGTCGACAGAGAGATTTACAAGGATTTAGGTTGTTTTGTTATCAATTTTTTGAATAATAAAACAATTATCCTACTCAATCTCGCGGAATATCGTCTGATTTTAGCCGACTCGGCCTACGGCCTCGTCGGTTAAGTATCAGACGATATTCCGCGCGATTTCGCAGGATAATTGTTAATTAGCTGTATTATGCGCATGCTCAATTAAATTTTCCAATTACGTGAAACACAGCACAGCACAGAGTAAACAAAAGTGTGTAGATTGGTACATGTTTTGTGAAATCCTAAACTTACTTTATAAAACCGTCTTCTGAATCAATAATGAAGAAATCATCCTTGGCGTCAGCGATAGAATACGTAATACGGCCGTTGTCATGGATATCCTTATCTTCTGCCACAACAGTTAACACAATGGTACCGACCGGCGTCTTGTCGATAACGTCCGTCTTATACCTTACACTCAGGAAATACGGTGAATTATCATTCGTGTCTGAAATTACCACGTTTACCGCTACACTAGACTCCAGACCTCCGCCGTCTTGAACACGAACGATGAACGAATAAGCGTCCTGAGTCTCTCGATCCAGTTTTCCCTTCGTCGTCACGCTGCCTGTTTGGGAGTCTATAATAAATTTAGGGTGATCCATGGAGTAGGAAATATCAGAATTTATCCCATAATCCGGGTCTTTAGCTGTGAGATTAACAAGAAAACTACCGACTGGAGATTCCTCCGATATTGTCAAGGTGTAAACCAGACTTTCGAATCTTGGTTCATTATCATTTATATCTGATAGGGTAATAAATACCATGCCAAACCCTTCGAGCGGGTAATAGCTTCCATCTAAAGCCGATATGTTCAAAGCATAATGTTCTTTCGTTTCTCGGTCCAAAAGGCCAATTACGTGGATAACTCCATCATTTCTACCGATCTCAAATTTCCCATCCGCCCCAGAGATCAACGAATAAGACACCTTTCCATTGAGTTGATGGTCGGGATCGGTAGCATGCACTATAGTCACTGAAAAACCTACGGAAGAATCTTCGCTGATGGTCACGTTTTTTGTCGATGGTTCAAATCGAGGAACATTGTCGTTAGCGTCAATCACTTGGATCTTCACAGCTGCGACTGACGCGTGCCCAGTCCCTTGCTCGTCGACAGCCACGACATAGAACGAGTAGTTTGCAATTCTCTCGCGATCCAAGGTCGGAAGTGGGAATTTCCTGGTTGAAATAACTCCTGTTATTGGATCGATGGAGAACTGATGTCTCTCAGAGCCATTTAGGTGATAGTGAATGTCCCCATGAAGTCCTGTGTCAGGGTCTGTAGCTTTGATTTCATGATGCTGAAAAAAAAATGGTGAAAAGCAGTCACGAAGTTGGTCTCAAGCCACCGTAAAAGAAATACTTAAAAACAGGCTAGAGTGGTTTTGAATTACTATGCTACACGGTTGGCTTAAAAAACTCGCGCACTTTTTCATCCAGTCAGACGTAAAACCAGAACCAATCGTTACTCATTCGCACAAGTTTTCTCCTTCGCCCTTCCCCTTTCGCCCTTCGCCCTTGCCCTTCGCATAACCTCCATGTATTCACTTCAATGTTGATTGATTCATTTTAATGGTTCGCAAGAGTGATCTCTTTTGTTATGTCTTACGATACTCAATTGAAAGCTGCTCTAAACGAAATAGTTCGACTAGTGTTTTTCCAATTGGTTTCTTTTGGGCTGTGAATATTTTGTTTGTAAACAACCATTTCTGCTGTTGCTGCTGCCGCTGTTGTTGTTGTTGTTGTTGTTGTTTATCTGTACGTACTCACCATGTCCACAGTTGTACCGGCTCTTGAGTTTTCCACAATACTGCCTGTGTACGAGGCTTGAGAGAACTTTGGCGAGTTGTCATTCCTATCTAGTACTGTTACAAACACTGTGGCAAAAGCCTGAAACAACAATCATGGAATTTAGAAAAGGCTTAATTTGATGTTTCCGCCCCGGAAAACAATAAAGAAAATTGCAAAATTCATGAAATGTTGCAGTGTTTTGCTGTAACTACGGTAAATAAATATGCAGACCATCAATTTACGGGCTACAAATTTACGTTTTAGTATACAAATTTAATATCAGGTGTATATCATTACCTTTCTGCTAAGTGGAACCCCACCATCAGCTGCAGTCACTGTCAGAGTGTAACTACTCTGTTGCTCCCGATCAACATGGTTTTTAATTTGAACCGTTCCATATGTGTCCTGTAAGGAAAGAAGTGGAAATTAGGTGTTCAATTGTATATTCTACAAAGGATCATTCGTTCGCTTTTGTACTTTCAATGTGGGAAAGTGTGAAAACTCGTCATTCATTCATGAAATTGTTCATGCATCCATTCATTCGTGTATTCATTCAATCATTCGACCGTTCATTCTTCAATTCCGATTCATTCATATATTCTTTTTTTTTTTTCATTAACTTATTCATTATTCTTCCTTGCCTATATCACTTCTTCCCTTCCATTGGTTGCTCTTTTTTAATAAAGGGGCAAGTTTCTAAAGAAGCTGTGGTGCTGCGTCGGTGGGAGTATTACAAGATAATTTGGTTTTATCAACTGGGTTGATAATGTGAATTTACCACCGTAAAGAGATTCATTCGGAAGCTGACGTTTCGAGCGTTAGCCCTTCGTCGGAGCGATTCGGAGCAATTCGCTCCGACGAAGGGCTAACGCTCGAAACGTCAGCTTCCGAATCTCTTTACAGTGGCCAATTCACACTATCAACCCAGTTGATAAAACCAAATTGTCTTGCTCTTTTTTAAGTTTCGTTATAAACCATGGACTCCTCTTTTGCTTTTGATTTCTTTCAAGATGCAACATGTAGAGACTTACCTGTGTATCCACAGTAAACACTGAGAATGGATCGCCTCCTGTGACAGTATAAGTGATCCTGGCATTCTGACCACTGTCTAAATCTGTCGCTGTAACGTTGACCAAAGGGGTACCCACGGGGGAATTTTCGTACACAGACACAGTATAGTTCACTGGGTCAAAAACTGGGTCATTGTCGTTTATGTCACCAACTTCAATGTGAACTTGAGTCTACAATAATTGAAAAAAAAAATCAGATTTTTGAAATGCTGTGTAACTGTCTAAGTGTTCTTCTCTTTATTGTTAAACTAAGTTCATCACGTCAACCTGACACTTACGCTTTAGGCTTTGTATTCTTCTTACCTTGTAACTCACTCAAATATGTAATCTATTTTTGTCACTTAACCATAATTAATTATGTATGTTTCGCCTAGTTGTTATAAATAGTCCAACGGTTTTTCAAACATTATGTAACTGACGATGATGTTCGTAACATCGAAACATGTCTTTTAGATTAAAAAATGTCGTAATCTTCTTAAAAATAACGATAAACTAAGTTTCAATTTTACCTTCTGATTTTAAAAAGAATGGAATGGATGACAACAAGTTCCAGATATGAAGGCGAAATTGTCTCCTATTAATCTAAGAATAACCTTTGTCATAGCTTTTTCCACAATAAGTTATGCTGTTGTTTGTTTGTTTTATTTTTTGGCATTTAAAATACATTTACAACATATCAGTGTATAAGGGAGGGAAGCCCAAGGAAACCAATGATGCTTACGTAAAGGACTACCTTAAAGACTAAACAAAAGAATTCCGAGCATCCCCACAGCTTAATTAGACATTTTCAGACTATGAGTTTAAATGCCGTATTTTCAGCTTTGTTTTAGCATGAAAAGGGAAATTCATTGAAGTCTGCTTCACTTCAACTAAGTTATAATATTAAAGACTTGAGATCCATGTTTACCGCAAATGGCGAACGGCTAGAGGCCACGTGAGCACCCTAACTTTGAGGTGTATTAATCGCGCACGCCTCGGTTTTTAAAAACAAAATCAGCCTTCAGGTTACAGTGTTATACAGCTGTGAAAAAGTTCAAATCGAATACCTTCGCACGCAAGTTCTGTATTAGAGAACACAAAGAGAATTAAGGCGAAAATGTTGTCTCAAGGATATAAAGGGAATAGAGAGGGAATAACAACGATCAGAAAGAAAGGCAATAAACTTTCAGATACCGTAGCGATACGAGCAGGTTTCCCTTGATCTGACACTCCAATAGTAAGGGTGTAAGAGAATGTCTGTTGACGTTCAAGGTTTTTGCGTGTTCTGATCATAGCTGTATGTGAATCCAGCGAAAAATCACCTAAGAAAGAATATTATAATTATTTATTGTGACAAAGTACGAGAATCGTTAAAAACACAGAATAAGTGATAAGAATTATAGCTTGATTCCATGAGACTCACTCCCAGTATTCCCAGATATCAGTTCGTAAACCAATTCGCTGTTGCTTCCTGCATCCGGGTCAATCGCCACCGCTGCAATAACATCACTGTTGGCTTTCGCACCTTCTGATATTTTAACGCTGTAACCATTCGGCGGGAACAACGGGGTGTTGTCATTTATATCCATAATCAGCACGCCTACCTGAAAGATGGACCGGTAGAGACTGAGGAATGAGGGGAACTGGAACGAGTCAACACAATGTAAGCAAAGCACAAGGTCGTGTTCAGTGGAAGATAAAAGAGGAAACTGGTAAACGCTAAGAGGGATTCCGTTTAAAGTTCGAACAATAAGTGCAACGATTATTTACTAAAAATCTACTCATAGCACGGTAACATTTTCAATACTACTTGAAACATCTCACTTTAATTCATTTCTCTAAGCGACCCAGCGGTTAAGTTCTCAAGCACTCTCCAGAAAGTGAAGGTCAAACCTCGTAAGACTGATGCTCAAAAGCGTATGTTATTGTGTTTTGAACTGAAATGAAACGTCCGTTTTAGGTAAAATATGGATAACTTCAAGTTCAGTTTTTCAGCTTGAAAGCTCAAGACTCCTCAACTTCTTCTTAACTGTATTCAAAATATTAACTTACCATGCTATGAAGTTTTTTTGATAACTTTATTTTCACCTTTTTAACTCGAATGGAAACCGTCTTAATTTAGTAAACTGCTAACCAAGAAATTCTCAGCACTGGAGGGCATCAAACACTGATCCTTTGTTCTAAAAGACAGGCCCACAATCTGATTTCGCACGAACATCGATAAGCATTTCTATTCTAACTCTTCTTTCAGAAAAAAAAAAACACAATTGGTTGATATTTACCGTGGCTGTAGTCCGCTGTGCTGGTGAGCCATGGTCAGTGGCTTCTACCAATAATGTATACACTCCTCTTTCATCTGCATCAACTGCTAACCCAGGCGCCTCGCGGTCAAGGTCTTTACGTGTTGTGATTACACCCTGAATTTGAAATATCACAGTTTCTTAACAGAAAAGCAGGGAAGCAAATGCAACGTCAGAGAGCTAGACAAAATAGGGGCTATCGAAGAGTATTTTGAATCGTTCCAGTGAGTATTTAGTATGTATTATGTAGTGTATGTCATACAAAAATAAACAAATAAATAAATAAATAAATAAATAAATAAGAGGAAGCCACATCAGCCTTAGCTGGTTTTCATGCAGGCCCTCTATCCTGAGCGTATTTGAATTTGGAGATAATGGTTTTTGCAGCGGGGAGAAAACCGGAGAACCCGGAGAAAAACCCAGGGAGCAAGGTGAGAACCAACAACAAACTCAACCAACACATGGCACCGGGTAGGAATCGAACCTGGGCCACATTGGTGGGAGGCGCTCTCACCACTGCACCATCCCCTCTCCCCTCCCCTCTCCCCCTAGTGGCAACTCGAACCAAAACACTGCAGGGCAAGTATTTGTGAAATGTGTTATTATAGCGCTAAGGAAAACCAATCAAATATGGAATGAACAAATCGAAAACCGGTGGATTCATCAAATGTGCTTTTGTTTCGCGTACGAGTGACCTCGATGATGCTGCCTTTTTGCAAACGATGTTGGAAATCAAATTATTCGCTTTTTTACAAAAGTAGCATATCTTACCGTATCACCATCAATTTGAAATACATCTCCTAAGTTTCCTCCACTGATAGTGTATGTAATAAGCTTGTTATCTCCATCATCCTTGTCGGTAGCATTTACTTGTATCACGTGTATTCCCGTGGTGGAATTCCCTTCTGTTTGGGTCACATTCATCGTAGGAGGCGTGAATTCTGGAGCATTGTCGTTGATGTCAGTCACGTGAACAGAGACTTCTTTGCGACCCTGTTGATTTAATAAAAATTAGAATCTACAAGCCTGTCCTTGTTTCCACACTGTGTCTGGTCATTAGTTAGAACTTGTCACATGGTACAGATACTGCAAAAAAGGGTTGCAAACGACATTCGGAGTTTAGTGGTTGCAGTAATTAGCTCTTATTACCCGAGCGGGAGGTCTGTATGGCAGAACTTCATCAAGGTCGTGAGAGTGAGGTGAGGTCTGTACACACGACCGAGGTCAAGATTGTCCCATACAGACCAACAAAGCTCAGTTAATAAGATGTTTATTATATGGAAAACAAGAAAAATTTAATTCCTTAATGTAAGTGGTTTGTACTAGCTGACATTTTGCTCGCGAACGGTGTTGAGCTGGACTTAAATCTCCTAAAGTATGCTCGTCCTCTACTTTTTTTTTATAATCAGGTTTTTCGGCCCCTCCATCAAAATTTTATGAGCAAATGGTAAATATTTTTGTATTTAGTTTGCAATTTTTTCACCCGCAAAATTAAATCGGTCTAGATGCCGGCCTAGATGGGAAAATCTAGACCACGTTCACTATTGATTTCAGCTAATCAAATTCGTGACTACAGTAGTTCCCAGTCCTTGTGAGACACATAATAAAGAAAAATAGAGACCAACCTTGCTTGTTTGTAATCTATTTTGCAACCTAGTCGAGATGAGACACTTGCTTACTACCGTTATAACTTCATTATGACAATAATTGTAAGTATTGTGGAGAGAATGAGAGTACCTTTGGAGGAAATTTGGTATAGGACAAAGCACACAGGCAAGATATTTATCTCTAAATTTTACTTCGGTGTTATGGACGAAACGTGAGTGGAAGTAGATAATGTACCCTGCAGTATCGGCTGAAAATTACAAGCTATAACCACTTCGTGTCGAAATACTGGAAAAATTATTAATTTTTTTGTCATAAATATAGAGAAAACAACACCTGTCTGTCTCCTGTATCTGTTGCCACAGCAGTTATTTGGTAAACACTTTTTTCTTCTCTGTCCAGAGCTGACGGACTTGTCCTGATTTCGCCCGTGTTGGCGTCTACTGTGAACTTGCCGTCTGATCCTGTGGACAGTAAAAGTGCCAAGAACTTTACATTTCGTGTATTACAGGAGATCCCTAAAACTCCTCTAACAGTTACTAACGTCGATAATGAATGATACAAATTATGGGCAGACAGGAACTGCAAATTCCAATTTGTTTATTTACATTTTACATGAAGGAATAGGACATCAATCACTCTTAGCTAATTACGTTTCCAATGCGACAACGCGGTCAAAACGTACAGACCTGACGGTTTATTTAACTATATCATGGGTTTTACGGGAAACAGTGGTGGCGCCAATTACCTTCAAGAGTGTAAATAATCTTGGCATTGTTCCCCAGATCCTCGTCATTCGCCGAAACACGTAGAACAAAGAGTCCACCAGGAGAATTCTATAAACAATGAATTATTAACTAGGATCAAGGTACTTTCCTGTGTCTCGAGATAGTGTACCGGCTAGAGATAAGTTGGACAAAAGGAGCTTGACGCAAGCTACAGGTCATGACCCCGGGGGCACTCTGTAAATCTATCCCAGACTAGCTATTTTCCATGTAGAAACGTTATCGTTCCAGAGTATAAATCATTTATACACTGGCCACTTTCCAGTAAATTATACCCTGTTTTAAACAAAAACTCTCTGATTTCAATAACCTATTCCAGACTAAACTGCCTGAAAACCATAGCCTTCACAGTGGCACATACCCATATCGCGTAAATATGGAAGTGCCGCCCGGGGGGCCATAGCATTGCAGACATATAGCCCAACAAACGAGTATGAGCGTTTAATATTGTTGACCTTGCGTACAGTCTGAATTGAAATAGATGTTCCCTCTAGCTTATATTTACATCCAACAGTGTATCTTTCGACTTCTTCTATAACAAACTGATTAAGTCAGAACTTAGAACGTTTTAAGTGCCTGTAACATTTAGAATTCCAAAGACCCTAAACAATAGGCTCTTCAAACGGACAGAGCAGGAGGACATGGGAGTTGTTCTTGTTAGAGGAAGATGGCGTTGGGCCGATCACCTGCTCCGTAGAGAGACCAACAACATCTCTAAGTTTGCTCTCAGAAGGATAACAGAAGGTGAAAGGAAAAGAGGCCGTCTCACAACCACGTGGACGAGGACTGCAAAGGCAGAACTTCAGGCCCTAAACCTTAACTAGGAGCAAGCCGCACGGCTTACAAGGAACCGGCAGAGATGGGGAAGTCTTGTTGATGTCCTAAGCGTGAACAAATGATAATGATGATGAACATCTCGAGTTCACTGATGAAAATGTAAAAGTTAAAACTTACTTCAGGCACATCTGCTGAGTATTGTAGGGAGGAGTTGAATTCCGGATTACGATCATTGACATCTGTCAGTCCTATTTCCAACAAAACACTGCTGTTGTGGAGACCGTCTGAGACTTGTACCTGGGAAGGTTATAGAGATGAAGTCAACAGGGAAACGATGAATGACCAAAACAAACGACCAAAAATTTCAGTTGAATTGTCTTTACTTCACCTGATGACTAAAAAACAACGGCGCAAATTTTGCATTTAAACAAAAACGTACGCCACTCACAACAAGTTTGTAAAGGTCCTTGGTCTCTCTATCCAGCAAATGTTTCACAGTTACAACTCCAAGATATTTCCCATCAGTTTTGACAGTCTCAATATTCAAGTGGTCATCTGGGTCGCCGCTAACGATACTATATGTGAGCTAGAAGGAACAAAACATTGAAAATATTACAATTTACAAAGAGGGGAAATTTTTCTATAACACATGGCTACCTCGTCGTTTTTTCCAGGTTCTGATATTCAGTTTGGGGAAAAAATACCTATGACACCTTCGTCTCCTGCGAGGTAAGAGTGCCTTAAAAATTTAGTAGACTTGTTTGAAGCCAAGAAACGATTACGGCCGGTGCTCTTGCTAGCTTTTGAAACTTAAGCTTGTCATGCTTAATATAGTATCTTCCATGGGGGTTTCATGTATAGCCCTGAAAAATTTGATGTAATCACTCAGGCGACTTTAAGGAATTTGTAAACACTCAAGCTACCCAAGTAAATGGTGATCCAATCTTGCAATAGTTGCATGGTTCATTTATAGAACAAAGCCAACAGATCTGAAGTATATATTACCACTGTATTCTCAGCACTGTCCATATCAGTTGCTTGCACGGTTGTAACGGTTGAACCTACAGGACTGTCTTCTGTCACTTCACTCTGATAATCTTGGAACTGAAAAACTGGAGTGCGATCATTCACATCCTTGAGTAAAACGATAACCTAAACAAACAATGTTAAAAGTGAATTAACACCTTGAATGATAAAGCCGACGAAAACCTTGCTGAAGAACTTTGGTAACACGTTTCCCGACAGAATATGTTCTTAATGGAAGAGGAAACATTTTTAAAGCGATATGCTTAAATGGGTGTAATGGTATAAATTGAATCAGATATACACCGAAAAATTACGAACTTGTTACTGTTGAACTCCGTCATGGCCGGTCCCAGGCCCGGATGAGAAAGGAGGAAGGTTGGGCGTGGGAGTATAACCCAACCCCGTAAAAAAAACTCTTGCTACGGAAACAATGATTAACAGAACCACATCAAATTATCAAAGGGAACGACCCGGCTCAGTCAAACCGCAACAAAAGGGAACTGCCTTGCAGAATCTTCCTTTCCCCAAGACCGTCACAAGGATTGGAACATGGAATGAGCGGGAAAGTCTGAACAGGTGGGGGCTATGGGGATCAACAAGTACTGTTGAAACGAAGCACGAAGAGATCATCGTCTCTTGTTAAAACTGAGAAAAACTTGGACGTTCCTGACGTTACTGACCGATGTTTCGCCGAATCGTGGAGGATTTCCGTTGTCTGTTGCTGTGACACGAAGCGTATAGTTTGGTATGATTTCTCTGTCCAGTGGCTTCTGTACTACGATTTTTCCCTGTTAAAGTGAAATATACGGAGCTACGATTAAACAAATCAAAATGTAAATCGGTGTTATTAAACAGCCTTCTGGATATTTGAGGACCAAATGTCAATTCTTGCGATCGGAGTACCTGACGATGGAGGTTTTAACACCTGCTTGCAAGAAATGAGAAAAGGAAAAAAAATCTCACCGAGTTATAGGAAATCTTAAACTGTCCGTGTGGATCGCCAGCAGAGATGTTATATCCAATCTGGGAACCTATGGCTGAGTCTCGCTCGGTTGCCTTGACCTGTACCACGTGACCACCGATCGTTTCATTTTCCCAGATCTCCACACTGTACGTAGCTTGCTCAAACTTGGGATTGTTGTCATTTTCATCCTTGACAGTGATGTTTACATGAAGTGTAGAACTGTTGAGTGGTGGATTGCCCTGATCCATCGCCACGACATAAAATGTGTAACTGGACAATAGAAGGAGAAGGAACGCATCATTTAGTTTAATTTTCCTTTTAACGAAGACTCACTCTTGCAGATGTCTCTGAGATAATGTGCTCCTACGTGGGAGCTCTTCCGTGACTTGAAAGATAAGCAAACAGGCGGATTTTGGAAATATATACCTCTTACCAACCTCATCTACTTGGTCCGTAAGTTACGGACCGACTTTCTGTTCAAAGCCTGACATGACACTGAAGCGAGGGCCATACATCGAACGGGGAAAAACGAGGATCTGTAGCTTACAACAGAGACCGAGAAGACGAAGTTGATGAGATATTTATTATACCTCAACTGTGTGCCTGACGGGTTCGGGAAACCATTTCTCAAGCTGTCAGCAGGTTTTAATGCATGTCGTCAAAATGTTAAGAAATCACATTTCAATTTGCCGAGAATGGATAAGAAAATTTAGTAATAAATGATGAGGCATTCTAGGAACAAACCAACGATCAGGGACCTCCTTGATTACGGCGAACTTTGATTTAGACTTATGTTTTATAGATGTTATCTAATGTGATTCTCTGTAAGCTACTCAGTTCCGAAAAGGCGCCACTGTTGAATCCATAACTAACTAACTAACAAAAAGGCTCTGCCTTACTTCTGTTGTTCCTCGTAGTCCAGTTTTCCCACTGTAGTTATAACTCCTGTTTGTGGGTTGATTGCAAACTTTCCCTCTGGGGAGTACCCAACGTAGGTGAGAACTTTATTACTACCAACATCCGGGTCATCAGCTATTAACGTATACACGGGCATGCCGGGAAGGGCAGATTCACTAATGGGAATGGTCAGCGCCAACTCGCGGAAGGAAGGCGGGTTGTCATTAGCGTCAGCTATGTTAATATCAACTTCAACGCTTGTTGATTTTGAGTCACCTAAAAAAGAGGAAAAAACTTTGGTCAGCATATCGTGCTTAAGAGGTCTTCGCAGTTATGTAATCAACTTAACCGGCTGCAAAAATGAAGCCTGAAAAAAGGGTTTGAACGGGATTCAAGCGTAATTTTTTTTGGAAAAATAAGAGCGAAAATCAATGTTGTCATCTTGTGCGACATGTTCATTCATGCGTAGTATAAACAAGATTCATGCTTCGTTTACACGTAGTAAAGACCCATTGACTAATGTACCTGCTCGATCTTCAGCGACTATCGTTAGCTCATAGGCGTTTTTTGTTTCTCTGTCCAACTTCTTAGCAACCAGTATAAATCCAGATGAGTTGATGGCAAATGCGCCACCCACGTTTCCACCTTGAGACAGCAAAACAAAAAGACAAGTAGGTTTATCGATCTGAAGCCGACATGATCACGGTATTTCCCCTCAAATTCTTGACAAAATATGGACAGAACCTGTTACTCTGAGAAAACAGTTAAGTGAAGTCTAGCGACTCCTCTCAACACATCAAATTGAAAGCAGCTTTCGCTAAGACATACAAAAAAATAAAAACCCTTCCAGAAATTAACTCACTGATCACGAACCCTCAGCCTTGACTGCTGTTGAGGCCCCGTGAGCACTACGCCAGAGAAATTTGAAAACGCGCGCAGAGCTTTTTTCTGCGGTTGGGCCTGCCGTCCACACTAATCCGTCACGAAAACGGAGCTTTTCGAAAACGCTTTTCAAACCGGAGGAATTTGAAAACTCTGGCTCTGCGTTTTAGTGTGGAAGGAAAATCATTTTGAAAGACACAACTTTTATTTGCAAGGTCTGTTGAACGGCAAATACACAAAACTATTAGCACCTTTTCTTTCCTTCATCCCACCTAGCTTTTATAGTAGTAGTTTGCTTTTATAGTGTCAACAGAGCTTAACTCGTGTTCTATGTACAAAATACTTTTGCATAATTTTAGTCGATAATTAACAACGGAACTGTCATAGAGTTTCGTTACTTGATTACCACAGACCTGTGATTGAGTAAATAATTTCTCCTGCCAGTCCCTCGTCGTCATCCACAGCATGAACCTCAGTAACAACCGTATTTACTTCACTGTCCTCTCGCACCTCAGCCAAATAAGTGAATTTATCAAACTGAGGGGCGTTGTCGTTGATATCGGACACGGTTATATTGACAAAGGCCGTGGAGGACTGGGGCACGGGATACCCATGATCCCTCGCTGTCACGGTCAGTGAATAACCATTGGGTTTGGCTTCACGGTCAACTTTAGCCATGATGGTGATAACACCTACACAATAATGGTAACAACCATTAAGTCTGCGTACGAGCCAAGTTGCCCATCAGGCCGGCGCGTATCTCCGGTTTCGATAGCATGAAGCGACGAGGAGTATTTCTACTCCCCCCTGGATGGGATGCTTGTCAATCGCGAGGTTAGCCACCCTATGCCCCCTACCCCCTCTCCCCAGCATTAAATTCGCCAATACTAATTTACACACCTGGGTGGAAGAGGCCAGGCCCTGTGGGAGTAGTGTTTTCACCAAGAACACTTAACAATTATTCCATGAGCGCGCGTTGGATATTTAACAATTATCCTGCGAAATCGCGCGGAATATCGTCTGATACTTAGCCGACGAGGCCGTAGGCCGAGTTGGCTAAAATCAGACGATATTCCGCGAGATTGAGCAGGATCATTGTTTTATTATTCAACAAATTGATAACAAAACAGCCTAAATCCTTGTAAATCTCTTTGTCGACATTTTCTCACTTCACTTTTTCTTCCCAAGTACGAAGCTATGTATACCGCCGGATATCTGTTACCTACGGATGACCACACAGCGGTCAAACGCAAAATCAAACGCCACTTCCGGCTTTCGCCGCCTCGAACTTCGTAAGAGTTTGAAGAGAAAACCTGCAAGACTTCTGTAGGAAAATGTTATAAAAATAGTACTGTGAGAGAAAATTACAAGCTGGGAGGACTTTAGGATGTCCATCACTAAATGTCCTGGTCATATGCGAAGTTTAAAGCTTAACGTTTCAGCGACTGTCTTAACTTTGGGCTTGAAAGCGAAAATTTTCGAAAATTTAAGACCTTGTCAAGCGAAATTTTGGGGAGAACTGCGCACGCGTGCCACGTTTGACCGCTGTGTGACGGATGACAGATATCGAGAGCATCATGACCATATTTGGATAGTGTTACAATTTGTTGAATAATAAGAGATGATAGATAGCCAACGAGGCGCGTAGCGCCGAGTTGGCTATAATCATCTCATATCCAACAAGCGCGAGTGGAATAATTGTTTTATTAAAAACGTCCCCAAAAAATAAAGAACTAGACTACAATGAAAACAAAAAGGCCCAAAAAATCACGCATACGCTCGCCATTGTTGTAGATCATGGTATAATGGCTCATATACCATGATGGCTAAGCCAATGAAAACTCTCGAACTGCATTATCCAATGATCCAGTTTTTAATAAAAAACAATATCCCAGGGCTCGAGCTCGATCCGGAGGCGCGGACCATACCGGTTGTAAATTGGGCTAATAGACTTGAAATTATAGTCCATGAAATAAGCAAAGGCGGTCTAATTCGCTTATTAATCGAAAGTGAAAGCCATTTAACCATTTTCTGTCCGGAGTCTTCTCTTTTATCACTACGGCAGCCTCAAGTAGTCGCCTTTGTGTTAAATTACCTTTAAAAGTTCAGGTTGTACTTTTCAAAAATGTCACTGGTGCTTCATGACAACGAAGGCAATACAACGCATAATTTGACTCTTATCCAAAAACGACTATTTTATTAGTTTTGAATCATTACAATTTAGTGTGGACGTAACTCACCTGAAGTTTTGTTGATAGCAAAAACCCCTTCCCCTCCCATGAGAGTGAAGACGACATCGCCGTTGCCACCGTGATCCGGGTCATCAGCTATTACCCGGATAATGGATGACGCAACAGTTGCATTTTCACTGATGGCCACTTGGTACACAGACTCAGTGAACTGGGGAGAGTTGTCATTCTCATCTTCAACTTCGACCTCTAATGACACACTGGTGCTCTGTAAGAGTGACGTCATACTGCTTATCAATTATGTTTTGGTCGAAATAAAAAAAAAACTCACTAAAAACAGGTCAGTTTAGGTTTGAGATGGTTCATCTAACTTGTGCCTTCTCACAAGATCCAATATCTGATATTGATGAGCTTCAGTTTTATCTTATTCGGAGAAACCAATATTTAGAAACTGACACTGTGATTGTTCGATAAATCATACCGGCTTCCAAAAATCAAACAACCTAGTTAACAATCAGCTACCTTGGCAGCCTCTCCTCCTCCGTCTGTAGCCTGCACAGTCAGGTGGTAATGAGCCTGCTCCTCCCTGTCCAGCGGTTGGGTTGTGTAAAGGACGCCGGTAGAGGAGTTGACCGCAAACCTGTCACTGTTTACAGTGATTGTAACCTGGCTATTGGGGCCATGATCGGCGTCTTCAACTGTTAGCTGCATCATGGATGAGACAGACGCACAAATAAGGGGCATGCACACAAGGTGTAGCAAAATGTGCAAGAAACCAAAATTCAAAATCCTTAAGACAACCTCCAAAAAGCTCTTCGCGTAACCAAGCAATTTAGTTACTTAAATGAGTTTTACAAGTGATGAGGACAGCATCCCAAGATTTGAATTCTGTTACTTAGTGATAGTTTGTATATAGAGAAGTTCTTTGATATAGCTATCAATTAACGAGAATTGATTATTAAAAAATAACTTGGTAGAAACATAGCCTACGAAAGCAATTGCGTGTTATCGCTTCCGGCCGAATTGGTGTTTCTGTTAGGAGAGATGAGGCTCAGCTGTATTCAGCGATTCGAAACAAACAATTCCAGGCGAAAGAAGGGACAAGAAAAAAATCCTTATCTGAAATGAAATATAATTACAGATAACTAGATAGCTAGATAACTAGACTTCCATATTACAGCTGACATCGTTGAAACGTAACTCCAGGAACGTAATGTACCTACCCGTAGGACACTTTGACCAGAGGGTAAATTCTCCCTTACACTCGCAACATAAGAGTTTGGTATGATGATTGGAGAATTATCATTCACGTCAACGATGTTTATCGTCACTTGCACAGTGTTTTGCAGGGAAGGATGTCCTCCTGAAAGCAAAAAAAGAGTGTGGCCAATATAAGAAGGGGGATTTATAGCTGAGATAGTCAATGTTTTTTTTGTGTAATCCCGTGTGTGTTCTTTGGTTTGGAATTTGAAAATATTACATTGCGCGCGCTCCGTTTTCTTAGCATCATAAGTATTGACAGAATGACATTTTCAGTAATGAAGTCTTTTGCAGGCAGTAAGTTAGATTTGTCATTTTTAAAATGGCAGTAGAGAGGAACCTTTATCACATTTGTTTGAGGAAATTCTACAAAGTGATCCAATAAAAGTTCAATTTATTATTTTGGCTTTAATTTTACTACCGATTAGCTCATCAAAACTTCTCACCGTCTTTAGCCCGAACTCCAAGTACAAACTGATCAATGTTTTCTCGGTCCAGATTCCTAGCGACTTTGATTTCACCAGTACTCTCATTTATAATGAATGCCTTTTGTAAGTTTCCACTGACAATGCTGTAAGATACCAGGCTGTTGGAACCTTCATCGCTATCATCTGCTTCAACCTAAAAAAAGGGGGTTGTACGAACGCATCGTCAATTTTAAGGAGGCAAATTGCTGTTAATCATTTGTGGACGTGAACACAATTAGCCATATCAACAGGAATTGCAGTAGAAAGCGTCACTGATCAGAGAGTCATTCAATTTTTCAGCAAAAAATAATAATTTAATCTATAAACGACAATATTTACCTGCAATGGAACAAATCCGACAACAGAGTGCTCCGGAAGATCTGCCACGTAACTTGCTTGTCTAAATACTGGCGGATTATCATTAGTATCCAGGACTTCTATTTCCACGACGGTTGAATTATATCGAGGGTGGTCTGGATCTAGATCCGTAGCTCGCACCTCGAAACTGTAGTTTGCTCTCGTCTCTCGATCCAGTTCTCCAATAGCAGTAATTACCCCCTCATCTGAGATTGCGAAATTGTCCATGTACTGGGGATAACTTGGCATTTCTTTACCAGTGACATGCCCTAAAAAGTTTACAAATGATACAAGAAATAACAACCGCTAACTAAAAAAAACTATCTCGCTTGTAGCCTACATACAGACATAAAATATTTTCTTAATAGAAGTCAACAATCAGGCAAACAAAGTTGATTTTGTCATAGAAAATATAAATGATTAAGGTTGTTAATAAACAATTATTGGATGAGGTTTTTGTGATATCCAGAATAATTAAGGTCGAGGTAAGGGTTATCAGCCGAAGCCGAAGGCTGAGGCTGATAACCCTTACTGAGACCTTGATCATTCTGGATATCACAAAAACCGAATCTAATAATTGTTTTATTAGACATTGAACGAACGCAAAAACTTGGAAGTCATGTTTCTGCTTCTTCACTGACGGCAAGCAACACGAATCGCGCGAAGTTGACATGATTACCCTTGGAAATCATGGACTGCGGTCATACATGACATGATAACCCGTGACCTTGACATGATTACCCGTGACCTTGACAAGATTATTGCAGAGCGCTGATTTCGAAAATTCACTGTAGGCTTTCGGCCAATCAGAAAAGAGTTAGAGAGTTGAATGTATAATAACATTTATTAATACTCACGAGATATCTTGTACGAATGTATCACCTCATCGTCCGTAAGGCGCTTGCGCCAAATGAGAAGATCGCTGACCGACAAATTACCGTAATGGTCAAGACTTTCAGCATTATATTTTCCGACCGTCAGTTGGGTGAAAATGTCACTTGGACGTGTAATGTCCTCTGGGGCCTGGGAAGATGCGATTAGCTGTCCGTTTTGAAAGTAACGCAATCCAGCTTCAACACCCCACGTAAATGTAAAGTAAAACCACTCCTGTGAATATCAAACTATACAAAATCACAAAAAGAAGACAAAATATTTTTTCAAAAAGTTTAGGATGACTAATTTGACTAATTACTTTAGTTTTACATCACATTCCTACAAACTGGGTCTCATTCGCACGCTTCTTGATAGAGCCTTCAAGATCAACAACATTTGGTTGGGTTTTCATGAGGACATCACGAATCTTACCAATATCCTTCAAAAGAATCTTTTTCCAGTTCATCTAATTGAAAACATTATTAATCGCTACCTCACATTTACTCGTCAGGACTGTAATCCTCCTTCTTCCGTCTCTGACACTACACGTATCCTGTACTTAAAGCCATGAGAAAAAAACCAAGGGCCTATCTTTTATGTTAAAAAAATATTGCTCAAGCTATTGCCAACCTAAAAAAAATCATGCATAACCTAAGCTAAGGGTGAGAAAGAAATTTCATGCCCCGACACCCTCCCCACCCCCTCAAAAAAGATAATTGTCCGTCCCTTACCGTGCGTGATGTCACAAGCTAGGTTACCTTAGATTAACTAGATGGTAGCCGCGCCTGACTCAACAGACTGAAAGAAAGTTACCTTTGGTATATCGTCCACTTTCAGGCTCCATTCATTTGTTGAGGTTTCCAAAATAAGCTTGAAATCACCTTCAGCTGACTCGCGATAAAAATCAAACCCAGTGGCGAATCTTGATGCTCCTCCGGATGAGATAATGGACTGACCCGAAATAAACTTCATCCAGAAGGCCACTGATAACCCTTCACTGCACATAGTCGGATTACTGATGCAATCATCTAGAAGATAAATGTTAGATAAATATCAGATATTTTCATAGTTTGAAACGAAAAATTTATTTTTATAAATCTTCCCTCATTGTTATCCCCAGGGCTAATTTAAAGGCTCTACCATAATATGATTGCAAAGTTGTAATATGTCTAATAGAAATGTAGATAACAACAATTTCCGAATTTTGTTCCGAAAAATTCGAAGACGGTCGACGATTCCCCCAGGTATTCCGAAGTTTGCCGAAGACTAATATAACGGTACGTGTTATTTATTACGTAACGCTGTACATAAAATAACGATTGCTGTTACGTGTTCCCTGAACATTAAAGCTAAAGCACATTATGAGGCTGATATTGTCAAAAAAACAGTCTGGCTACACACTTTGATGTTTTTGAGCCCTCATCAATGGCGACAGGCTGCAAGTGTTTATAATTCTGTCCGAAACAGGACTAATATGGTATTCTCGGGTAGCGCCGCGACTCCACGAAATGCGTGAAATCTCGCGTTGGCGCAGCGACTCTACGAGAACAGCTACTCGATTCGGATCTCGTATAATTTCGCATCGCATCTCTAAAATTATGATATGACCTTTAAGTGGGTCACAAAACGAGCGTTCTGTCTACGCGCAGTGAATTAAATAAAGTAATCATGACGGAATAAGTTTCAGTCTGAAATCATAAACACGAACAAATAGTATTAAACTGTCAAACAGAAATGGCACTATAAAGGCTGACAATAGCCATTTTCGAGTGCCTTTTATCTCTGTTTCCAAACGCGTCCTCTTTGCGAAACGTTTCATTTGATAATGATATTGATTTGCATGAATACGGAACGTGCATTTGGAACAAATTTTGATATGAATGGTTTCGCTTGAAGATTACCGTTTTCACACCGAGCAGGGAAAACTCGGAAATGTCGGACAGAGCCTGTTCCCCTTTATCCCTTGAAACTAAAGGCTCAATTTCAGATCAGTTAAGTTCAAAAGAAGGAATGAAATAAACTAGAGCGAGATACGTGACAGTAACACAATGCTATGTTTATGAAACATGACACACAAAAACCTGATTACTATTCATAGAGAGAGAGTCATTATCAAACATCTGTCACAATTAATGACTGTTAGTTTGTAAATGATTCTGTAAATTTTGTTATGCATCTCTTACATTTAATAACACTTTTAAATGTCTGTTTCCATCTGAAGTTTTTTGAAATTATCATTTATACGTATGTGTAAGTTATTCGCACACGAAACATTCGGTTTATATTTTTGCTGGGAGAGTGGGTCATTTATTATTAATTTACGTTTCGGCTGTGTCGTTTGAAAAGACGAAGATGTTGCCTGACGCCGTTTGAATTATGAGTTATAAAACTTTTATCCGTGCTAGAGACCAATAAAATGAAACTGATTTCCGGCTGTATGTTGTCTGTGTCATCGGTTCACTTCTTTAATAGACCGCGCACTGAAAGGTAAGCCAAATTGATTTTTATTGCTTTGAAGCGAAGTAGAATACAAAAATTCTAGGACAGAACATTACATTAAAATTAAAAAGAAAAATATAGGTGAGGTCTAGTTAGTGGAAGAGGGGTGTCGAATTCTAAGAGATAACCCTCAACCGTCCGGACCTCAACAATCATATGTGAACTTCGCGTAATTATATGATTCAGTTTTGTCTGTCTCATAATTGTGGGATGTGCAAGACACCGTATATCTTCACGCATGCGTAGTCAAAATCCTAAGGGAAATTAATTTGTATATACCGCCTCTTTGCGTTATTGTGAAATTAATTTAAAAGGGCTGATTCGCCTTCTCGGCAATACCTCTTAGTTGGTTAAAAGCCGAAATATGTCTAAAAAGTATTGTAATAATCAAAAATCGAAAAGAAATGTGCATATCCAAAATAACTTCAACAAAAAAATGCATTCAAGTTGGGAGAAGGATAGCTAATTCTCAGATAATATAATCCTTCGCCATACGGACCACGCCAGTTGCATGCGAACTTCCAGTATATATATGACTCTGTTTATTGTGGTACATAATTCAAATCACAACATTTGTATTCAATCTTGTGAACCTTTCTGGCAAGTTCTAAAGTAGTTTCAAAACTGAATTACAAACTGGGAGAAGAGGCAGCAAGCCTACAAGTCAACGTTTGGATAAATAGTCTTGGAAGGTATTTTTAATTATTATATACTTAACCTAAGCGGTGAATAAAAGCGGCAATTGACAAATTTAGCATGATTTAGAAAGAAAGATATTTTATAGAAATTTCCTATTTGGCCAAAAAGAAACGAGAACCATTATTCCGCAGTATCAGTCTTAATAATTTTCCCCGTAAAATAATCTTGGCAAACAACAACAGAACGGCTAACTGCCGACTGCCCGAGGCTCTCTTACATTATAGTATTCGAATGTTACATGTATCATGAGTGAAAAAAGCTACCAGACGACGGAGCTGCCTTCATGCTCTGTTAAAAAATAAACATTATTTATAAACATTGCCGCAAATTACATTTGTTATTGAAATTTGCTAACCTTTGAACAAAGGAACTCAAGGGCACATCATTGATGACGTAATGCCAAAAAAATAGAAGTCTGGTTCGTTCGTTTCAAAATGAAATGTTAAAGCACGTCGTCTTGAACTTGCTTTGTTTTTGCTTCAGTGAAGATCTTTCGTCAAATTGAGGGCCTAATCTTCCAATAACTCGAACAACTCCGCCCCAAGTTTGAATAATAATCAGTATTCCCATCGTTTTGTTGTTGAAGGGTCTTAAAGAAAATTATAATAATCAGCATGTAGTTTGTCACGCTTTACTGGAATTTTTGTCGCTTTTCGTTTTTCTACTTAATTTTCTTTATGTATACAGTTATGCATTTCTGCAGATTAGCCCCAGCCAAGGCTGATCTTGTTTCTTCCTTCGCAAGGATAACGATCTCGTTCCGAAACAAGAATTGTAACCACACGTACCCAGTGTTTCCATGCACGTGACAGACATTTCACTGTAACATATTCACGATGTGAGTCTATTTGTGTGTAAGTCAATTTATCGGACGAATATTAACCGTGATGGTTATACTTTGAACATCGTGTCTTTTAAAAAGCAAGTATGAGTTTTAATTGTATTTGTTTATCACGGCTTTTATCACGAAAGGTAGCTTAGGCTTGCATTGAGCTTACCATAGTTTTAGTCCAAGAAACTTAATTAATTATGTTAACTAAGAGCACACGAGCTAAGGCGACATTTTATTTCCGATCTTTCGTTGATTTACTTTGAAGACTAACGAAAGCTTCCTGTACAATTGACAGACAGATAATTCATTTCTACTTGTAAGGAATGGTATAGTCAAAACAAGGGAATGGTTACGAAACTCGACAAATTCCTTTGTTGTATGCTTTTGTTCACTTTTTTGGCCTTGAGTACAAAACACAATAGTTGTTTACTCTCCGTACTAAGGAACTCACCAAAAGAAACGTTTTGGTTACGTAATTCATGCATAATGTTTGAGCGGAAAACAAAACATTGTGCACGGTCGTGGACCTTCCAACTAAAATCTGCTCCTTTGATGTTTGCCGGGCTTTATAACCATTTCCCTATATTAACTTTGGGCATGAATAGCTCTACCTTTGCACAGAAATACAAAGAATACCATTGGTTTCAAAAATAAAATTTAAAATTTGACAAATTAAAAGGTCAATTTCTGGCGAGAAATGCCTAGGTCGTTGAAGGCAGGCCTCAGCCATCAGACCTTCGAATTTTAATATGCGAAAGAGAAGTATTTAAACATTAACTTCCGTGCTTTTGCTTAATTATGGTGCATCGTTTGACACATGACTCCTCTGCGCATGAGTAATGATTAATCAAGCTATTACTATCAAAGCAAATGACTCGAGAAAAAAATCGATTTCGATTCAACGTTAGCTGGTCCCTTGGCCTATTTTTCCCTTCATTCATCCTTGATTAAAATTTGCCAAAAACAGCACTTATTTCCCCAACAAAATCAAGGCCATGTTTATCAATCAATCAATGGCAATAATATCATAAAACAATAACGTTAACAGGTTCAGTGATATTTAAGTTGAAATACCTTTAAAATCGCCCATAAATATCCAGGCCTCAGGGGCTTCGAGTGACAGCACGTCACCGAGATCTGGGTCCGAGACTATTTTCGCGCCATTCTTCAGCTCTCCTTGAACACCTCCACGAATGTCAAGAACTTTACCATTCTCCTCTCGATCTAAAGGCCACTGATGGTCACGATAGAAACCTAATGTTGTATATCAAACAAGATTAGCCGACCGGCCTTTTGGTCCGACTCGAAAAAGATGACTGAAATTTTATTTCATTTAATTTCATTTTTAATTGATTTCCGGTCGTAAATGAAAATAACAGGTGGACGTTTTGGATTTACGGACAGGAAATGCAATTTGATGTTCTTGTTTTACCCACACATACCACTTCCAGAAGCAGTGATGCTGTTTTTGCAGCTCTCGTCGCGTCGATATCTCGATTCCCACTTTGTGTCGTTCCAACAATGTCCCATCCCTCCCCCTCCCAACCCCCACCTCCGGGGAGGTTCTCAGGATGTTTCCGGTAGCGTATATCACACCTTTATCCACCAAATAATTTTGCAGCCGCCTGAAAGCTCACCTGTTTCACGACTTATGGTATTAATCAAACAATTTGGCCATCAAGTTGTACAAATTGTCAATGCAATCCATGATATAATGCACTCACTTGTCTGGTTGACAAATTCGTACTTAATTTGTCCATAAACAGAATTCTTGTTATCTTGATCTTTGTCTATGGCAGTCACTTGACCAACAACTTTGCTGTTACCCGCATACATGCCCTGATGTCAAGAAAAGAAAACAAGCAAACAGACACAAATTCTCTCGTTAGTCTCTCATGTAAACTCTTCGAAGAAAAAAAGAAAACACAATATGTGAAGCTTACCTCTGTTTCAGTAAAAAAGAACTTTTGCTGAGTAAACGAAGGAGTGTTGTCGTTAACATTTTCAAGCTCAACAACAACTGTTGTATTTCTGAAAGAAAGAAGAGGTTTGCAACAATTCATGCAACGTTTCTTGGTTTAGAGATAGCAGAGTTTCTCAATGTCATGAGGAGACGATACATTAATGAAATTACTGGTTTGTTTTCACTCTGACCCGGTGTGCTCCGCTACTAGGTTTGACATGGAGCAGAATTGTGGTTGTTGTTTTTGTTTTTCGTTTTTTTTTTGTTTTTTTTTTTCAATTTTGGCAGTCGGTTAAGTCTCTCTTTTTTCTTTACATGTAGTTCTTGTGTTTTTTTGCTGTCCAGCCGAAGTAAAGAGCGATACAATAGGTCAAAAGGCTTAGGCAACCAATTAATAATAATAACTTTCTTTAAGTGTCGTATGTGTTTGGCACTGTTATGCTAATTGGGAACACTATAAATAAATAAACAAATATTTCAAATAGAACATAAACTGCTAAGAATCCCAACTGGTAGGAGGCTGACCAGTTGGCTATTTACACAACGCGCGAAGAGTTGAACTCAGGACTACCGAGAACAAATCCAGATAGTGGTAGGGTGAAGGATTTGAACAAGGGAAATCCAGATTTCAAACCCAGCGCCCTAAACCACTCGGCCACGCCACCTCCATTCATGGACTGTGCGTAGAAACGATCAATTTCCGATCGATGTGGAGTTAGCTGTAGCTAGCTATGATGTTTAGATCTCAACGGGACATCCTTAGGGTTAGGATTAGAAGTAAAAGGGAAGCTCCTCCGGAGCTGAAGAGGACGCGGAGTTAGAATGGAGAACAGTACAATACTCACCCCATAAGGGGAGGCTTCCCTTGGTCCGTGGCTGTCAGGGTCAATGTGTATTTCTGTGGACTTTCGTCGTAATCAAACTCTTGGTAGCTTGATATAACACCAGTCGAAATGTCCACCTCAAACTGAGGAGGAACCTGTCATTGGAGAAACAAACACAGATAAGAATTTTTGACCGCTATTGACAAAGTACGATTTTTAACACAAAAAATGCTACTTTTAGTCCACCTGGTCATTTCCTGAAGTAATGGCAAAGGTCAGCTCCTTGTTGCTGGAAGAATCTCTGTCATTGCTCACAGGACGCAGCACGACAGTCCCTATTAGGGCATCCTCTGGTACAGTCACGGTGTACACAGCTGCAATAACACGAATGTGTTACCAAAGGCATGCTCATGGTATGCAAAGAAAGCGTTATCAACATTGCATTCACGGTAACGTATGCATAGCAGAAATAAGATGAGGAAGAACGCTTATCCAATAACTTTGTGACTAGGATAAAGTAATACAGAATGTGTTGCCAGTGGTATGGTAACAATGTACACAGCTATAAATGCTTGAAGAATGCGTTACCTGCTACATGGAAAGATGAAAACCATTACGTGCTATGCCATAATACGTAACGGTCTTCATCTTTCCAGGTAACAGGTAACGCATTTTTCAATCAGTTGTTGCGTAAACGTGACATAAGTTCGCGCTCACACGTTACAAAGTCTGCGGGTCTAAGTCTGAGATAGTTCACTAATTATAATTCTTCCCTCACTCCTCTGGATCATTTTGTCTACGATCGATCCTGGTTTAGCTAAGATGACTCAGTATCTGATTCAAATTGTACCTGATTCAAATTCCGGTGGACTGTCATTCACATCAAATACGGTAATGTTGACCTACAAATCGCAAACGAAAACCGAAGTAAGAAAGAATATTTTTCCCAGTGTAAAGGAATGTTACCACTAAAAAAAGAGACAATTTTGTGCGAGTCTGTACTCTCTTTTGTGGTTCCTTGTCAGTGATTTGACTCTCCAAGCCAAATTCTAGTTTTGCCAACAAATGAACTAATTACAAAGACATCGTTTATTCACTGAAACACATTTCTGAGAAAAAAAAAACATTCACTTGATATTGTTCTTGTTGTCCCTTCTTTTAACGCGTCGTAAATAAAAACTTAAAGAGCTTTAATTTACCAGGAGCCTGGGCTCCTGTCCCAGGGCTCAAAATAACGGCCGGTCACCGGACAATGTCCGGCCAAGATGACTATTTGTCCGGACAAAATTTGGGTTTGGCGGTCATTTTGATCGGTCAAGTACGCGGTTTCCAAATAATTCACTAGAAAAAAAATATCCTTTATTTCTGGAAAATATAAACAGTGAAATAATAAAATATCTCAGCGGCTTGTAGTTACGAAATAGGAGAATACCGATGAGACGGTTATGATCGTCGGCTTCGTGAACGCTGTGGCGTCTTAGCGGCTTGCTAAAATAACACAGGAAACATCAACCTCTGTAAATACGCTAATCAGACTAGATAACAATGAACATCGCATCAATCAACGTCGCAGTTACAGATTTAATTGTCCTTGTTAGCGTTTCTTCAGTTTATTTCCTACATGCTGACCGAGCATGCTGACCGGCGGAAGGCAGCGATCTTTCACTTGTATCACGAGCCTATGCAGCCCTATTAGTGTTTGGTAGAAACTCGAAGTGTTTACAACCAAAATCGCATTCAGCGTAAGTAATAAGTTAATATACAATTATGTGCACGGTAACTACGATAAAATGAGCATTTCTAATAAAATAATATAGCGAGTTTTTATTGTTGCTAACCCAGGCAAGTTTCATGTCGAGTAGAATTAATGCAGTCTGTGGAAATGAAAATCAAACAAATTTAAGTGATACTTTTGGCGATTAAAACTTTTATCCTCTTTAACAACACATTTTTGTGCATATGAGGCGATATTTTTGGCTTAATAGGGAAATTCTTCAAAATAAGCATTTTCAATATTTTGACCGGTCAAAAACGAGACATGACCGAGCTAAAATTGGTTTGGCCGGTCAACATGACCGGCCACCGCTGAAAAATTATTTTGAGCCCTGTGTCCAGTTACGCAAAAAAAAATAGTTATTCTTTTCTTCTTTACCTTTGTAGTGGAGTTTAAAGACGATTTGCCATCATCTTTTGCCATAACCTAAAACAGATAAAACAGACTGAAATAGTAGATACACTGTTAGACGCGTTGCCAAGAAACACGTGCACCTTTAAAACTGTTTGTTGAATCCAAATAAATCGACTGGAAGTATGTCGACGTTCCTCTTTCCTCCTCCAATCTGTCTAATGATATGTTACGACCCCTGAGTTTTCCATTTTTTCCGAAAAATAAAGTGAGTTAAATTTAGAGGAGAAACTTTTCGCCAAAAAAGAAAAAAATACCCCACCCTCCTCTCTCCCTCCCCTTGTAGAGCATTTTTCGTTAACTGAGAAAAAAGGTTGATTAAGCGTATCTTTGTGGCTGCGATGATTAATTCAATATTTATTACCGTCAATAAGAATGAAGTCTCGCTTCTCGGAGGATCTCGGTCAATGGGACTCTTTACGTAAATCACACCACTGAAGGCATCAATAAAGAACCTCTCAAGACTGTTACCACTGACAATGGAGTATCGCAGGCCTATGAACGCGTCGAGATCGCGATCCTGTGCAGAGAGATGTAGAATAGCTGTACCGGTGGTGATTTTCTCGAATATGTCCACTTGATACAAAGGGCTTGGGAACAATGGGCTGTGGTCATTTGTGTTCTGAAGACAAAATAAGAATCGTCATATTCATGTTCTGGTTTATATGTACCTATATGTACCTCATCGAGAATGTTCATTGTCGTCACTAATTCCGGCCAAGAACGATCTCTTAAGGGTCTCTTAAAGTTCCCTTCTGAATTTACATCAGCATTACGAAGTTAAGAAATATGAGTAAGGAAGAAGTCAACCATGTCTATTCAATCTCTTCAAAAATCTTTTAATTTTGGACGATTTTAGTCAATTCATGGAATGGTGTATGTATACCCTTGGTTCTTAGTTATGCGGGAGGGTCCTTCGGGTCGGTCAGAGGCCGCGACGAAGAAAAGGCCTCTGACATTCAGGGTAAGAGTGTTCATTCGTTATCGCAACGATCACTGAAGAGTTGCTCCGCATAACATGATCGTAATGATCACTGAACTTTTTTCCAACCATTTTGACGATCGTAACGCATGGAAACCACAAAGCCTCAAGAAAGCCAGCTTACCTCGACTACCACCTCAACCACTGTAGAATCGTCAAACACTACCCCATAACTGTGGTTACCACGGAGATCTGACACACGAACCAATAAAATGTAAGAGTCGTGTTTCTCTCGGTCCAGAGGGCCGGTAGTGGAAAGAGCTCCGCTAGCAGGGTCGACAGTGAAACTGTTATCAGAATCTCCGGACAAGATTGAATACATAAAGGCCGCATTGATACCAGTATCCCCGTCGGTTGCCTAAATAAAAAAGTATGTTTCGTCAGTCCAAATTAAAATATAAGCAATAGTAATAAGGCGTGTTTAAAACACGAAATGGCTAAATGACGGAATGGGACTTAACAACGTGGGATGCGATTAACTCATACAATTATTGAGAGCTAACCACCTTCAAGTCAGTGATATTTAGGCTAACCGAAGCGCCATTTAGGCTAACCGCAATCTCGTTCCCAGAGGTCGCGTTCCCCTAGTCCCTTGCGGGCGTGAGTTCTCGTTTTACTCCCGCAAGGGACTAGGGGAACGCGACCTCTGGGAACGAGATTGGGCTAACCGAAGAGCTATTTAGGCGAACCAAAACCACTGTTTAGGTTAACTGGAGTGACATTTTGTCATGTCGCCATTTCATGTTTTAAACACGCCGCCCATGGTAATACACTGTTGGACTGGGTAAAGCCCAATTTGGTCTGCAATCCTATGAGCGATCATGAGTAACAAAATGGGACGACCGAAGCGGGAATCCGATTTTTTCAATCACAATTAAGATTACACACTAAAGGGGACGACAAGAAGTGGAAAAATAAAATTTGACGAAAGGAGTCGAATGTTTAACTTTTTGGAGAGTAAAAGTAGTTAGATTGTCTTCGAGATCCACGGGAGAGCGAACCCATTCAAGTGCAACTGTCCTACAAAACTGCACGTAGATAACGCGCACTTCTCCAATAACATGCGGGAATTCGAATGGCGTGCTTAGCTCCCAGTGCTCTAGTTTTCAGTCATATGATCACTCCTTTGCGTTTCTCTATCTATGTAGCAGATTTGCAAGTTAGCGCCATTTGACTACAACTACCAGCATTTACCTGTTCTTCTTTACCATTTAAATCTTGAAGCCCAAGTGCGGTTTAAATAATGATTGCCCTGATTAACATAAGAAACAGAAAAAGACAAGAATTCTGCTAGTTATAGTCAAATGACGCCATCATGCAAATCCCCTGTTAGCTAATACATGTATTTAACGTTTCATCTATAATAGCCGCATTGAAGGTACACAAGCGTATTCAAGTACTCTCTCAACATGCAATAACACAGAACGAGAGTCCACATACCGTCAGATTCAAGATGACATGCGCAGGAAGTTGTTCCATCACCGCCACAACGTAGTGCCGCTGACTAAATACCGGGCTATGATCGTTGATGTCAGAGACATTTATCATAACTTGAACTTTAACCTCATTATTTGACAGTCTCTTATCTTTAGCTAGAACCCGGATGTTGTGTTGGTCAGCGGTCTCTCGATCTAATGCAGCGACCGTCTTTATCTGACCAGAGACCTCGTCGATGGAAAATCTGCCATAAGAAACGTTATATCAAGATTGAAAAATATACGCTTTATAGACTGAAAACTGGAGTACAGTGAAAGGCTTGTTAAACAGTCTCGTTCAGTTCCGAAAAACATGTGTCGTATGCAATTATTGCGTAACTCGGAAATAATGAACAATCCGTGTCAACATGAAACTTTTTGAGCTACTTACTTCATGTAGTCTTCTACAGGTTTGAGGCTGTAAGCGACTTCTGCATTGGCGCCTTCGTCATCGTCAGTTGCCTGTAGAAATGGCACAGTTTGAGTTATAGTAATACAACTGTCACAAACTACTTGACTTTAGTTTCTGTTGTGAAGGCATTGAAATACTTATAACATTCCTTATTGTAGACCTATGTGCGACTTTCTCTTCCCACACACCATCAAATTAAGGATGATGTTGCTTCAAATCGGTTGCTCATGGTACTTATTATCTTAGCATGCTGTAAGACCTATGTATGGAAAACGTCTCCTTCGGTGTAGGTAAAAGTAGAGACATAAAATTTCTTACAGGCAAGTTTTCCTTTTTCAATAACCCTCATACGTTTTTCCCCCTACCCACCCAAAACTCCCCAAAACTCCTTACGAAGTTGCCGCATACTTGTATTTTACATCCTCCTACGATCCCCGACCCAAATCTACTTATCGACTTTCTAATGAAGCCGTTTAAATGCGATGTAACGCCTATTTACCGTGACCACCCCCACGATCAGACCAGCTTTTCCTTCGTCTACGGTGAAATAGTATCCCTCAGGTTCAGTAAATACTGGTGGATTATCGTTGACGTCAGTGATATGAACCAGTAGTTTCTCAGTTGTTGCCTGTCAAGAAGCAACAGATAGTACAAGTGTTGCTACTAGACTGCAAAGTGTGCGAACACCTCTCGCTGGGCGTTCTCCACTCCTGTGTATGGCGCCACTCATAGCGCTAAACACCAAAACTTTACTTCAAAGAAAATACTTGCAAATAACTCCCATCTTGCCTTGTTATACTACTGAAATGCTGCTTGTTCTTATGTATATTTTTATGAACATCAATCGCCTTCAAACTACATTATGTACAATGTTCGCGTAACGTATACTTGCGCGCACTTTTACTCGCGCGCACTTTTACTCGCGCGTACCCTTACTCGCGCGTACTCTTACTCGCGCGTACTATTGAATGTACTCTGTCGTGTGTGCCTCGGTCATCTCCTTGCAACTTTTCCTTTCCACCTCCAGATTACATTATCTTCAGTATACACCTAGCTCATCTCTTGAGCAATACAATAAGCCATTTCCGAGTTACCTTGTACCTCTGCTTCAAAACGATTCTTCGTGCAAAACCTTTCTTACGAAAATAATTAGGTTTGATTTGCTTTAAAATGAACCTGTAGGCGAAACTCCTTTTCATATGAATGGTTTCGCACGACTCGTTTTGACGTAGAGGCACAAGGCAACTCGGGAATGGCCTATTACATTACCAGAGGTAATGTTGGAGCAGTTTCTCTGTTGCTAACCTTTCGTCCTCCATCTGTAGCCGTTATTTCTAGAGAAAACTGGGCATTAGTTTCCCTGTCCAGCTTTCGAAGAGTCGAGAGAGTTCCGCTGAAAACCAAAGGGAGAAATGTTCTTCATCAGTTACATTGATAAGGAAAATGACCGCTTCTGCAGTTAATATCTCGAGATAACATATCATTCTTGAGAGAGCTGAGACTAGTGACAATCAAGCATTCTACAAAAATCCGCAGTTCTGAGTATTAGTCATTATTTCAGTTTTCCCGAGTGGTTGCAATACAAATCATGATCAACTCGCAACCGACAAAAAATCAATCAATCAGAAAGATTCATAAGAAGGAATTTAACTGCTCAAATCTAAGGCGTTTCTCGCAGGAGATCGACATTACTGAAAAGTCAGTCGTGTCTTACCTGTTTAGATCTATAGCGAAAGCTTCACCGGTATTCCCGGAGAAAATACTGTAACTAACAACCGCGTTTAGCCCTTCATCGGCGTCAACAGCCTTTAAGATAAAAATCACAATATAACGGCTAAGAAAGTTTTCAAATTTTCTATAAAGCCGCTATAGGTGTGCACCGCATACGTACCATGACGGTAAAGAATGCAGTATTTGTCGCGGCTCCCTCAGACACGCTTGTTTCGTTCGGTAAATTCGTAAACGTTGGATTGTTGTCATTCTGATCACCAACTGTGACTTGTACTTGGCAGTCTCCAAATCTGAAGTCAACAGCAAAACAACTTCAAACGCGTACGATTACGAGGATCTCAAGCTGTTGGAACAATCTAGCAGCTGCATAAGTTAATCTAGTAACGTGTAATCTATTAATTTTAGTTAAATCTCTACCTTGCCTGTCCGCTGGTCGGCTGGTCTGTGGCTCGTACAGTGAGCTTGTAAAGGCCCAGCTCCTCGCGGTCAAAACTAGCCGTGGTATAAATAGAGCCATTGAGTGGATCAATGGTAAAGGACTTGTAATGGTCATTGGGGTCTGGGACAAGACTATAGCGGATGGCACCACTTGATCCCAGATCAGGGTCTGAAGCAGAGATCTGTGGAAACAAATGAGTATTCAAATGTCATATGTCCACTAAAACCATTTTTATAAGTTTGATACGATCTGTAGGCACGTTTATTGCAATACAACGTAACAACATTTTTTAAACAAGTTGAACAAACATTCGTCCCATAATAACTTGCAGCTCAGTTGTTCCGTAATAGCGCTGAGCTTTAATTTATTATAATTGCAAGTTGCTCCCCACAATGCATAACTAGGGCTTCCTGCGATGCAACTTGTACGTCGACAAATAAGCCATGTTCTAAACGAGAAAGGGACTGGGTAGGAATATTTCAAATTTGAAAAACTGATCGTGGAGTCATAAAAGAGCAACTTTACCAGATGTCAATTTTGTTCAGTTTTGTTTTTTGTAAGGCTGTAATTCAAGAGAGCTTTGTATGGTTTGGAGGAAAGGTTTAGAGGTGTGCTCTGTCAGGTACCAGGCTACGTTTTTCAAATTAATCGATTTTAAATATTAGCGGCCAGTCTTTTGCTTATTTAGAACATGACTAATTTTTCTCTACTTTACGAGCCAGATCATAATTCTCTATTCATTAGGAATCCTAATTTCTAACGTTGGTATAGAAATAGCGCTCTGATTGTCACAGAATTATTTGTTACTGGGATTCGAATCCAAAATCCGTTAGTAAACTTAGCCTCAGTTTCTATTTATGAATTACAAGTTCATGTAGCTGTGTCACGCATTCTTCTCACCTGCACTACAAACGAGTTTTCAGGTCGGTTCTCGGACACAGTTTCCCTGTAAACTGCTTGAGAACACTCAGGATTGTTGTCGTTCAAGTCCGTGACATTGACAGTGACAGATGCGACGGCCTGTAATTGCTCCGACGTCAAAGTCTCCTTTGCGACGACCTTAAAGAAAAGCGTCACCATACGTTTTTTTTTAGATCAATTCGGAGCAAGCTGCCGCCAGCTCGCTAGCTTACAATACAACCACCTCTAATAAATTTCGGCCGATTTCTTGGCGTTCGCGAGAGAGTTCTTTGGCGCGAACTGTGCGAAGTAAAGCAACTGTCTTCACAGCCTATGCAGTCACCTGGTAGCTAGCTGGCAGTAAACACTGGCATTCTCCTTCTTTGTCGCGCAATCCTGCGTCTCGGTAATTAAAGGAAGTAATTAAGAAAGATTGCGTGACAAGCAAGTTGAAGGTCTACATCCAATGGTTTTCCTCGCGATAGCTCTATTGTTTAGACGCTGGCGACGCCTCTTCGTCAACAACTCTTCGACACGGATGCGTGGACGGATGCTGACGGTTAAGAACGGAGGGCTGAGTTTACAGCATTCTCGTCCCAAGAGGCCGCCCTCCTTATTTTGGTCAGCACCAAGAATCGTGACCTCTGGCCCGGTCCAACACCAGAAATCCGCGATTCACCGACACGTCAAATCTGACAAATCTGATTCCCTGAGAATACGACACGAATACTTTGCGCATGCTCAGAATACTGTACACAGCAAGAATATTGCAACATGCAGGAGGCTCATGAGTCACATAAGGGCACGACACTCGCGTGACGAACCCAGACAAGGTCGTTGGGGGAAGAAATTAAAGAGGCTCTAGAGAAATGCCGAGAAAGACAAAATTTGTCTCGTACGTGATAATTCCATGCGCACCTATGCCACTTCATGCTATGCAGGTTCAGGAAGACTTAATCAGAGCGAAAGAATCAGTGGACAAAGAAGCAAAATGCTCGTCATTGTGTTTCTACATTACACTTTTTAAATGCACGTTCTTGGCATGTAATCCCGTGAAAATACCAATTTGTGCTGCAAACTCAAAGGGAGAATGAAACACTGGTGGGTGAAAAGAACGGCGGTTCTGGACAATAGACGTGAGTGATCATTCAAAGTGCTTTGCCTGATTTGGTACTGTTGGTTATGCGAAACAAAGAAAGTAGTGCCTCGTGATCAAAGGCTACTGAGCAATACATACGACTGACCTGAAAAGAATGCACATCCTCAGTTTCACGGTCAATGTTATCATTGACCAAAATGTAGCCAGCAGGCGTGACAGTAAACTTGCCTCCAGCGCGTTCAAGGATGTACGAAAACACGGCATTGTTGCCCTGAAACCCAAGATTAAAATATGGTTAATATTTAACTATTGTTGTCTTCTTTTCAATCTGAAGACATTGGGAGCTAAAATTTTTTTGTAAAACGTTTCTGAGAATTATGAAGATATTGATTAAAAGCTTGATCCAAGATTTATTTTTTATAAAAAGTCCGTGTTTCTCTGGACAAAAATTGCATTATTAGCAATCATTACTCGTCACTTTTCAAGAGAACTGTTGTGTGACAAATTTGTCTACAATTCCAGCCAAAAGTAATTGGGACACTTGAGTAGATCACGTATCCCCCATCCCCCCTAATCAATGTTGGAAAATATCGCGTTTTTTCCAGCAAAAAGGGAAAAGGAAAGTGAAGAATGATCATCGCAGTATATTTTCCAATTTAAGCAACTGGAAAGAAGAAGCCTGAAAATAATCAGGGCTTCAACGGGATTTGAACCCGTGACCACCGCGATACCAGTGCGATGCTCTACCAACTGAGCTACGGAAGCCACACATTGGGAGCGAGGTCAATTTATTGAGTTCATATCTTCCCGTGAGGAGTGAAATGATGTAATGTCTATACGAAATAATTCATATATGAACTGCGGTTGTAGATGAAAGTGAAGAATGACCATCGCAGTATATTTTCCAATTTAAGCAATTGGAAAGAAGAAGCCTGAAAAAAATCAGGGCTTCAACGGGATTCGAACCCGTGACCTCCGCGATACCGGTGCGATGCTCTACCAACTGAGCTATGAAGCCATACATTGGGAGCGAGGTCAATTTATTGAGTTCATATCTTCCCGAAAGGAGTGAAATGATGTAAGTATATATGAAATAATTCATATATTTGAACTGCGGTCATAGATGAAAGTGAAGAATGATCCTCGCAGTGAATTTTCCAATTTAAGCAACTGGAAAGAAGAAGCCTGAAAAAAATCAGGGCTTCAACGGGATTCGAACCCGTGACCTCCGCGATACCGGTGCGATGCTCTACCAACTGAGCTAGAGCTACTCAGTACCGTACTGAGCTACTGGTGATTGGTGCGATTTTAAATTTCTCCGGTGTACTGTGTACGTAAGACACGTAACCTAAGGCGATCAAGTTAATCGCGATTCTTTCTTCTCTGCCCCGAATTTGCTCTCTTCATGGTTAACCTGCCTCGTCAGGCATATATAAAAGGTTGTCTGATCATTAACTACCTCATCCTTATCCACAGCTGTTACTCTCATGACTGTCATTCCAAGAGAAGCGTTTTCCAAGACAGCTCCTGAATACGGGGCGTCCACAAACATGGGTGCGTTGTCATTCACATCCTTGACAGTTATCTTCACAGTGGCAAAAACTGGGATTTGATCAGTAGAGGTAGCCTAGAAAAGAAATGATTGCAAATGCAATTTTTGCATTAGCCTGCAGCAGCTAGAAACTAGAGGGGCGCTTTCCATTCACCCAAAATTTCCAGAAATTTCGAAACGGCGCAATAGCCCTTATGCATGAAGAAAAAAGCCAAGCAACTTTCACCACCAATCCTCGCTTTGAAAATGCAAGTAGCAAATTTTATCATGGAGAAATTCCCAAAACACCAAAGATGAAAAGAAAGCCCTTGTGAAAACTATACGAAAGTTCGAGAGGTTTGAGAAAATTTCTCTCAAACGAGGCTTCGTGGTAAATTTTGAGCATGTCACGTAATCATACATTAGAGCTTTTGGTAGGAAAACTTAATGGAAATATTTCTGGAGAATCCTGTCTCGAAGCAGCTGTATACGGAAGTATAAAGGACTAGCCCATCCGGCAAGCAATGTGCGATAGACTATCACGTCACTGGAGTTGCACACCCGTTTGTACCTCTATCTTTCTAAATTACTCACCCCAATTCTCAAGTTATAGGAGTCCTTGGTCTCCCTGTCTAAGGATCCATTCACTGTGATCACGCCATTATTGGGAAGGATCATGAATACGCTGCCAGGGTTTGTATCTCAAAGAAAAAACATTCATAATCACTACTTACGGTAAGCAACATCGCATTTCTCCATACAATATTATTGCATGGTCGAGAAGAAAGGTGAGGAGAATACAGAAAATCATCACTTAATCGATGTTGTCTTGATATAGCACTTAACGTTTTCAAGGTTGGCATAAAAAGAGAGTACAATAGGTAGCAATTAAAATAGAGTGAATATAATCATGAGAACATGATCAGTAAGAGAGTCAATCCCCAGTATATAGACCTCATTCTCAAGGTAATCCCTCTCCCGCCTTTAGAATTCCAAGACGGTCTTAAAGTAGCCAATCCCATACTGCGAATTTTACTCACGTGGTTATCCCAAGCGGCTTTACCCACATTTCCATCCTCCACAAAAACGTCCACGCAACGGGCGTAGTGAAATCAACGTCTAAAAATGCGTAGTGAAATCAATGTCTAAAAACAACTTGAGAGGGTTACCTTTGGGATAAGATCTGCGATGGGGATTAAATTTCTACCCTTCATGTTCTCATGATATAATATAATCATTTCAATCTCCATTTACTGACCCAGAGCATGGTTGTTCGAAAGCCTGAAACATCAAAATCTAAGTCTTACAAAGGGCTGGAAACTATTACACTAACCCAGGATTAAAACTACTCACATGTTTGTTTTTTGTTTTTACTTCGTTTTGGTTAACATGTGCTAGGATGTTTTTCGGTTCTACAGTAATTTTTATCGAGTGAAAGATAATTCAAAGTCAAACCTTTCAGTCCTAGCTACCTGTATCAATGAAGTACTCCACTGGGGCATTCAACATCGTGTCGCCATCACTTGCTGTCACAGTTGTTACATAGGTACCCTGTAAAATAAAATTTAGGTGTAAAACTGTATGCCAGACCAATGGCCTAATATAGAAGATTAACACGGGTTACAAACGACGAATTTAGTTGAAAAATTAAGGCTAACTTTTCAAGATGGGCAAGCCTTTAAAGGAATGTTTTCCTCCAAAAAACTCTCCAACTCATACAACCCTCTCTCAAACTAGAGATAGGTAGACTTTGAGACACTAAACATTTCACCTTAGCTGCATTTTCCTGCACTTCAGCTGTGTACGAGGAAGGCGAAAATACAGCCGGCAAGTCATCAGCGTCACTTATTAGAATATTCAACGTTGTGGATGAGTTAAGTCCATTGTTGGGACCATCATCCTAAAACAAAATTTAACAAACCTGTTAGAATTTTACCAAGATTGTAGTAAGTGGTCCGACGTTAAGATGTTTCTAAAATCGTTTTCAAGGCAAAGAGAGACTGTTTCGTGGTGATACTGACAAGAAAATGATGTAAAATGAGCAAAAACATTGAAGCAGATGAAATCGATCGAATCCCTATTTCCCCAATTCGCAGACTTACGTTTGTGGCAGGATTTTGTAGCTTTTAAGCCAACCCGGGTGTGATTCTAGCTGAGAAAAGATTAATTATGATTCTGTTAATTACAAATAATTTTTAGAGCCCACCTTTGCGACAATTTTCAGGGTGTAGTTATTGATAGATTCGTAGTCCAGCCGTTTTACAACCAAGACATTTCCACCGTGTTGGGCGATAAAAAACTTGTCTCCCTAAAAAAAGAAGCATTACAAGATTAGTTGCGAGCTGATCAGTTCCTTCCTCCAAGTCATGAATTGACGAACCCAGGCATTGTGGAGGAGTATTCCGGCCCATGCTTAAGGGAAAAATCGACCAAAAGTTCCAGGATCTATATAGATGTAGG
>OZ026602.1:8228087-8233087 GCA_964020085.1 Micromussa lordhowensis
AAAAGACAAAAAGCGATGATTAGGTGGTGATTACTTAAAGCGCCACTATGATGAAATTTTCGATATCCAGTTCTTTACATTTTCGAACACAATAGGTCTTTCCTAGATACCTTGCCAAATTTCAATCTATTACGAACATTAGAACTCGCGGTTTTTGGACCTTTATTTCTGAGAATTTACGGCCGCCATTAACTTCCCTTGTTCCAAGTCTTGGTTGAGAATTGGAGAAAATGACGTCATTTTCTCAAAAATACCACACGGGGGTTGAAATTATAATAACAACTAATGTACGAATATATGAGCCGAAGCTTTTGTTATTCTTTATGGGAATTGCTGTGCTAATTGTTATTATAATTTCAACCCGTGTGGTATTTTTGAGAAAATGACGTCATTTTCTCCTATTCTCACCAAGACTTGGAACAAGGGAAATTAATGGCGGCCGTGAAATTCTCGGAAATAAAGGTCCAAAAACCGCGAGTTCTAATGTTCGGAATAGATTGAAATTTGGCAAGATATCTAGGAAAGACCTGTTGTGTACGAAAATGTAAAAAAAATAGGTATCGAGAATTTGATCATAGTGGCACTTTAACTTGCATGTTCGAATTTAATCAAACAAAGAGGGGGGTTGATGAAGACAGTGTCAGCATCAAGTTTCGGGTAAGCCAAAGTCATGAGTGCAGTACGATACCTATTCATCGTGAATGTAGAATTAGGGAGTTAAGAAAACCACGACGGCAACGAAAACGTCCCTAAGCAAAAGGATTAATGAGCAATACAATAGCAATGCCGTCCCCTGTAAAACGACAACGTGAAAATAGCCAAATTTTAATTCTGCATGCGTTGTGTGGAGAACCTGAACCACGACATATACATTTTTTTTTCATATACAAATTCATATTTGTGTTCCACAATCAGTTTCTCTCTCTAAACTACTTTAGAATATCGCAAGATTCGTAGAAAAAATACAAATTCCTTATTTTAATCGACGTTGTCCTCGGCGTCGCGTCGTGGTTTCTTAAATTCCCCATGAACTCCTTACTTACAAAACGCAGGCGAAGTCTGACCCGTTAATATTACTATCCAGTCTGAGTTGTCAGCTTCGTTAATCAGTTGATATCGTTTTACTTATATGCACGTTCTTTTCATGCGTGCTGCTTCATCCGCTTATCTGCTTTCTTTGATTGATCAGAGTAAATACACATGTATTGCTTGCCAACGAGAATAATGCCTCGCGCAAAACTCAAGGCAAATTAAAAAGCCTGCAAACAATTACGTTGATTGATGTGGAAGAATATACTCAGAGTACTTGATATGCTTGTATTTTTTCGAAGAAAATTGTCTTCTTTTGACAGGCTAAAACTGTTAATTAATTACTCCAATATTAACTTAAAATATAACTGATTTACCAGCATAACTGTTATAAGCTATTCGAAACCGTTACATCACCCACAGTGGGTGCCTGGGTTCATTATGGTACTTGACAGAGAGGCGATTTCTCATGGCCTTCAACCCAGGTCGGCATTATAACAGGCACGAGAGAAACGTACACCTTTGATATTACACAACGTGACCTTTCTTCCCTCATTCATGATGGTGTATAAACGGTATAAGTAGACATAGACTATTTTGAATTTCACCAACTGCAAGCCGGGAGCTTCAATTAGAGACGGTGTAAACTCTGAACGATCTCGTTCAACGCTGTCTGTTGAAATTATTACTTCAATCCGTTCTTTTTGATCTTGAAAATGCTTAAACTTAAACACCGCTGAATATAATTAAGGGGAAGGGAAATCTTCACTCTAAAAGTAGGATTATTAAAACAAGTAAAATAATTCTTGTTTTAATGTCCTCTGGGAAGTTTATAAGAAACTTGTTTTACATTGTAAAACAATACTTTGAAAACTTAAAACAAGTGAAACTATTCTTAAAACCAGCCTAAATAGAAAGTGCAAGAATACTCGAATTAAGGGAAACTGGACTGAAATTATAATTATCAATTTTTAAATAATTTAAAAATTGATAATTCGAGTATTACTCTAAGAAATAAGCAAATACTGTACATATTAGATATTAAGTAGGTAAATGGTTCTAAAATCAATTCAAATCACAAGGTAAAGGACTACATGTATATTCCCAATAGTCAAGTTTAATGAAATAAATGCATATTAGGGGAATCTTTTACAACATTGGCTTTGTCTATTGTTACCATCACAACATAATTCAAAACAAGGCCATTAACAAAAACACATTTTTCTGAAATTAACTAGAACTACACTGCAGGCATGTTGGCCACCTTGTGACAATATTTAGGGGGGAAGTTAGGGATTTTTTCCCTGAAAAGTAGGGATTTTTAGGGATAAATGGTTAAAAAGTAGGGCTATTTTAGGGCTTTTATTTAGGAAAGAATGAAGAATTCAACTAACCTTTTTACCACTGTTATCCAAACAGAAAGATACTCAAATGAAATACTGGCTAATTTATAGCATTAATGACTTGGACAGGAAAGGGATCATGGCCTGGTGCATGCTACTGGTGTACACAAGCGCAACACCGTGCGTATGCACAAATTCGCTCTTCAGAGAAAGGCACGGTTTTGGTGCAACAGCACAGGGTAAAATCAAAAAAGGCACAAATAAGGCACGGTTTAGGCACAGGCAAGACACATTTTTGGCACTCTTTTGAACAGTTTAGGCACAGCTTAGGCACAGTTCAGGCACATTTTATGAACAGTCAGGCACGTTTTTGGGACAAGCATCACAATGATTCCTGGGATTCTTTGACCTTATATATCCTAGCCGGTTACAATAGTTCACAGAAGTGGTTAGAGATAGAATAGAGTGCTGTTTAAAATTCATTGGATTGAATAACAAAGATTATTTTTAGGCCTCACACAGATAAGTTTAAAGAATACTTTAAGAGCTCTTAAACACGCATCTTTGCCACTATTTTGCACTATTTAGGCATGGTCTGATCGAGCACTTTACGCACAACCTTAAACACGGAGCGATCCTATATAACGAGGCTGAGGTGTTCAGCCTGTCAATCACCAATCCCAATGGACGGCCAATGCTTCCATTTGATTGGCTCATTCACTCAAGTCTAATTTTAGCGAGTTGCCACAGGATTCTGTTTTTCTGCCAGTTTTCTGCGGTTGAGGAATAAATTTGAACGCTAAAATTCGTCAAAAAATAAAAAATACAAATAGTCTGCGAAGGTAATATATTTTATCTACGGTAATGTGGTTATTCTTCAGACAGTTATCTAAAAGAGTTTCCGTTACGTCAACATTAGCTGCTGTTGTACTCTTGCAGCTAAAATTCAGTCGACCTTTTGCGAACGTAATTAGTTGTTTCATGGCATGCAGCCTTAAGTCTTCCATTTCCTTTCTAACGTCAATATTCAGGCGAAATCTCACTTTGCCATTGTCTCTTGGTAGTACTTGTTGTTTCCAATTTCTTTGCTCTGAATATGGAACAGTTTGAGGAATAACTCAGTGTTGTTCAATTTGCATTTTGTTTGCACCATCATAACGCTAAAAAACCTGAATAATTGTTATATATCCCACCGAAATTCGTCTGTGTTCACAGGCTAACCAAAGTCACCTCTTACGAGATTTTGTTTCGTTCTCAGCATGCTGAGATAAATGGAAACAGATAGCTCACAGGCATCAGCTTTTTTGTTACAGTTTGCGGCGAAATTTGAATGTTCCACGTGCAGCGACGACGAAGATAATTCATTGTTTTTGGTCTTCCAAAGCCATCATCTAAAGTGTCAATATAAGTTATATTTTCACTGTATTTTTATTATTTACTTATCTTATTCTACGTAAATGACTCCGTTGGTTTGACGGAAAAAAAACGCTATTTCTCCACGACTTCTATGTTATGCGACCGTTACTCCGGCTTTCCACCATTGCACAGGAAAGCCAACAAAGTGCTTCAAGGGGGCGTGTCCTTGCCTTTTATAGGATCGCTCCGTGTTTAAGCACAACTTGGGCACAGTTTAGGTACAACTAAAGCACAATTTTGGAACAACTTAGGCACAGCTTAGGCACATTTTACCCACACAAATAAAAGTATGTTGCACACCTCATGCACAGCCCAGGCACATTTTATGCACAAACTGTTCGTGCCAAGGCACGCTTTAGAAACTGATTTTAGAGCAACCGCATGCCTTGAAGAATTTTTGCCTTCAAAAAATGCTGTTTTTACCTTGCGAGTTTGGCCATAGTCTAGATGTGGGTTTTCCCTATTTTTAAGAATTACCCAAGGAAGAAAGCTGAACTTGTGAGTATTTCAAAAATTGGTTTCTTATCTTCTCAATAACAAAAGGAACTAAAACAAAAACGATATTTTAAATTGTGGTTCAGTTTCCATGTAGAAGGATATAACATGACAATCCTGCTGTAAATTGCTGCAACTTCCTCATTTTTGGATTGCCTACTGTCCTTGTTTTAAGATAATGAGTACCCATAAACCTGGCAATGACTTTTGTGGAGAAAGTTAAAGTGGGTAACTTTAATAAAAACTGAGAGATTCTAAAATGTGCCTAGTGAGTCCAAATGTTACGCGGAGCATTCAAAATGGCCCCGTTTTAGACAACGTTTTTGAAATACTTTCTTTCCTTCAACCATATGTAGGCAGACATAAACTTTTTCAATGAGAAGATATTCACAAACGTCAACTTCATGCCAAATATCAACGTGATCTGATTTTAAACAAGCTCACAAGAGCCAAATTTACAGTATATGATTTTTAGCCGTGTACACCAGTAGCGTGCACCAGACCTCATGCACATCGCGTCTTGAAAATGCTTAGCATGGATCAGGTAGGGCCAATGTAGAACCCACGCCGAGCACTTTCAATGACAGTCGCGCTCAACCATCATAGAAAGGAAAAAAGTAGGGATTTTTAGGGGAAAATCGAAAAAAAGCTGAAAAAGTAGGGTTTTTTAGGGCAAGTGAAAATATTTAGGGATTTTTAGGAATTTTAGGGCCACCA
>OZ026602.1:8240587-8260587 GCA_964020085.1 Micromussa lordhowensis
TTAGAGGGAATATGCGGAGAGTGCTTGCAAGTCAACATAAAATTCCGGAAATCAAATGGTACAGAAGTTTTGGCAATTTCGTTGGAAAATTTCGGGATACCTCCAAAGACGTTTTCCCCCCTCTTTCTGTTCGAAACAGGGTTGGAATGTTTTAGAAACCATTTGTTCACTTCTCCCATTTGTTCTGTCGGCCTTTTGCAAAGAAGACGGGAAACCAAGCTCCATCTCTTTTAGAAAATAATCGAAAGCAAAAACGCTCGCTGATTGGTTTAAACCAATGACTCGACAGAAACACAGAACTAGCCGCACGAGCTGTTGACGTAATGATGGGGCGAGAAAAGAGAACTTACATTTTGATGATCGAATTAAACAAGTTGTTTTAGAAAGATGTTGTCCGTGTTTCTATCGAGTTATAGAAACACTCATGAAAGTTTGGAAGAACTCGCAAAAGATGTCGAAACACTCGACTGTCGACTCGTGTTTCCACAACGTCGTTCTCCGAAACTTCACCGCTCGTGTCAGTCTATTACGTCTGTCCTGTTATTGCTCATGAATTTCGTCATAATATTGTTAAAGTAGCTGTCAGACTACTTTGACAATGTTGTGACGAAATTCGTTCTCAATAAGAGGACGGACGCATGGAAAACTGATGTCAATTTGTTTTTAACGATAACAAATTGTCAAATTGTTCGCTCTCGCTCGTTGGCGCATCGTATAAATCATATGTCTGTCCGGTTATTGACAGTGAAAATTATCCAATGAGCGCGCGAGAATTTCTGCAGTTATCGTAAAAAACTCGATAGAAACACGGTACATGTTTTCTATTTCTTTTATTAACGGTTGGTGTTTGATAATTCTGGAATACGCGTACCGTGATTATTCTACGAGCATTTCAAACAGCTCTGTCAGGTTTGTCGACCCTTGGTTCTGCAATATATAATATTTCTCTACACTTTTCTCTTAGCTCTTCCTATAAATGAAGTAGATACGAAAGGCACAGTACCCAGCTAGCTGATCGGAATTTGGCGGGTAATAGAAGTAATCAGAACAAAAATCTTATTTTTGAGCGGTCTCCACCAAAAAGGGCATCTGAGTGACTGAACACAAGATGGTTGCTGTACCAAGTGATTTACTCATTTTTAACGCAAAATAAGTTTTTCAAACTGAACAGATAAGGCGATTAACAAGGAGGCACTAGTGGTGAGTGCATTGTTTTCGGGCAGTTGGCATCATAATATCCGTTTACTCGGGAAAATATCTTCCTTTTATAATGAGATCACATCTTTTAAGGCTGGTTTTCACTAGCGACGGAATCGTAGTCGGAGTCGTAATCAGAAGTGTAGAGCGATTTTATCTAGTGACAATCAAACTGACGGAGTCGGAAACATTCTGCTGATGACTCCGTTGCTTGCGATCTCGCGAAAACTAGATTGTCGGAGTCGGAGACGGAAGCGAAGAATAAAGCAATCGACTCCGGCAATCCAGTTTTCTTAAATACACATGTATAAACTTTGTAAGCTAGCCGTAATTTTTAACAATTTGGCGCGGTCAACGTAATGTAATATCAGTTACTGATGCATGGGATGTATATTACAGTTCTATAATCCTGATTGTAACCCTGATGCTATAATGCAATGTAAATACGAAGTTTCTGTAGTTTACGTCGAGTATTGTCTTGAACAGTGTTTATATAAACAAATAAAAAAATATACTGATTTCAATTGTGAGAAAGCATATGTGTGATTTGAGATTTCCATAAGTCGTTTTTAAACTGCAGTCAGCAAAGATAATGATCTGACTGACTTAAAAACTTCCAGAATACCGTCATTTGATTTTACAAATTCAGGTACGTTATATTACTTTGACACTGGATTGCATAGCATTTCGTCATGCGCTATGCATGCTTTTCATATGTAATTTGACAGTAAAGTTTATCTGATATATTGTTTTGGTGCATCTGCTGGCTTTAACCACGGCAAAAAAGATGGCGTTCACCGTTCAGAAAACGCGCAGTGAATTTACGCAAAACGTGGCATTTGCTTACATTTTCTGGTGTTCACCAATCGGATAATCCAAGATTTTCGAAGTGTTTTGCTGCCGGTGAATTCGAGTATTCGTTCCATTATCCGGTAGTTTTCTATTACGGTGAACGCCGGAAAACGCGCGTTTACTGGAATTTACCGGTCGGTTAACACTTGGCGAATGTCTTGTTTGCCTGCGTTCACAGATGTTTTCCCGGTGTAAAACCTCACGTTCATCCAGGGTTAACAGTTGAAAACCGGCATTTTCCGTTGTTTTCCAGAGCGCCAAATGCCGGTAAATTTCGCAAAACACACTGTTTTCCACAATTCACCGCTCGGTTAACGTAAGGAAAGCATAGTGTATTCTCGCGTTCACAGAAGTTTTCTCCTGTTTTCTTTTATTTTCCGAGACGGCGAATTCTAGGGAATTCAAGAAAACGCATGTTTTCCTACGTTCACCGTTCGGTAAACGTACGGAAATTATCGTGTGTTCCTGCGTTTTCAGAAGTCCCCTTGTGCTTTCAAATGCGCGCGAATTCAAGTAAACGCTTGTTTTCCAATGTTCACCGTTCGATGAACTTTTGGAAAATATCATGTCTTCCCGTGTTCGCAGGAAATTTCTTGTATTTTCGGGGACAGTGAGTTCGGGTGAATTCAAGAAAACGATTGTTTCCTGACGTTCACCGTTCAGTTAATGGCTGGAAAATTGCGCGAATTCGAACGTATTTCCTTGCGTTTTCTTGCATTTCCTGGGACGGAGTATTCGGGTGATTTTTAGTGCCATCGGCCAGCATTGTTCGCTCACTCCCTTTCCCAGTCAGAACAGCAAAAACAAAAGAGATTGCTAATTCTAAAAATATGATTTATTTAATGTATAGCACTGTTTACTATCTACAGATGTACAACTATTCACATAAAATACGAGGGTAATTTCCCATTCTAACAAAAAAAAATTATTACAATACTTTAGTTTAGCAAGAGAGTTGTTTCACTTGACCCTTCAAAGGAATATTATTTAAAAATATCTAAACCGTGTACAGCCAGGATCTATTTGACGGGCGAACAATCACCAACCCAACAAGAACATTCAGCCTATCTTACTTAGAAAACAGTGTATGATTTGTCCAGTTAATACCACTCACAATGTACTGCTATTAAAAATAAGATTCTGATAAATGATCTGGATGGTGGTCACATCATCACATCAATCACTAGCTTAACTAGGCCTGTTACAAACAAATACAATCTTAAATAATGCAATTTGAAGCAATACTTTGAAATCCCAACACTTGGTTGCCTTAATCATACTCAATAAAACTGCGTAAATTAAGCATGTCTACAGGAAATGTGTTTTGTTTAAACATGTTTATTGTAAACATGTTTCAGTACTACTGTGTTGTGAACACAGCACAAGTTGCATGTCTTAATAAGGCAGTAGCCAGCTTCATCAAGTAAGAGGCTTTTTTACAGTGTTAACTTTTCAACTAGCAAAAAAGCAAACAATTTGACAGAAAAATTTCATTAAAGTAATAAATGAAGGGTTTTATGCTAAAACCATGTACTGGTATCTAGTTTTGAGACTTCCATTAAAATTCTCTTTCTATTTACTCCAATACTGATTTGAATATGCACTACATCTGGTCTGCATGCCAGAAAAGACACAAGTACACATACATGTAATAAATCATCATCACATTTGCATAAGACCCTTAAAAAAAATTATACTGCCCCTTAATCAGCACGCATGGCCCAAAGCAATTGTTGTGGGACTCCAGTTGTAGTCCTTTCATTTGAAAGACCAAGTCTCTTGAATGTCATGCCTGCCTTCCAATGCTCATCAAGCAGTCGGAAATACCTGCTTACTTCATCTGTCCTCCAGGTTAAGAGAGAGGTCTGGTGTCCAAAGCATTGCCCTCTGTGTCAGACTCTCCTACATGCAGGGCCTCATACATTTGACCACTCTTTTCCTCTTCTCTGACCACTTTCAGTCTTCTATCAAGCTTCTAAAAGGGTTGATAAACTTATTTAGTGACTTTAGTAAATGTTTTATATTCATGCAAATCAGAACTTGATGTTTACTGTATTACATACTGTTTACACTCATTCTACAAAATGATTTGTCATGTTTTCTTAAAGTAATCACTTGCTGTCTGGCCAATCAAAACAGGACAAGAAGACTTTTTCCAGGACTTTCCAGTCCTGGAAAATGCCACAATAAAATTCAAGGTCTCGCCAGGTTTTCCAGGACCCGTACAAACCCTGCAAATAGTGTTCAAAATATTACCGTGCTACAAGTAGTTTTCTAATAATTAATTTTTTCACTTATTGCTTGAACGTTAAGGGGAATGATCTTTGTTAGACAGTATGATGTTGGTCTTCTAATCAAGGGAGGGTTACATGTATTTTGGTTTGAATTCTACAATTATATAATATGTAAATAGTTATAACAGTGCTGCCAGATACTTTCCAAACAAGTAGTAGGTGTGCAACAGAACCGACCAAATCACAAGTATAAACAATTGAGCATGTCAGGTTATGTTCTCTTTTTTGGACCTCCTACACTTACAGATAAAGTTATCTTCAAGTTGGAAATTGCCACATAATCTTTGACAACTTCCTTCTCAAGATGCCTTTTACAATTTATGTGCTTGTATGTAAATTATTAATTGTATTCTGTAATACATGTACCTGCAACATGTGTACCTGTATGTTTCATTCGAAATATATGATGAGCACACCTGCGAATTTTATGGTAGTCCTCTCAAACATTTACAAGAGCTTACCCAGAACTCTCCTCTCTGTGCTGGTGGCATCATTTTTAATTTGCTCAACTTCCTGAATTTCTTTCAGTAATGTATTTGCTATTTGTTGGTTTGGTTCTTCATTCTCCCTATAAAAAGCACAAATATCCCACAAAATTAAATCCATTTACATATTACATGTACAAAAAGGTCTTCTTTAGAAACCATCAACTTATACAAGTAGGATTATAGTACTGAGTTTATCATGAGATGAATTTTTGACCATAATTTCTGCCCCAACATGGATGGAATGATAGTCCATTGCAAGGTACAAGTAACTACAGTACCAGGCCACCATTTTGTCAGCTGGTTTACCTTCTGGTTAACTGGCATCCTGGATGGAGTAAACTTTATTGTCTTAACTATAACCTCAAACTGCTCCAATGCTCTAAGCAAGAGACTACTGCACCTCCACATGAGTCAGTGATGCACTTAAGTTAACTTTGGTTTCACCTAATAAGAATGTCAGCTACAGTACTGTACAAGTGCCTGAAACCTAAAGATTTAAAGGGACTCAGTCATGGTATTTTGAGTTATTTTAAGCATCGACAAAATTACCGTTAAATGAAGAAAACCTAAAAATAATACTTTACAAAGATAGAAGATCATCAAAGAGATGATAATAAACCATAAAGGAACACAGATGGTCAAGGATGGAGAAGATTGACATGGGTTGCAAACAACGATTTTGAAAAGTTTAGCTAAACTTTTCAAAATCATAGACCTGTCCTGCTCAGGGCTGATGGAGTTTCCAGTCAGGCTCAATTCCGTCAGTAACTTGCCCAATGGGCAAATGAAGTTTCTTACAAATATTAGGGGAAACTGACACTCAATCGAAACTCGATTGACATCTCAGTTGGGAGTCAACTAATTTTCTATCATTGCATATGAGTTGGTAGACACTCGGCTGACTATCGACCAAATGCTGATCGAGTGTCAGTCGAGATGTCATTCAAGTGCCAATTGAGTGTTGACCGAGGATTGATTGGGATGTTGATCGTTTGTCGATTGAGATGTTGTTCTTGGGCTGATTAAGGCTATTGATCGACACTTGACCACAATGCCTTTAAAACACATGATTTTCATGCCTACAGTTGTGTGAAATATCTTGTTATATTTTATTATATTTTATTATTACTATTATTAGTATTATTATTATTATTATTATTATTATTACTGTTATATTATTACTATTATACATGGTTGCATTATAAGTATTTGTGTATGTTGTTATATGAAAATCTCTCTTCACGAGTTGTCCTGACAAGACAACAGACTGCAATTTAAGTCCTTTGGGATAAAAAAAAGTACTTTACGTTAAGAGCACATTTCTACGTAATATCCTTAAAATGATTTGAGGATGCCTATAATTTCAGCAACTTTTAATGATCTTGAATGTATGCTGTAGAAAGTAGATTAAGACATCAAGATCAATTATATATCAAGCTTAAATCGCTCACATGAAATTAGGGCTACAGCTACAGCTTACCTGGACATGGTTAGTGTTTTCAGCAGTCATGATGTCTCTACTCCAGACAGGTTGCTGAAAGTCATAGTAGCGTGCTGCATAGACCAAAGAAGAAGGCTATCCATCTCCTGGTGACTGAAATCGTTCTTTGTGGCACAAGGTCGTATTTAGTGCCTCGGTACCGGTGAAATCCTTCCAAATGAAAGTCAAGGCGACTCGCTCGATCGATTGCCGCACGCAGTATTCGCTAATTGGAGTTTCCTTCGTCTTAAGTTTCTTCAAATTCCACTTCTCACCGTTTGTTGAATTACCCAATTAAGAACCCTTGCCTCAAAAACTAAGGTAAGTCCTAGCCGATCGCGACAACGAATTCAAAAAGGTAAACCGTCCTCTACGGATCTTCGCACCTTTCAAATGTGGCGGTAAATCGGCAAAATCAAAGAATTTTGGTAAGGTACGTCATGTATGGGTGCATATTTGGTCTTTCCCTGGCAAAGCCGCTGACACTGATCAATAGCTTATACCAGGAGAAGAGCATATCACCTATGCTTCTGCTTATACACATGGGTTATTGACCAAGCTTGTTCAGTCAAGATGGCTGGATATTGGCCAAGTTCTTTTTTCACGTGTTTATGGACCGAGACGGAGTCGATCGAGGTCCATAAACTCGCAGAAAACTGGAACGAGGTAACGTGCTTTGTGTCCTCCAGGATTCTATGGCGCCGCGATAAGGTATCCAAGACTCAAATACTCTTATTATCGTCAAAATGGAAGAAAGAGATAATTTCATTTTTCTGCCGCTTGCGATGAACGCCTGAAGAAACGACAGCCGAGAAAAGCAAATGGTCTTGCAATTTTCTGATAGCGAGCTCAGCGCCCCTAGGCAAAGTCTTCATCGCGGATCGTGGCAAAATTGAGTGAAACGAATTCTCTTGTATACGAAATTTTCCATTTAACAAATTTATTTGCTTAGTGTCTAGAAATTTCACTGACAACCCGACTGCAAGAAATATTGGTTCGTAAATTTCGTTGAAGGTACTCTATATAATTACGCATGCGCTGATGCTTTCGGACTAACAGCGGTAACCACAATGATGGAAAACCACTAGTCTGTCCAGATAAATAGACTTTGCAACACGCAAGTATTTCAAGCTAAAGATTGGCCAGAGGCCTCCTATGAGGGTTCCAAGGTTTGCATCAAATGCGCGGCAGCGTTAAATGGGTTTGGTGTCCCGGTGCAAGTCCTCCCATGCAACTGATCTTAGGGCATTCCACTCTCAAGCTTTGCGAAATTGGTGAGTCGCGCCACCACGTAGGTCGGTGAGGTCTTAGGAATGGCCCATAGCGGTTTTTTTCGCACTTTACATAAACAAGGGCTTCACATTCGATAGCCAGACTGGTATTTTAGCGTTTTGTTATTGCTACTGTTGTTTTCGTCGTTTGTATGTATTTTATTCTCACAATTACAGTTAGGATTGAAGAAGCGTAAGGGTGCATCATTGATGCCTTTACGCGATCCCTAAAGCATCGTGAAAGATGCGTTATTGATACATTTATATTACGGGATGCTTACAGGAGAGTTAAGATGCGCTTAAGTGTAAACACCTGTACGAAATAGAACTATGCATAACGTGAGTCAAGAGAGCTATGGTGAAGATTGGTATAGATTTGCAAGTGTATATACGTTATGTTTTCCCCATGATAACCATAAACCTTAAGATCTGTAAAACCTCCGATTTATATACTGCATTTCCGTCACCAATATACTCGGTAAAATTGCTGATGAACAAGTTTACCCTGTGTTAACCGTCCGTATTTAGACCCTACATGTAAAAGCCTCCGACAAACACTGCATTTATCCGTCGGAAAACAAGGTGTTTAATAGCACTTTTCTTATGCGGAAAAATTGTTAGTCAACGTCAAGTTTTCCAGATTTAACCATCAACATGTGGACCGGAAAACCTTAATTCCGACAAATTCTGCATTACCTCCTAGGGAAAGCTACGGAAAACGCGTAGGAAAACGAGGTGTTCAGTAGAACTTTTCTAATGCAGGAAAATTGCTAGTGAACGTGTAATTTTCCTGGTGTTTACCGTCAACGTGCACAGCAGAATAATCCACGACAAACAGTGCATTTACCCGCCCGGCAAAACTACGGTGAACGCGTATGAAAACAAGGTGTTCAATACACCTTTTCTAAAGCAGGAAAACTGCTAGTGAACTTCAAGTTTACCGGGGGTTAACCGTCAGCATTTAGACTTGGAAAACCTCCGACAAACACGGCATTAATCTGCTCGGGAAAACGAAAGAAAACGCAATGGAAAACAAGGTGTTCGCCGGCGTTTGTCGAGAGCAGGAAAACAATGAATTAGCCTCATATTTTCCTGGCGTTCACACATGGAAAACACCAAATTAACCGAACGTTTTCCGATATCAGAAAACGGGTGGTTAATACAGGATTTTAATGGTATTCACCGTTTGGTAAAATTGACGGTGAACAAGGGTTTTCTTGCCGTGAACCGGATTTAAATAGCCCTTTAATTTTCACGGTTAATTTCTTTCATTTGCATGACAATATAATATAGCATGTATGTGAAGCAAGTTCGGACTATTTTTAATTTGTAGTTTCAGCCCGAAATTGCCTCGCATCCACGCTGAATTTCATTGTAATGCAAATGAGAAGAATCGACTGTGAAAAGGGGGTACAGTATTGCTAATAAAATTATTAACAATTACAAAGGAATTGTTCAGTTTATCACAATAGAGGGAAATATAGTTATTGTTCAGTCGGGACTGCAGACCTGAAAATGCTATTTTATATGCTAAAAGTGTCATAATTTCATACCTTACCACACTGCCAATGAATTTCATCGAAATAACTTATTTCAGCAGAATAAAATTCTAAAAACCTCCAGGGCAAAGTGTGGCTGAAAGCGGTTGTGGGGACACACACACATGCCGTAAAAATGCCAAGAATGTACTACACAATTTACATACATACTCTAAAATATTTATTTCATCTCAAGTATTGAATTGCATCAGTATCATTGTTGACTTTATGATACCGATTTCCATCCCAGAGGAATATTCTCTACAGTCGAGGTTGGCTTGTAACTCAAACATCTTTAAGAGCGCTTTCAGAAGAAAAGACTTACACACGATCTGCCGTTTTTAAGGAATTTAAAATCTCCATTAAACCGGTTTTAGCTATAAGGGAGCTCAGCTGGCCGCACTACACCGGGAGACGAAGAATATCGTTGCAGGCAGACAATAATAACAAATTCAAACTCACAGGTATGACTTTATAGACTTTGAGTCGGTCTTACGTAGTTTATACTGTTATAGAATTTTTAAGCCACGTTAATCTAAAACGCGTTCGTTACATAGTGATTTGCATTAATTTACAAAATTGCTAGGACGGTATAGTAAATGATCAAGCGAAATGAATAATATTCTTCGCTGGGATCGAGTACCTTTCCTGTGGATTTCATGTACAGGTTTTATAAATAAATCGATTTTTAGAATAGATCTCCAGTAGTTTATTGAAAGTGAACGTTTATACTAAAAGCTATACATTTTAAAGCCTGCGGACTTCTTTATGTATACTTAAATCTGGCGGGTTCGAAGTATTACAAGACCGTTTAGAGACTTAAGACGAAGAGAACATCGTTCAGAATCGAGTGACGTTTGATTCACCGTTATTTGCACAGCTTTTGGTCCTTTTGTTTAGTTCAGGATGACAGAATAAATCAATCTCGTATGATCGTCAGTTGTATATCTGCAATAAATATTTGACCATGCCACAGAGTCAAAACGTGCATTTTCCATGGAGTACTCAATGACGGAAAAGTTAATCGAGCGCCGAGGGCGCGAGCCTGTTGGAGGATCATTTCCTGAAATTATAATTTTTCTTGTTTCATGAATAAAACAAGAGGAAACGTTGAAAAGGCCTAACCAATAATGTTGTCTGGATGTCAACCTTTGGGAGAATTTATTGTAGGTTTGATAGGAGAGACTAGAGACTTTCAAACCAACTGGTTTTTAAAATTATATACTAAGATATAGATATAGATATAGATACAAAGATATAGAGTGTTTTCCGTATCTTACTGTTGAGTAGCGAGGTACATCAAAATCTGCATTTCTTAGGGAGTACACTTTGTTTTTAAAACTGAAAAGTTCACATATATAGTCGGGGGCCAAGCCATTTCTACTGAACTTTATACATTAAAGTCACAATCTCTTGAAGCCTCCTATTATAAAGGCCGGTACACACGAGGGAGCTTGCTCCCGCAGCACGCTCCTGCAACACGCTCCCGGGGCAAAGCTCCCTCGTCTGCACCAACGATTTCTAGCGAAAAAATATGTTGCGCAACAAAACTTTTGCTCCCGAGTTTTGCTCCCTCATATCAAACTAGTTTGATATGAGGGAGCAAGCTCCAGGGGCAAAACTGTTGCACGATTCTGTTTCAGGAGCAAGCTCCCTCGTGTGTACTGAAATTTGCTTCACGGGAGCGTGTTTCAGGGGCAAGCTCCCTCGTGTATACTGAAATTTGCTTTGCGGGAGCGTGTTTCAGGAGCAAGCTCCATCATGTGTACTGGTTGAGGTACTTACCCGGGAGCATGTTTCGGGAGCGTGTTTCGGGAGCAAGCTTCTTCGTGTGTACTGGTTGGAGTACTTACCCGGGAGCGAGTTTCGGGAGCGTGTTTCAGGAGCAAGCTCCCTCGTGTGTACCTGCCTTAAAGAGAGGGCAACTTTGCACGTCGTAGAAGGTCTTCGTAAGTATCTGTCCTGCAGTTGTAAATTACTCTTAGATTACTCTTAGAGTACGTTCTTGCAGCCTCTCCAATTTTGTAATGTAAAAACAAGAAATAATTATAAATAATCTATTACTAAAATTTGACGATTTGCCTTTTATTTTATAGCTGTGCAATTGAAAGTTTTGTACGCGTTGCAGTTGCCCGGTTTAAGGCCATCCTAGTTCGTTAATTTTTATCTCGCCAATATTAATAGCAAACGTGCATCGAGAGTTGAAACACTGCTGCTTCATTTAGATCATTTTTGAACTGCAATTTAAATAAGAAATTATTTACAAACAGTCATTTACATAAAGGTGAGGTAGTGGAGCTAGACGAAGTTCTCGTCCAATTAGAATCCTGGAGTGACTTAATTAAAAGATAGTGCCGCATTATTTACATATGTGCAGGTTCTATTAAGTGCTCTAATTCTTCAGTTATCGGACGTTGTGCTGATTTTTATCATCGACATAATCAACTGAATCAGATTTACTTTATTTTATCTGCGCAACGTCCTTGATCCATGCAATCTAAACCGGTGATTGTCAACAGAATGACTTGTTAATTGATGACTTCAGGTGGGGTAAGGTGACATTCAGTTGATTGATTTCGCTGATAAAACTTGATTGACTTTTTCAATGATAAAACTATAATACGTCCTGTTCAGCTTGATTGCAGCGCGCATATGTAAACATAAATATGCGTTGGCTGTGCATCAGTCTGGGGTACGAATTTTAAGAACAGCGAGTGATAGATCAGCATTGACTTCATCAGGTATAACACTGCTTTGATCTTCAACATTCTTTAGCAACCTAATTAACTCTGTTTTGTTGCAAACGTACTGACGTCTATCGCGATAGAGGAAAACAAAATAGAAAACTGCCAGATCTTCTAGATTCAAATTGATTACGCAGTAGTAAATGCTGTTATTCGTTCATAGCTAAGAATTCTATTTTTTTAAATTTAATTGTGCAGGATTTTAAAATTGTAGCTATCCGACTATAGAGCAACGATTGCGGAGTCTATATCCAGTTCTTGATTTGAGGGAGCCGCAAACTTCGATAGCACACAAGATAGGACATGATTGTTTCTAACAATTGCAATGTTAGACGATGGTGAATAGCCCAAATTTTAACTAGCTCTACCCTGTAAATTCCAAATATGAATGGTCCAGTTTGTCTCAGAAATGATACGAGACTGCCCCGGTTGCTTGGAATGAGAGCCTGTCCTTTTTTTTTCTTCCCCCCCCCCCCCAACATCAAGATCTTTCTAAACTGTAAGCATTTTCATTTTAGTTGTGACAGTTTAAGATGGAGCATTCAAGTGAAGCAAGTTTGCCAGAAATGATCGCTGAGGTGACGGTGCTGTTAATATCTTGTTGTGGAACAGTGCTCGCTAACATCATGGTTGTTATTAGTGTGTCCATCAGGGAAAAACTTCACGCTCCGACCTACTACTACTATCTTAGCCTCGCTGTTTCCGATTTGATACTAGGTAAGAAAACATTCTTCTCTTTCCCAGAGATGAGATACGGCACTATTCGTTAACTCCTATCTCTTACCCTCCGCTCTGACATCTTGTGACCGAACTGAAGGCATGACGAAGAAGCAGGAGAGAATCAGGCGGTATAAAAAGGTGACATGGGAAGCAGGCATGCATGGCGCAGTGCTGAGAGCGCTCGCCAACCCACCAATGTGGCCCAGGTTTGATTCAGACTTGGTGCCATGTGGGGTTGAGATTATTGTTGGTACTCGCCATGCCGTGGGTTCTCCTCGGAGTACTTCGGTTTGTCTCCCTCCTGAAAAAACAACATTTCCAAATTCTAATTCCACTTGGATAGAGAACCCGCGTGAAACCCAGCTAAGGGTGACTTCCCCTCTAAATACTGTAACTTATTTCATATTTCAATACTTTTAGATGCTTACAAGTTCCATTTCCCCTTTTCATCATACAAGTACCCTCGCGGCAGCTCGATTATTTGCTTCCAACTTTCATACAATTTGCATTGGGTCTTGGGTCAAGAATAGAGAAGGCGTCATAGTTATTAGGGCGTTCTGGGTTGTACACTATAGAAGTAGTCCTCTTATTAATGATCAAGCGGTACGTAAGGGAACTGTTAAAGAAAGCAAGAGGTGTGAAACAGAAGTGCTATTGATAATCACTGCGCTTGGGTCGTGCGGAAAAAGAGGGAATACAGGCAAAGCTAGGGAGAACCCGTGTCCCCTTCCATCCTTTTCCGTTCGCTTTTCGTTTCAAGTATTGTTTTGTTGTCATCCTTGACAAACTAAGGGAAAAGATTGACTGCTTTTGTTGATCTTAATTGTGTTATTGAAGTGAGGTAAAACTTAAGCTTCAAAACTTTCAGGAATACCCCTTTTCAAGGTTACCTTTACTCATTTGCATTATAGTATTATCCAGCAGGATAACTGGAAAACGTAGCTTTATTTTTACAGTTAGGCCTACCGTCCACACTAATCCGTCACGAAAACGGAGCCCGAAACTGAACGCTCTGTTTACGCTCAGATTAAACTGGAGAAATTTGAAAACGCCGGCTTTGCGTTTAGTGTGGACGGATAATATTTTTGAACACGAGGCTTTTCGAAAACGATAACTTCACGATAATGATGTCGGATTTCCCTGCCCGAGTTTTCCTCGAACACAAAGCAGGAGCCCATCACACAAATCCCGGAGATGACTGGTGATTGTTGCGTTTTCAAATTTCTCCGGCAAAATGTGAACGGAAAACATTTGATGCGTTTTCAGAGTGAAATCACCGTTTTGAAATTCCTCCTGCGTAGCTCCAAACAATAATGTACCGTCTCCGCGCAGCGCCTCTTCATCCAAAGATTACGCACTGTCTGGTGATGTTAATTGATATTGATATGATATTAATTTAAAATCCTTGATATCAGTGCTCAGTTTTAATGTTGCTTTCGTTTTCTCCTTTAGGAGTCTTTTGTATACCGTTGGTAATAACGGCGTTTATTCTACACCGGTGGCCGTTGGGAGACACTTTGTGTCAGTTATACGCAGTCCTCATCAGTTTGTCAGTCAACTGTTCCATCATGACTCTCACGATCATCAGTGTGGACCGGTACAATGCGCTGTCCAAGCCAGTTGAAAACAGAGCTCACCTCACATTCACCAAAAAACGCTACAAGCTCCTCATCATCGCGAGCTGGGTGCATTCAGTATTCTGGGCCAGCGGTCCACTGTTCAAATGGGGCAGCACCACGTTGGACGAGTTCACGCACACTTGCAAACCCAACTGGGGAGGTAAATGGCTGGCGAATAGAACATACGTGCTTTGCTTGGCGATCTTTGCCTTCACCATACCTGTTGGCGCTATGATTTGCGCCTACTACAAGATTTACCGTATAGCGAGAGCTTCAAGAAGGGAGGCTGTATATCGCAGTTGTCCCACGGGCAAACCCGCGGGAGAGGGTATTCCACTGACAGAAGCCGCTGCCACAAAACACGCAAGTAGCACTGCGACCACTGAAGACAACAAGGCGTTGAAAACAGTCCTGTTGCTGATTGGCTCATTTTGCGCCTGCTGGTCATTGTACACGTTGACGACGGTCTGGAAGCTTTTCGCGCCAAATTCGATTCCACCTTCCCTTGTACGTGCAGGCCTGGTTTTGACTCTTTGTAACTGCTGTATCGACCCCTTCATATATTCAATGCGAAACGAGAAAATGAAGCAAGAAATCAAAGAGATGATTGGCAAGATTTTCCGTAAAAACATTTGAGAAAAGAAACCGCAAAAGAAAATTAACAAACGGGACTTGGAGAAAGTTCAGTGGAATCAGACTTTCCTGTGTATAGCGCCAAGAACATGGCTTTTGTTCAAAATATTTTTCCTTAGCCAAGAATTATTATAAGGACTTCAATTATTTTTTCGGGGTATTACAGTAAAACGCATTTAATGACTTCATAAACATTGACAAATTATTGTAAGCCATGGAATTGATGCGAAAAATTAACGGATAATGGCACAAAATGTAACTAGTGCGTTTAATACTTTAATAGCATAAAGAAAAATATGTATCTGCAGTGCTTTGTACTGTACATTTTACGCAAAATAGATCGGAACCCGAACAAAGATTCCGCATGAAATAGTTTTGAAGACTCTTATATGGAACATTTCCAGTCCTAGAAATATACCGAGCAAAAATGTCAGCGTGCTGATTGGCTGAGAGCACGTCAATTAATCCCTAACAATGCAGAAAGTTAAAATCAAATAGCATGTTCAACATTAACAAGTAATCATATGATTTCTCGTGCAAACTGGAATAAATAATATACAAGCCCTCTCAAAGACTATAAATTGCACTTGCCCTTCAGACTCATGTAGGTTTTCTTTTAGTCTGAAGAACAGGAAATTTCCCAGCCTGCGGAAGCGAAAACTGCGAAGAAGAAGTCCCTGGTCTTTCAGAAGTCTCCCAGTCCCCCTGCTTCCATCGGGCTTAGCTTCCCCATCCCCAAGACGCTAACCATTTGCCGAGAATTCAGACCGAAATTTCCGGAATCTTTGGCATAATGGAAAGCACCCCTCGCCTCCCTCTTGCTGGAGAGTTTTCAAGATGGCAAAAAGAACCAACAATGACATCGAAGGATAGCACAATGGACTGCATCACCGTGCGTCAGGCAACATTGTGGAGCTAGACTAGGAGATAAAATTACTGTAGAACTGTTGTTGTGTGATAATTTGGTTTTTCCGAATCTCTTTACGGTGGCCAATTCACATTATCAACCCAGTTGATAAAACCAAATTCTCTTGTAATACTCCCCACCAACGCAGCACCACAGTTTCTTTAGAAACTTACCCCCTTTATTCGTTTGTTGTTGTGTGAGTTCTGTTTCGACCTCCCTTTCACCAGAAGAAGTCTGACAGTGATGTTTGTTGTAAAACGTGCTTGCGTATAATTTGAGATAGCCACAAGAATACTAGTTTATGTTGCCGTCATTGAAAGAAAGAATTATCTAGGGAAATTGTGGGTGCAAATTTGGTTTCGAACATCCTGTGACGTAGTGGAATATGTGACATCTTGGTGTAATTTACGTAGTTGTTAATCGGATTAGTTCGGGTGAGAACTCAAGCCAAGTCATGCAATAGAAAATACAATAGGACCTTAGAAAACCACCATCAAGTAATTAAGAATACAATGCCTTATGTAGTTTAGGCGTGTATTTCCGTTGTAATAATCAATAAATAAGATCGCTATCTTGTAACTGGCAGAATGAATAGAGACCGAGGTCGATTGAATGTAGAATGTGTAGATCGTGAATAAACGTTAGAAAACAGAACGATACAGTACAATTGATCGCTGAACCAGCGGGACGCAGAGATTCCCTTAACGCTGTGGAGAATTCTGCAACAATGTTCATCTATCTTCGATCTTCGCAAAATATTTTCGACTTAAGGTGGCTCGAAACAGTTTCCAGTACTTTCCATGTCAAAATCATGGCATCAAAAAACTGCCCAATCATTGGTGAACAAGTTGTTGTCAATTTTGTGGCACAATAGATTACCATAGCTACAATACATCCTGCTAAAAACATCCTTAATTTTAGCTTTAAGCGCTTAGAACTAAAAAGAACTCAGGTCCTGATATGAGTGGAAAGTGAAAGTATTGGAAAGCACTGGAAACTGATTCCAGGCGAAACGACTTTACTGGACTTAGATGGTGTAGGCGAATTGACTTCAATGTAAGGGTATCGACTCAGATCGTGTAGGTGAAACGATTTCGATTGTGTAGGCGAAACGATTTGATTTTACTCATAAACAAAAAAATTGATATAGAAAACGGCAGGCTAAAAGAAATTACGGAGGGGGACAACTTGTAACTGACCGAGTTGCTAATATCTGGTGCTACAATGTATTGTCTTTTATTATCCAACTCTGCTTCCTGGAGTACAAATAACGCGCGAAACGAGTACAAATAACAGATATTTGTACTCGTCTCATTCCTCCCGGCCGCGTGAAGTTCAAAAAATTTTGGGAAAAGAAATCGTTGGATAATAAATCTCTTATTAGACGTTTTGGTGTGTAGTATCGCTGTATATTTTTTACTCGTTGTTTGTATTTTTGACTCGCCCTACGGGCTCGTCAAAATACTGCACAACTCGTAAAAATATACAGCGATACTACACACCAAAACGTCTAATAAGATATATTAATGTCGTTGCTCCTAGCGAATGTAAGCTAACCGTCGCGACTTGCAATTGAACCAGAGCTACTTAATGAAATACAAACAACTCGTGATGGCGTTAATGGGGGAACACTGCCTTGCGTTTGGTTAGCCCATGCGACTTCCGGCGATAGCGTGACAAAACAACCTCACTTATCTCCCCAGCACTACGAGCTGAATGACAGACAGCACGTGCTGGATCGGACAAGAGTATCGGTTAGCAAGCGATGTTCAAAGGCGATGAAAAAACAACAAGCTTGGGGGAAGTCGCTGCGCAGACTTAACCGCACCACACAGGAGTGACCCTTTGTTTATTACACGGGAATACATGACCAACCTCGTCTCCAAAGGGAGGGAGGGAGGGAAAATTAAACGATAGATTTACAATCAGTACTTGCTGCGTTGCTTAGACGAACTCAAAATGGACTCTGAACAGTTGACCGAGCTTTTATATGGAGACGTTCGTCTGCTGGTAAGCCACTAGAAAAGGCTGTACTAGTGAACAGCTTACCCTAGCACGTGTAACACCTAAACATGAATAGTGCTTTAATGCTTTGCACCAATGCTATCGTTCGTTATAACGTTCTGAAGGTAACAAAGCTACAATGTTTTAGCTTGAGCAACAACAAAGCTTACAGTTTGCTGACCTTTGGAATACAACTGCTCAATAGCTCTATAGAAAGTGATGCCGCCATGAAAGGCTCATTGAGTACGTACGTCACGCTCCATTAACTATATTTTACTGGCGTGACAGTAAAATCTCATTTAATGTCGTTGCTCCTAGCGAATGTAAGCTAACCGTCGCGACTTGCAATCGAACCAGAGCTACTTAATGAAATACAAACAACTCGTGATGGCGTTAATGGGGGAACACTGCCTTGCGTTTGGTTAGCCCATGCGACTTTCGGCGATAGCGTGACAAAACAACCTCACTTATCTCCCCAGCACTACGAGCTGAATGACAGACAGCACGTGCTGGATCGGACAAGAGTATCGGTTAGCAAGCGATGTTCAAAGGCGATGAAAAAACAACAAGCTTGGGGGAAGTCGCTGCGCAGGCTTAACCGCCACTGATGCATGCAAGGCAATGCATCCCCCCAAGCCATGAAAGCCGGTGAAAAGCTAGTTCAACGAGAAATGTTCTACAACGTTAGCCATCCTGGGAGCTACTGACTCTAATGTAGATTGAGGAGTTCTTATATAAAGCTGGTAGCAATCTGAGGACCAGCGACCCATGACTTTAATAAGCCAATCTGGCAAGCCGGCAGCAGCGGCAACCGACGCAGCACCTATGCGGAAGCTATGGCCCTTGAGACTCTGGTAAGGAAGACCCGCGACCCTCGAACTGTCCCGTAGAAGGTGCGAAACCGCTCCCCGGGTCAGCAAATTACCTGTCTGGAAGTAAAATAAGGGACCCTGTTGTGGCTGTGCTAAGAGAAAGTACTCTCGCATAGCCGACACAGCGCAAAGGGTGGACGAAGTGCGAGCGATGGTGAGAGATTGCCCTCGCCTGTAAACGTCTGTTTTTGACGATTTTAGCTGCACTGTCATGCGCTGCGGGCATGCTAGGGTCGGATGAAAGGCTATACAATCGGTAGAAAGATCAAAAGGCGGACTAAATTTGCGGACACTGTTGTAGGTAAATTCACTGCATCGCAGGAAGGCAAAAAAGGCTAAATTGAAGGCGGCCCAGATCATGGAGAAATCTTGGGGGCTAAGCCATGATTGCAGAACAGGACGGATTGCGGAGAGAACCTGAGGGGTAACCGGTTGACGGCGAATACGCTGTTCGCCTTGGTAGCGGAGAATACCGCGTAAAACCTTGTGGAGAAGAAGCTTGCCCTTCAGAGGGTCACTGTACCCGGCAGTGATATGGAGGTTGCGAACAGCTGCTAAATAGAGTTTAATTGTGCTATGACGGACCGTTCTAGCGAGATAAGAGGCAAAATAAACAAGAGTCCCCTCGGAGGCGGGTAGGACATCCCCGTCTGGACCTAGGAGGCGATTCATCAGGCAGAATTGTAAAAAGCGTTTTTCCCCACAGCTGTAGGCTCGATTTGTGTTCTTGGAAAGACCCCAAGAAGCGTAGGTGAGCACCTCCTCTCTCAAAGGGTCATTGGTGAAGGCGGGATGGTACAAGGAAACTGGTCGGCGTCGGGTGCGAGGGCCCAGAAACGCTGCATCTGAAATCGGGAGAGTGCATCAGCAATCTCATTTGAAACCCCGGGGACATGACGGGCCCTTACGAGAAAATTATGTTCCATGGATAGGAGAACAAGCTTTCTGACCAGTTCCATGATAAGGGGAGCTTTTGAATGCCCCGAATTTATGATAGATACCACTGACTCATTATCGCACCAAAACTGCAAACGTTTTCCCTTGAAAAGTGGGTGCCATATAGTGCAGGCAACAACGATGGGGAAGAGTTCTTGCAATTCAATGCTTATTCCCCGCTCTCGGTCCAAAAGCATATGGGGAGGCCAGTGCCCTTGGAACCACTTTCCCTGAAAATAACCACCGAACCCCACGGAGCCCGCTGCGTCAGTGTAGAGCTCGAGGTCTGGAGCAGGGGTAATGGTGGACTCAAGAAAAAGAGAGCGCCCGTTCCATTTGGAGAGGAAAACTTTCCACATATCCAGGTCCCTAAAGAACTCCTTGTTAAGCCTGATGTGATGAAAACGACTAGGGACACCCTTAGTCAAATTAATGGCGCGTTGAA
>OZ026602.1:8263087-8283087 GCA_964020085.1 Micromussa lordhowensis
GGCTGTTGGAGTGGCAGCGACGGCAAACGTGCGGGTAGCTGCAGTTTCGGCGCCGGCACCCGGAGGACTTGTTGAAGTCAAAGCACACCGTCTGGGAACGACGCTGTTTTCTGCAGGGGTCAGCGGAAGGACAGAAATCTTCAGCGTGATACGGACTGGAGCAGATACCGCAATGGGGCTTAGCTAGGCCTGAGAAGGTCACCGTCCATAACTCCAGGTCTACTTTGTCCCACTGAAGGGACAAATTGGAAGAGGCACGGCGACGAAATTGCTGGTCGTACGAAAGCCAAGCAAGACCTTTGAATTTAGTTACCGCGCGACTAATTATCTGCTGGTACTTAATAAGCTCAAGGGCCCGTCTTGGATAGGCAGTTACAATGACCAACATGTACACCATGTAGGCCTCCAGCCACTTCTGAAACGAGTCTATAACGGGTTTTCTTTTCCTAACCATGGTGACTGGGGAACCCAGGGGGCCTGAGGACGAGTCGTCTAAGCCGAGCTGAATTTCAGGGGCCTGGGACTGATACAAGTTGTCAGAGGCAAGATCAACGTACTCACCCCGGAGTATTTTGTCCTCCATATTACGGTCCACTGGCCGCGAAAGTCCCAAAGGAGACGCCATGCCCGAAGGTGCGAGAGTTTGGCTGGAGGGCGTTGGACTGAAGGCGTTGTTTGTACGAACGGCTTGCAGAGCGCTCTGCACAGACTGGGAGACAATGTCCGCGATGGCAGAACGCTGGGCTGGACTGAGGGCTTCTCTTTGATCGGTGGACTGATTGGTATGGAAGAGATCTTCCTCTGCATCTGACTGCGGCATGTCCTCAATGGAAGACAGCGAGGCATTGTCGGAGAGGGTGTTGTCCTCCGGAATGCTGAGACGCCGGCCTTGAACGGGGTCGATTCCACTAGCTGAGGTAGACGGCTGTTGTGTAGATGCTTTGTTTGCCGTAGGACGAGTGCGTTGAGGCCGACCAGGTCTTCGTTTGGATTGACTGGCCTTTCCTGTCAATGCTCGCTTGAGCCGGGCGAGGAGTTGCGCTTTGGAGCCCGTTATGGGCAAATTCAGCGATTGAAGACGGAGTTTTAGGACCTCGCTGGATAGCTTCGATAGGTCCTCACTTCTGGTAGCGACCCGAGCAGGGTTCAACGAGCGGCGAGGGCGAGCCATGGAAGGTTGACGAAAATTAAACGATAGATTTACAATCAGTACTTGCTGCGTTGCTTAGACGAACTCAAAATGGACTCTGAACAGTTGACCGAGCTTTTATATGGAGACGTTCGTCTGCTGGTAAGCCACTAGAAAAGGCTGTACTAGTGAACAGCTTACCCTAGCACGTGTAACACCTAAACATGAATAGTGCTTTAATGCTTTGCACCAATGCTATCGTTCGTTATAACGTTCTGAAGGTAACAAAGCTACAATGTTTTAGCTTGAGCAACAACAAAGCTTACAGTTTGCTGACCTTTGGAATACAACTGCTCAATAGCTCTATAGAAAGTGATGCCGCCATGAAAGGCTCATTGAGTACGTACGTCACGCTCCATTAACTATATTTTACTGGCGTGACAGTAAAATCTCATTTTACTCTTTGATTTTATTGATCGAACTGGACTTTCTGAAAGTGCTTTCCAATAATTCTTCCCTGGCCTGTTACGTCGCTTGAATGAATAAGCGAAGAGGCGATGAATAAGCGAAGGATTTCGCAAAGGTCGACTTGTGGCAAGTCTATGAAAGAACTTGGAATCAACAACACTGTTGTAAAAAAGTGATTAAATTTATTTCTTGACTCTAATGTTGCACTGCGGCAGTTATTCGCTGATTATAAAATATAATATTAAATTTCTGTACTACACGCCATCAACCACAACTTTTACTGCTTTTACTGTTTCTGCAAAATCGTTTTCTAATCCAAGAAGAAGTCCTACAAGAAAAAAGTCACAACAGAAGTTTATATGATAGCGTTTTGCTCATATTCAACAATCCATTGTATCTTACAAGATTTTCAGATCTCCTAAACCTGAAATGGCCGTGTAATATATTAATCAGTAATTTTCAGGAAACCTAGGGAAAAAGACTTTGAGCAGTCGATCTTTGTTTGTAGTCATGCGGTTCTGAGGAGTCACCGCATATTCAACCGGATCGAGTTGAAAAAAAGTGAGCGGAAACATGGCAATATAAAGTAGTTGTGTGCTGCGATTTTCATCGGTTTTTTGAGGGGGGGAGGTTACAAGAATAAGAAAATTAAGACTGCTCCAAATCTACCTATCAGTATGGAGGGTGTGTGGGTCAACTTGCACAAGCCTCAAACATGACTAGAAGAGTTGCCTTTGCAGTTACCTGTATTTGCCTGACTTGTTGCAATGATGCTGACCACAAGTGGAAGAAAACTGAAATGGACCACCTGCCAACAAAACAATAATACTGTAGTTAACAGTAACCACTCTTTGAGAATACCGCAGAAAGACAGTAACACCACAGGTGTCCCAAACTCGGGGGAATCAATCAAATGTGAATGATTTATATACGCGTGCCCACCTAAAGTGCGCGGTGTTGTATTACATTTTGGGCCGTTGAGAATTTGAGCACTCCAAACACATCGTATGGAGTCTAAAATAACGAAGGATAAAAAAGAACCAAACCGATAAAATACGTAAATGGACAAAAAAAAAACAGGCAAAGTGAGCATACTTTCTTTATTTTATCAAAAAGTAACATTTTTAAGGTGGGGGTAAACATGAATAGGCGTGAAATTTGAAGTGATATATAAAAGGAAATTGTTAGAATTAAGATGGGTTGGAAACACTACCAGACAGTTGAACCCTGCAAAAGAGAGCCCCAGGTTGCTAGGGGACTGTTTGGTATCCGTCTACTAATTCTTCACTTCAAATTTCAATTTTCCAAATCCATCAAATCTTCAACATTTCGTATTTTCCTCAATTTAACCTATACTCAAAATATCTCTATCCCAAAATGCCCAAAAATCACCTAAAAATTTACACAAAACTGCCAAACAGTGGTTAATGAGATAAGCAGAGAGATTTAGTGTCGCTTGAAACGTGATCGAGATATTGGCAGAAAGGCCGTGTTAAGCGACCTCAAAACAGCCTTCACGCGTACCCACGCCTTAAATAACAGACAATGGTCCGAGAGGTTTTTCTCCGGGTACTCCGGTTTTCTCCTCTCCTCAATAATTTACATTTCCAAAATTCCAATTCGATCTTGGAATGCACTGACATTTCTGAATGAGTTGTTGTGAACTCCTTGATGCTCCGTGGGTAAACAAATTACATTTACATTTTATTTACATGAAGATGTTCAAGTTGTTTTTGATATACACTGTACTGTAGCTGTACATGAACAGTCTTACCTGATAGGATGCAAAGAAACAAACAATGCTCTTGTTTCTTGACAGTCCTAACTTGCTCGCCTAAAAGAAAACGCAATTGCAAATGAAAAATGTTACATGCATTCACCAATTAAGCCTCAATAAGGAGAAACAAAACACTTGTTCCATTCTTGGGGACTGGAGGAACCAGTTGAGTTGACTTGTAAGAGCTGGGTGCTTAGAGTTCAGAGCTCTCATTAAGTGCTGTAACCCATAACACTTGTTACCGCTAAGCATGCTTAATAGACCTGTGATGCTACGGGTGAACTGGCCTGTTGTGGATATAATTCCCCCATAAAGTAGCAAGTTTGGTACGGGTGTGATTACATCAAGAATGCTAGTGAATCTAAACTCAATGACAGCCCTGCAGTTGGCACTGTTAGTTTGATTTCTATAGCAATGAGTTAACCAGGAGTATTACTAGTCTCTCTATAGGTACACAGGCTAATCTGTGGCAGGTTTTCTCCTACACTGAATGAGGCTGCCTTGATAGTTTAACGAACACTGCCAATTTGTGGTCTAGACTAAAGTGGAGAAAAGCACATGAATAAGGATTGGAAAAGACCTCTTCAAGAACATACCACAATACCCCTGGCCAGGGATCAAACCCAGAACACACAAGAGGGCAAGACACTACAAATAAGGCTAAAATCTCCCACAATTTGGTTCTACTCTTTATCTCAATATTGGATCAGGGAGAAATCTACCTTGAAGAGTTACATCAAATGTTAGGTATTTTGTCCCAGTACAGAACTTTGCAGATTTCAGGAAATGTTGTCCACTCGAAATGAGCCCCTTTATAACTATGAGCATTCCTTTCAATACGATTTGAAGTTGGTGGCCTAATGCAACATGTGCCAGAGAGCCAGAAGAATATTATTGTTTAAAACAACTTCCTTTAGGGAGCTAATTTTTGAAAAAAATAATGCTAACATTATGGCTGGTGGCTCACAACAGAATACCTGAGGGAGCAGTGCCAGATAGTACAAGTACCAAGAAGATAGCAAGCCTTATACATGTACATTCGCCATACTAAGACCTTAGCATACTTGTATTTCTTACCTGTTCTGCTGTCGTAGAAAACGTTGACAGAAAACTTGCCCTCAAGGCATTTTGTGGAGTTTTAGGATCTGTAACTAAGCATATAACACCAAAAAATAAATAAATTGTTAACATAAATAAAAATTTAAGTTTTGCCCAAACTTTTTACAACTTTTGTCTAAGTTTACAGTACGACTACCATCTACATGTCGCAAGGTGATCCAATCATATTCTTTGCAAATTAACCAATATTGTTTGTGTAAGGCAGCTCACAGAATAGGGATTGAAACCCCAATGTAGGTATAATAAGATCAGTAAGAATTCTATATAATTATTCTGTATTCAGTTCAAGCCCCAGTGTATAGAGGGAGATCTGTTTATTTAGTTCTCACAGTAACCCAGATAGAAAATCTCAAAACACCCCATCTTCTTTTACAAACCTTACTGAAATACTTACAGAAAAGATCTACACTCTACGATGAGACCAACCAACCAGATGACCATTGCCAATGCATATAACAGTTGTATGCACTGGTCGTCTTGAGCAGTTAAGCTTGCATTAAGCTTGAGGGTTTTGATACTTGGATTAAATACAGTAATTAACATGGTCACCCAGTCAGCGGTCATCTGCAATATTATTATATATTATATACATGTAGCATGTGCCAAGTCAGCTAGGTTTATCATAGCAATCGTGTGTCAGTAGCGTCAAGAAAGAGCAAGAATTTTGCTGTTTAGTGCCAGTATTTTTCACTTCACATTACTTTAAGCCATTTTTCTGTTTTTTGTTGTTGTTGTTGTTGTTTCCTCTCTTGGCAAAGACCGCTTGACACTAAAGTCTTATCAATCCCAGCTCCTGAAGTTCTCTTCCAGGACTCAACCAAGAAAACAATATGTACTTATCTTTGCGCTTTTCATTTGTTTTGTACTCATATTAATTTCCTGTTGTACCCTGTTAAGAAAGCCACCTATCTGGGCCAGCTCGAATTTCTCACTAAGCCTCCCAAGTCTTTTGCGTTGGTTAGAAATTACCTTAGCATTCTCTTGCATATCAATAGGTCTTTAGGTTATAGTTGCGCCTATCTAGCAGATTACGGCTCACGCTTTGCAAACCATGAAAGCTGTCAGACGGTTTTCAGGCAATTTCACAGCACACAAGTACGTAATGAGTGTAGACATCCTTTTACAAATCTTACACCAATTCAATGCTGGCAACATTTTCCATACCCACATGGCCGCGCTTTTTCTTGTTCCCTTTTGCTCTTTTTTATGAATATCTAATTAGATCCCCCACACGCTCAGTTATCTTTCCCATCACAGTCCCCTTTTCTTAAGCACTCTAGTGTTCAATTTTCCTCTCAGTCACATGTACTAAGACATTACAATTCAATCAGCATAATCTCGAAATTCTGCTTCCACTCATACGTGGCTCCCCACTATGTCCCTTTTTAGCCCTTTGTACTTATCTTCAGCACATCCCTGCAGCCCCAACTTTGCCCCTTTTTTGTACGTCAATGATCAGTATCAGCCTATTTTGGCATACCATTATGCCTCTTTCATCAAGAGAGGAGTTTCTAGTTTAGGGCTTGACCCCAGGAATTACTCTTCCCACAGTTTTCGTCACAGGGGTGCATCATTCGCTTTTAATAATTGCACTCCCAGTGGCAGATCCAGACCTTGAGCTAAGGGAGGGGGGGGGGGGGGGTCTTGATTTACTTGCCATGGCGGCCATTTTCCTTTCAGTCATTTCTTCTTTTTTTACCCAAAATAAGGGGGGGGGGGGCAGGGCCTAGATCCGCCACTGACTCCTACCAAATTCATTAAGTTACACGCCGATTGGCTTAGCGATGCTTACTTAGTGTATCTATCTATGTCACATGACAAAAAGTTCAAAATACTCGATTCCATCACCACTAAACTTTGACACTAAAAGTAACACCACCTTTTCTTTTCCTAGCTTTGGGGTCTCTTCTCTTAAGTGGTACATATGATATCAAAAAGATTTTTGTTTGCCCAGCCAGTCTCGCCCTTGTGTCTACTGTAGTGTGTGAGATGCTAATTGAGGTTCTGACAGGCCTTCTGACAGGGTGCAATAAAAAAACAGAAATTACATGATATTTTCGGGGGAGATTACGCGATAAGAATGGGCTATTATGCGATAAATTATGCAAATTGTGCAATTTTTTCCTCAGCTATTTTGAGCATATTTTACTACGTTTTAGAGGAAGAAAACCACTTTGGGGCTGCTCCAAAGACAAATTGAACATCAAGGGACAAAAATTAAACATCTACGGATAAATTGCGATAAAAAAGAGTCGAGGTGATTGCCCATCACGGACTTCCTGCTGCGAAAGATCATTGATCGTAGCGTTGCATCTTCAGCCTATCGTCCACGTAAAAACTGTATTCTCTTGCTCTATCTTTGGCAGTCAAATCTGGCAGAAGGTGTGATTTAACCTTTTCAGTCAAAGAAATCACTACAAACTTATCCTCGAGGAACGTTTGTTTCGAATTTCACGAAAGAAATTACATTTTGCCATCAGAATGCAAAATCGCGTAATCGCACCATCGCGTAATATCAGAAGGCCTGTTTCGATACTTGGATTAACTACAGTAATTACCATGGTCACCCAGTCAGCGGTCATCCACATTGTAAACAATTATTGGATGAGGTTTTTGTGATATCCAGAATAATTTAGGTCGAGGTAAGGGTTATCAGCCGAAGCTGAAGGCTGAGGCTGATAACCCTTACCGAGACCTTGATTATTCTGGATATCACAAAAACCAAATCTAATAATTGTTTTATTATACATTGAATGAAAAAAAAAATTTGCTTCTTCACTGATGGCAAACAACACAAAGCACGCAAACGTGACATGATTACCCTTAGAAATCATGCACTGCTGTCATACATGACATGATAACCCGTGACCTTGACATGATAACTGTGTAATCTGCAGTTAGGACGTTATGAGCGCTGATTTTGAAAATTCACTGTACGCTTTCGGCCAATCAGAAAAGAATTAGAGGGTTGAATGCATAATTGCGGGCGACCAGCGGAGCCCGCAATCCTAATCTCAACATTGGTTTCAAACGCATGCGCGGCAGTTATATAGCCTTGCGGTGACTCGAATTTAGCAAAAAAAGTCGTCCTTCCAAATATTTGTCCTTAGGGACACTAAGAACCAATGAAATGAAAGGACGTAATTTTAGCACAGGCGCTTTGACCACGCGAGACAAACACGAAACAGCAGTAATTTGAGCACAGGCGTTCTGACCGCGAGAAACCAACACCAAACAGAAGACAATTCTCACCAAAGCATAGCTGTTTCACCTTCCATAGTCAATGATCTTTAATGTAGTTGAAGGGTCAAATAATATGTAAATTTCGCCTTCTTGAAGCTAAGAATGTCAAGAATCACGTGCAGTTCATGCAGAAGTGGCGGTCCATAAATTGGCCGGGAATGCACACAACACAATTTTATCACGTGGACGACGTCTATTTCGTCGAAGAATCACGTGCAGCTCATGCATAGCTGGCGCGCCGTCCAATCAAAATCGAGCGTGTGAACTTGTGATCGGAACGTTTCCTGTCCGTGTCTGTTGTTGTCGGGTTACATCAAATGACCTTGACTAAATCAATATGTCCATTTTATAATCAACAGTTTTTTTATTTACAACGTGAAAAAATAACCATTTTGTCAAACCCAACACAAAATAGAACTAGTGTATAATCAAACTGGTGTTACTGTTTCACAAGGTCAGTAAAACCTCTCTTAGGTCCCTTTGTCTCGTTTTAGGGAAAACAATCACCCACACTATGCAACCCTTTATTGCCCTGCAAATATAAATGCCCAAAATGGAAAAAGAACACAACGCCACTGTTTTACAATGAATTCGTTAACCTCAGTGAAACAAATCATGCATAGCCCTCGCCCGCACTTCCTAACCTGTGGTTATTACTAGTAATAGTATATATTTTATAGCGTGTGCCATGTCAACTAGTTTTATCATAACCCACCTTATCTATGGGTCTCTTCTCTTGACCGGTAAGTTATCAATAAAGATTTTCGTTTGTCCAGTCTGTCTCTCCCTTGTGTCTGTCGTGGTGTGTGAGATGGTAATTGAGCTAGTTTAAGCTTGACGTATGTTAACTTATTAAGTTCTACACGAACATTCAATGTACATGTTTAAACTGTTGTAATGAAGATTCACTGAGCTTTGACTTTCAGTTGTTTTACCTTTCACGAGTGGAACTCCATCTCTGTCTGTAACCAGTATAGCGAGAATTCCTTCGTGCCTGCAAAGAAATCGAGGAACATTTTCAAGAAGATTGCCACCATTAGTCACGAGACTTGCATTTGACTTCTGATAAAATTATACGGAATTTCATCCGTCTTGTCCCTACCTTGCTAAGAGCTCCTCGAAATAATGATGAATTCTCTAAATTAAACAAAAGAAGATAACATGTTTTGAAGGAAAAACATCGTATAATAAAACAACAACAAAATTTTAACTTTGGTAAAACTCTTTCTACCTCCGCCATGTTTGCTCTACTGGTTGGTCTGCATCTGTGGTCGAATGTGCTTGGGAGGGGTAGGGTCTCTCTATTTCTATCCACCTCATCCCTCGATCAAACTAAAATCATTGCAATTTTTTAGAACAGCTCGAAAATTTATAACAAATTAAGCAAAGAATGTAAAAGCAGAGATCATTGAAATCCATGATTTAGTTAATATTTTGCTTTCGTAGACAGCGTCGAAGCGATGGTTTTTCTCCGAAGCGACCCCTGCCAGAAATGCATTTTATGCTATGTACGTTGTGTAAGAACGCACAAACTATAGCTACATTTCTATGATTCCCACTGTGCAGTAGTTAACGCGGGCGCTTAGCACATGGTCTGTTGGCGGGAAGGTGTGAACTACAGTGCGTCGACTGCGCGAGCCTGGAGCAGTGGTGGAGTTATCTTCATGTGACGTGCGGCGGCTTTAGCGAATTTCTGGTCATAAGGGGGCTTAAAGCTCAGCAATTTAACGTAGAAACGATCAAGTGAGCTCTGTTAGTTTGTTTCGGCGACGTTTATACGATGGAATTCGAACAGAAGCCACGAGGGATACGACCTTTCGGCCGGAGCGAGGTGAGATGAATCACGATACATCGCTTCGATTGTAATGTCTGTTACTTGGCCTTTGGCTTGATTCCTCTTCTGAGCTGGAGAAAATGTCTTTACTGGTTTGTTTGCACGATGAGCTTCGTGGAATGTTAGAAGTTTTCTTCGCAGTTTTTCGATTGCGGTAATTTATCGCCAATGCCAGTCAAATTATGACAAGCACTTTTATCCTTGACCGTCAAATTTGACAGCTGAAGAACATGCGAGTTCTCCGATGATGACAACGAACGCTGTTCAAACGTCATGAGCTAGTTTGTCTCGGGAAAGCAAAGAAAATAACGTTTCATGTTATAAACATCTTTCGTGTAAGTTTCGTGGAGCTTTTCATCTACCTTCGCAAATATGAGAAATTGCAATTTTCTTCACGCACATCTTTATCTAGATCCAGCTAGTAGGATGTTGTGAAATCGGGGCACGAATATTTGAACTGTCAGAGGTTTGAGATTTTTTTGTTTCATTATCATCTCCAATGACCTGATGACTCCAATTTATTCATCAAGGAGACAGTGAAAGAGACCAATTCAAATGTGCAATCCTTCATCAAGGTGGGTGCATGTCATTGGACGTGTCAATCCCCACTGCCCACACCAAATCATTATCAATTTTCTATTCATTTGTCGGGTCATGTAGCTGATCTTGTCGGTTTTTTTTTACCCGAGACCGTTCACCTATCTGGAACACTGCTTCATGGCCGCAACTACATGTTCATGTACAGTGAGTACACATGTAGACCATTTTCAAATCCAGAGTAGTCTATTGGTGCAGCAAGTTGAAGAAAATATTGGTTTATTTGCAGAATTCCTGGGCAAGTCCAGATGGAGATGTTAAGTCATTAAGTCCAGTACCACGGTAATAAGTCTGATATCACTGTGTTGTTAGACTATGAGTTGCCCCTCTTTCGCTTAATCTGTCGTGCTAGACAGTAAATAAACTGTGAGGAAAAAATGGCTGCATAAAATCCTGGCAGCAAGAAGCTTCTCGCCCCCAGGATTTTGCACAGCCAATTTTTTCTTCCTGTTTTCTTTCGCATCATGTACAACAGACTAAGTGAAGGAAGAACTACTTGTAGTCTATTTTTACAGCTGAACTCTGCTATCTTTACTCTAAGGGGAAATGGAAAATAGTTTGAGACTGCAAAAGTCTGCCCAAAGGAAAATGATCATTTGACATTGATAGTAAGGAGTTTGTGATAACAGAGTCCAATAGACTGTGGTTGGATTCAATGGCTGAATATACTGTAAAAATCTAACCAGTGCATGTATTATTATTATACATTCAACTCTCTAACTCTTTTCTGATTGGCGAAAGCCTACAGTGAACTTTCGAAATCAGCGCTTGTGACGTCATAACTGCAGATTACACAATTATCATTACTGGATATCACAAAAACCTCATCCAATAATTGTTTATAATTACTACGATTAACAGAAACTGAGATTGCACATGGCAATACTACTTGCACTGGGCACGAATGTCCTTAATATGTACACTGTGTTATTTTTCACAAGAAGTCCACTAACACCCAAGTCACCAGTCAGCTCATCATCTCCTTGGGCAGCTAATTCCAATAACTTTAATGCCATGCCAGAGAAGTTCAGAGCAAGAAGAAAGAGTTCCTTTGAAGGTGGGTTTATTTCTCTTATTAGGGAAATGGTAACCTGATTCAGAAAAAAAGACTACAGTCTACATTTTACCCCTGGTCTGCAACCCGCATTTTATGCTTGTTCTATAGTCTGTAGCCTGCAATCTTTGTTTTACACTGACCGAGCAATCAGTCTTTTTTCTACTACATGTATGGTTAAACACTATCAGTCATGAAAACATGTGGTTTAAATATGATTTTGTGTTCTTCGACATCTTGTACATGTATCTCATTATCTGCAGATGGTGTTGATGCCCGACCATCAAGTCCTCATGCAATGAATGGAGACTCACCTGAGGTAGGACCTTATTGAATTGACATTTGAGTGATTATACACGGCTTAACTTGCTTTTCCCTTCTCTTTTCCAGGAGAGAATCTTTGTAACCCATGTGGAGAGTCCTGTAATGTTCTGGGCACAGGTGTAGTATGTTATCTCATTAATAATGTCGGCTTTCAAGACACTTTGAAGTCTGTTTGAGCAGTATCTTGGGATTAAAATACAAATTATTTTATAACTTGTTTTAGAATGAAAAGCTCCATTTATCAGACATACAAGTTGTACATGTAAGACACTGACATGTTTTAGCACTAAGCTGAATGGCCCTAACAGAATGCTTATTTTTTATTATAGTGTTATTAATGTTTACAGTAATCTGTATGTGTGATAACAAATCTCAAATTAATTTTTAGACAGCAGACGAAGATACAGCTAAAGTGATTGACAAGATGAGCAGTGACCTTCAGATTTACTGCAGAAATAAGCCTTTATTGCAGTCAACTCCACATACTGAGAAGGTGCCCATGTTTATGTTAATTACGAAGTAGAAAAAGGTTTCTTTCTATTGTTATAAAAAAGCCAGTGGAAGTTTGGGAGAACAGGTACTTGTAGAAGCCAATAGGTGAGTGTTTCCACAGCTTATTCAAGTTCTCCCAAACTGATGTGATTGTTTTGATAACTCAATAGAACCTAGAAATATTTTCTACCTTTGTTTTAGAAAACAGCCCAATGAAAATAACGAACAACATGACCACGACAACTTTTCTGTGTTTCTGTTGTGCTAGAGATATGATTTTTAACCAGTCAGTGTGTGTATTTCCATGGGGTATTTTGTAAATGCATACCATTATGTGGCACTCACTTTCAGTTTAATGCTATTTGCCTTTACATAATGTAAATAAGCTGTAGATGTAAGTAAATTTGTATTTGTACATAAACTGTTTTGATTAAGTGATGTTAATACCGGCATGTGCTAGCATCACATTGCATTGTATTAGTTCATTAGTTTAGCTGTTTCGCTGCCCTCCCTACCCCTAGCAGATTGTTTGTGTCCCAATATATACATGACATTAAATTGTTCGTTTGAGGCCCAAACCTGTGTGCTGTTCTTCTTGTGGTAAGGGGCAGGGGACATCAATTAGGAAATATACGTGAACATTTTTAGTGTGTTAATTAATATCTAGCTATCTTGACTGTGCCAACCACTTTTTGCATTCAATAGACATGTAAAGTGGCATTTTTTTTAAAAAAATGACAACAACAAGAATTTTTTTTTGTGCTGTTATACATGTACACGTATTTGACCTTGTTGCAGGTGTATGGTGGAATTTATCCTCAAGATAAACATTGGTATCGCTGCAGGGTTAAAGAACTTGTGGAGGATGACAAGGTACATGTACACATATCCAGTTTGTTCGTGTCTGATGCAACTTTTTTTTAAATGTTTCTGTTACTTTAATTACCTTTTAGGTTCGAGTACATTTTGTGGACTATGGCAACACTGAAGTTATCAGCCTGAGGTCCATTGTATTCTTGTCACATGAAATTCTTTCCTTGGTCCCATTTGCACAACTCTATATCCTTCATGGTGTGGCAGCAACTAACAGTGACTTGTATGACAAGGTGCAGTATACTATTGAGATCTTATCCAGCAAATCCTTTGGCTCATACAAAAACAGTGTTTTTAGTTCCATGTTTTCCACTGATTACATTGGGAGGGAATATATCAATTTATAAACCTTGTGCAAGATGAACGCCTTCCTACAAGCTACATTGTAGGACCACACATTCTATTTTGAGCATTTCTATTCCATGTTACCATTTTAAATTGCACATTTAACTACATGTAATAGTGATAATCAACCTACTGTACATGTACAGTGCTCATTATTTTTATGCTCATTTTTGCAGGGTGTTGATACGTTACACAGCCTTACTGATGGCAAGCTGTTGACTGCTAAGCTAAAGGAAACAAAGAAATCGTTAGATAGTATGTGATTAAATCTTTTAAATTTAGATCTGTTCTCTCTGGAAGTCTTCCAAAGGACTTCAATTTTTTGTACATAGAAGACATTCCATGGCTGTATGTGGGTGCAGCGGACAAGTGAACTATTTTTTAACATGAGAAGATAAATTTTTTTATCGCCAAGTGACCATGTAATTTTCTTTTTATTATTTAAAATCAGGACTCACGATACATAAACATACTTATAACAACACTTTTGATGATTTTCCAAAGATTTCCGACTTTGTCTGAGGGCCACATAAACATTTCCGAACATTTTGGAAGATTACTGAAGATTCCCGAAGATCATCCAAAGGTTGCTAAAGACTTCATCTTAAGTTGTTTCGATGATATACCAACAAATGTACAGTCAAAGGGTCAAAAATGATATAAAAAAAAAATTATATCAAGATAGCATTTTTATTGATTTTCTACCACTTGGTATACCACTAAATTTATGTGATAATTATTTTTTAATGTTTTGTACATGTAGTTCCCTGTCCTGTGGAGCTTACAGATATTTCTGAAGGTGGAGCTGGAAATATTGCCAATGAGCTGATAAAGCAAGGATTAGTTACAGCTACTGAAGAGGTACAACATTATTGTTGAAATAATATTACATCAAAGCTGGTTCGATTTTTGTTTTCTTTGTTTGAGAGACAATATAAATATCAAGGATGTGATTACCTTGCAAGGTTGAGCCATTAAGTACATTTTATTATACAGTACCGCCTGAAACTATTTACCCTTTTACCGAGGTTTTGCCGCGGCCGATTCGCAGATCAACACCGCGTTCTCGCCTCGGCAATGACGCGGCGTGCCGAAATTTTACTGAGGTTTTACCTAGGTTTGCCGCGACATAAAATACCGCGGTAAACAGTAAGACGCAGCAGCAGAGTTGAATAGGCCAAGAGACCTTTTGTTTTGACTCAATTAAACTTTACAATGCCATCTTCACGCTCCGGTGTGACAAATCATGTATTCGTCATAATACTAAAAGACCCCGCTGAAGCGTTGTTAACTTCACAAGAATCCATTACTACAGTGTCGCTACATTTCATGACTTTCTTGCGGTGAATGGGAAGTGAAATGTAAGGAAATATGTTTTTTTTGGTTAAAGATACGTCGCTATCAAGATAAATAGTTTGCTGTCTTTCGCTGTCAGCGCCGCGGTGCGAAATACTGTACTTACATGTAGCTTCAATGCCGCTCTATTTGGTTTGAGTATTTCATCTTTGATACAAAAGTACTTCCAGGGATAAAACTTTCTTCCAAATAAATAGTTTCTTCAGAGTCCGGAAAAAAAACAATCGTTAAGCGACAAGCCACATTACAGTTTAAAGCAAGTTTTTTAAGGGCAGGTTTGTTTTGCAGGTTGCAGGTTGCAGGTTGCAGGTTGAAAAATGGACTTTTAAGTCTGAGTGAGTCTACTTAGCACTTCGGTTAGCCTGAATAGCACTCCGGTTAGCCTAAATTAGCTTAGGTTGCTTGCGGTTAGCCTCTATACTGGGGTTTATTCGACTTTGACTCAAATAAACAAGCTGTTTCAACCTGCAACCTGCAACCTGCAACCTGCAAAACATACCTGCCGGTTTTTTAATTCACACGCTTGAACTCATGTTGCATGACAAATCACGTTTTTTGTAGTCACGTGCACTTGTGTCGGTTTGCGTTGAGAGTTGTTTATGTGAATACTATTGTGAAGCTTCTGAAAGTTTGCATCGATCAACGAAGGAATTCCGAAAGCTTGAACATACCATAAAATCACATTGGTAAATTCTCGGTAAATTCGATGAATTTACCTAGCTTGTGTGTACGGTGAAATTGCGTAATTGACAATCATTTGTGAGACTGCCGGTCACGGTCTCAAATGGGCTAAAAGCCCGGCATACATGTAAGTTCGGTAAATTCGTCGAATGTAAAACGAAAATAGTATTTAGGATCGCTTGAAATTTCTAAAGAAACAGCAAATAATTTCAATGTAAGTTTGGTTGAGGATTTCAGTCGGAATTCGGTGAATATTTCTGACTGCGGGGCATTAAGTCTATTTGAGACCGTGACACGCAATCGGATAAAGACCAATGTGATTTTATGGTACGGCACAAGCTTGCCGAATTCTTCCACTGCAAATCCATAATAACTTTTAGAATCGCAGTTGTTCGAAAGTTAGAATGATGCCTATGTTTGAAATTTGTAAATAAAGTTAGGATGGAACGAATTATTGTGTTCATGAGAAATTGTGAAGCGGCATTTTGAAAGAAAGGAAATGTTTTGCGATGGCCGTAATTGTGATGACGTCTGTGAAGATCTGTGAGAATTTCTCACGGGCGAAGACTTTGGTTTTCGTTGTTGTGCGATGCTTATAATTATAACATCGATGCCTACCTCTTCAGTGTATAGAGTTATGTCGGAACGAATTATTATGTTCGTGAAAATCATGACTAGGTAAAAGTTTTTCGGTGGCGCCAGTTTCGAGGTTTTGACGGCGGTTCTTTGAGAATCAAGGACGTAAAAACTTTGTAATTGTGAAGACGTCTGTGAAGATCTGTGAGAATTTCTCACGGGCGAAGACATTGGTTTTCGTTGTTGTGCGACGCTTATAATTATATCATCGATGCCTACTTCTGCAGTGTATAGAGTTATGTCGGAACGAATTATTGTGTTCGTGAAAATCATGAATAGGTTTTTCGGCGGCGCCAGTTTCGAGGTTTTGACGGCGGTTCTTTGAGAATCAAGGACGCAAAAACTTTGTAATTGTGAAGACATCTGTGAAGATCTGTGAGAATTTCTCACGGGCAAAGACTTTGGTTTTCCTTGTTGTGCGACGCTTATAATTATAACATCGATTTTTTATGTTCGTGAAAATCATGAATAAGTAAAAGTTTTTCGGCGGCGCCAGTTTCGAGGTTTTGACGGCGGTTCTTTGAGAATCAAGGACGCAAAAACTTTGTACGTGTCAGTTCATTCAAAGTATACCGCTAGCTACACAGGCTACACAGGCTAGCATTTACTTGACTGGCTGCGATGACAGTACAGTATCTGGCAAGTGAAAAATTTGTTTTGGATAGTGAATTAAACCTGTCACTAGCCCCAGCGTCAGCAAGCTGAAAAGTTATTTATTTTGTCGCGAGCCCTGTTTAAAACAAGTTACAAGCACGGAAATTTCACGCATAAGAGCAGTCAATAAGGACACACTTTTTAACAAAAGAATTAGCTTCTATTGTTTCTTCGCCGCGGTGTACCGCATCTAGCTTGCCGCGGTGTTCGGTTGCGTCCGTTCAAGACGAGGTTGAGGAATTCGTCCCACTGCGGTGAATTCGCGGCAGAACCCTTCGGCAGAGACGAGGTTTTACCGCGTGCTAATGGGTAAATACTTTCAGGCGGTACTGTATATTGGACTCACTATCTCCTCTCTGATTGGTTGAAAGTGTACACTGAATTTTTCGAAATCAGCACCTGTGACTTTCTCTCGCTGCAGATTATACAATAATGTCAAGGACATGCACTCGAGGTCACTGGTAATCATGTCATGTATGACCATGGTGCATGATTGCTAAGGGTACTCGTGTCAAGTTTACACGCTTTGTGTTGCTTGCCGTCAGTGAAGAACATAAACACGACTTCCATTTTTTTTCTTTCAATATATAACAAAACAATTATTAGATTTGGCTTTTATGATATCCAGAATAATCAAGGTCTCGGTAAGGGTTATCAGCCTCAGCCTTCGGCTTCAGATGATAACCCCTACCTTGACCTTGATTATTCTGGATATCACAAAAACCTCATCCAAGATAATCAACTCTGCTGTGATTTGAAGTGCTGGAAATAAACTGGAAAGGAAAAAGTTCCAAAATGTTATTAATTTTGCATCTACATTTGTACTACAGTACACTACACAAATGCGTTGCCACTTTTTCATTCAGTCAGAAGTAAATGCAAAACCAATCATGACTCACTTGCACATGTTTTTCTGCACTTTGAGTCAGCTACATGTGTTTTGTTCAAGTTTTGAGTTGTTGACTGAATTTTCTGTGTCCTTTGTGATTGGCTTGAGTGATTACTTTGGTTTTGGTTTGTATGACACTCGATTTAAAACCTCTCATACATGTACATTTGAGTGTTGAAAAGTAGTTGGTTTTGCATCTCTATGTTACACAGTTGGCTTAAAAAACTCATGCCACCTTTTCATTCAATCGGAAGAACATGTAAAACAAAAACCAATCATGACTCAATCACGCATGGTTTCTTGATCAACATGTATGTGTTTTTGAGCTTTGATTGGGTCATTGTGATTAGCTAGAGTGGTTACTTTCATTTTGGTTTCTATGAAATCCAGCTGAAACTGTTCTAACAAACATTGATTTAATATGTCATTATAATTGCCTTTTTTAATTTCCTGTCTTAGGATGGCCCACCTCCATTGTCTCCAAGGTATGAAAATACTCCCAGGCCTTTGTAACTGATTGAGAAATACTTCCAGTTAACATAAATATGTATATTCAGAAGTTCACATGTAATTTATAGGTGTTTGTTTCTGTTTCCTGTTCAGTGGTAATTTGATCCACAGGTCATCGCTCAGTGAAGCTATGAGCACAGAAATGGAAGAACTGAGAAAAGAAAATGATTCTTTGAGAAGTGTCATCAAGATGTATAAAGTACGTACAGTACTTTACAAGGTTCCTATTTTACACAATTATGTAGGAGGTTTTTATTGATATCTGGAATAGTTAGGGGCAAGGAAATTCAGCTTGAGCAGATAACACTTACTAAGACCTTGATTTTTCTGGATATCACCAAGAACCAAATTCAGTTATATAATTGTTTTCAGAGTGCAAAGAAAATTAATTGTACAGCTTGCCCTTTGGGCAAGCTGTAACCAACATCTACTAGCCCAAAATTTATTTTTACGAGCCCGAAAACAATAAAAAGGCATCTACAGTATCCGCGTTTAGAATCTACCATATTGAAACGCGCGTGACAAATATTTGCTAAAAAAATAATAAATTTCTCACTTGAGTTCAGGATCAAAACCTTTTGTTTACGTTCCTTGCAAATGATTATGAAGCAAAATTTAGACAAATAGCTTTCTCTGAATCAGTAAGAATTAGTCACGGCCAACATTTACCTCAAAAGTTTTTTTCAATATCTGCTTTTCCTTTATGCGCCCCGTCTGACATGTAGTGCGATACCTCGTCTTGTTTATGCAGATTTCACTTCGTCGGAGCGACATTCGGTCTGCAGGAATTTATTACGAATTTAAAACATTTGTCTTACAGTACTTTTGTAATTTTAATTCTCTGAAAAATCTTCGCTTGCCCGTCGGGCAAGTTAAGCACAGAATTCACTAGCCCAATCGCAAAATCCACTAGCCCTGGGCTGTCGGACGTGACCCTCTTTGCACCCTGTGTTTTATAAATGCATTTTGGCTAAGAATGTAGAGCATAACTTAAAATTACCTCTGAGTTCAAATTTGTGAGAAAGAACAAAAATAACCTCGAGTTCAAATTTGTGAGAAAAAAACAATAATAACCTCCATTCACTGTTCAGACTAAATTATTTAGTCTGAACAGTGAATGGAGGTTTCATGTGTTGCTAAAACTTTTGTCTTTCTCTCAGTTTTTTTGCCATATTCGTTTAACACTTCCTTGACTTCCTTGTTTTTTTTTTTCTTATCATAGTCAGAAATGCTATTGAAATGGGAAAAGTTTACATATGAAGATATGTGACTGCAATTTAGAACTAGCAAATTACATGTATGTCTGTGGCTATTTGAATATGCTGGAAATATGACAAATTATTATCCAACTCTGCTTCCTAGAGTACAAATGTTGCGCGGAATGAGTACAAATAACAGATATTTGTACTCGTCTCATTCCTCCCGGCTGCGTGAAGTTCAAAACCTTGGCAAGTCAGAATTTTGGGAAAAGAAACTGTTGGATAATAAATCTCTTATTAGACGTTTTGGTGTGTAGTATCACTCAAAATACTGCACAACTCGTAAAAATATACAGCTAGCAATACTATACACCAAAGCATCTAATAAGATATATAATTATATGTGACCCTCCACGGGATTTCGGGGAAAAAGGTGAATGCATGGGCACGCATGCCATGTCACAGCACGCTAAGCCTGTCATAATGACACAGATATGCACATAATAAGAACCAAAACAGAGAGTGTCACGGTGGGCTCAGATTGTGTGTCAAATGTCACCCTAAACATGCACTTACCTGGCACATGTGCGATAGGACATGTGTGCCAAAAGACACAAACAAAAGTCATTACGGACCAGACAACAGAGTTCTGTTTATGTGTTACGCAATAAATTCTAAAATCGTCTGTCTCAATTCAAATCATAGAAAAGAAACAAGATTTAAGAACAAAATAAACAGCACTAACCAAAATTGATGTACAATTTAATGGATAAAGCCCTTGAAATGAATGTCTACTTCACCTTAAACCGCGATGAGGCGT